>OZ024821.1:47057985-47565090 GCA_964016985.1 Anodontia alba | reverse complement strand
GGGAAAAACTTAAATAAAATCTTCTTCTCTGAAATAATGAGCCCCACAGCTTATATATTTAGTGTGTGGTACTGTTTGTGGTCGCCTACATAAATCCTGTCAAACTGCATGTGGAGCCATCTGTTAAAGGGGGTTTGAAAATTTGTACAAATGGTCACGGTCCGTTAATCGAGATGGTCGCCATGCGTTAAATAGCTCCCACAGACTTATAATGTGAAAACTAAAAACGAAATCTTCTTCTCTGAAATAATGGGACCCACAGCTTATTTACATATTCATATTTAGTATGAAGCAATGTTTGGTGGTCCCCTACATAAATCCTGCCAATCAAGCCCCTGGGGTCCAAACTCGCCACGCCCCGTGGATCAGTCATTAGCTCCTATAGATTTATAATGGCAAACACATTTTAAAAAATCGTCTTCTCTGAAACCATGAGGCCCACAGCTTATATATTTAGTGTGTGGTACTGTTTAGTGGTCGCCTACATAAATCCTGCCAATCAAACCCCTGGGGTCTAAACTTGCCACGCCCCGGGGGTCATTAGCTCCCATAGATTTATAATGGGAAAACTGAATAAAATCTTCTCTGAAACCATGAGGCCCACAGCTTATATATTTAGTATATAGCAGTATTTGGTGATTCCCTACATAAATCCTGCCAATCAAGCCCCCCCCCGCCCCCCCCCCCCCCCACACACACCGGGGTCCAAACTGGCCACACCCCGGGAGTCATTAGCTCCCATAGATTTATAACGGGAAAAACTTTAAAAAAAATCTTCTTGTCTGAAAATATTTAGTATGTAGCAATGTTTAGTGGTCCCCTACATAAATCCTGTCTGGGGTCCAAAGTGACCATACCCCACGGGGTCATGTGTTTATATGGAGTTATATAGCTAAAGAACCTTCAAAAATCTTCTTCTCTTAAACCATGAGGCCCAGAGCTAACAGGTTTAGTATGTAGCAATGTTACGTGGTCTCATACATAAATCCTGCCAATCATGCCCCTGGGGTCCAAATTGGCCACGCCCAAGGGGCCATTAGCTCTCATAGACTTATAATTGGAAAAACTTAAAAAAAATCTTCTCTGAAACCATGAGGCCCAGAGCTAACAGATCTAGTATGTAGCAATGTTTAGTGGTCCCCTATATAAATCCTGCCAATCAAGCCCATGTGGTCCAAACTGGCTAGCCCCAGGGGTTCATTTGTTTATATAGATCTCTATAGATAATGAATCTTCTTATTTGAAACCATGAGGTCCAGAGCTAACATATTTAGTATGTAGCAATGTTTAGTGGTCTCCTAAATAAATCGTGCCAGCCAAATTGGCCACGCCCCGGTGGGGTCATTAGTCCCCATAATCTTATAATGGGACATAATAAAAAATCTTCCTCTCTGAAACCATGAGACCCACAGCCTTTTAGCTCACCACGAAGTGCTCAAGGTGAACTACTGTGATTGGTCAATATCCGTCGTCCGTCGTGCCTTGTCTGTCGTGCGTCGTCGGTCATGCGGCGTCAACAATTTGCTTTAAAAACCTAGCCTTCCTTCACCCCTCTGCCTATAGACTCGAAACTTCTTAGGAAACACCGGGATGACTTGTAGATAAAAAAAAAAAGCTAAAATCGTTCTGATCGGAAATCCAAGATGGCCGCAATCCTTAAATTCCTAGGACACCTGATTGCACCCTTCCTTTTGGGATCTGTATTTGTTCACATGAACATCCCGCTCGCCACTGGTCAACGTTTAACGAATGGCTTGGGTACGCTGACCACATATTTCTTTGTGTCAGCAAAAACGCCTGGTCACTTTGCACAGTTGCAAGTTTCAAAAATTTCTTTTTATCTGAATTAGGGTCCTAAACATGCTAAAACAAAACAAACAAAATTTCATTTTTTATCATCTGACGTTGAGAACTTTTACAAAAGGTCCGTCATGATTTTGTCCCATTTAATTTCCCGCTACATCACGAAACCATACCTATACAATATTGACCCCCTTAAACCCCACTTTTATATAGTAAAACTGGGGTTTACAGGGGTATACATTAATTTTCATATTTTTGCTCAAAACATAGATTGTGGGTACTCGTTAGAACCTAACGAGTACCTACAATCTATGTTTTGAGCAAAAATATGAAAAATATCAGATTTTTTCTCTCTGAAAAGTTTCATTTTTTTTTTGGTGGTAAAATTCTCAATGTATACGAATAGGCGTGTTTTCATAATGAGGTTCGAGCAAATAAGCGTATGATTTATCCGTTCTGGGTCCGTTGAAATACCCCAAACACTCACAAACAACTCTAAAACCACCCAACCCATACCCCAAAACACATTTTAAACTTCTTGAGCCACAAATCATCAAGTATGAATAAATATTATCTGATTAATCATTTACATACATAATAGAAAAACTAACAAAGTATTTTTACATAGCTTCTGATAAATAAAGGCACCTTACCTAATGGTTGTCGTGTTTGTTCCATAGTATGCAAGATTTGATTTTCTAAAATGGGTCGGGCAAAAAGTTTACGATTCATCCTTTCTTTCATTTATTTGTTGGTTTCTTTGTTCGCTCATGCGATCGTTCATGCGTACCGAGTGCGTGTGTTTAAGAAAACAGCGGCATATGAAGGTCCAGTGGAAGCGTGAGTAGGTGCCAGACAAAACGGCCTTACTTTTTTTTATTGCAAAGATCCTGCTCAAACTGTATGGATGCACATACACATGCTGATCAGGAACTCTGTTGGTCATATGTTTTCTTGGAGTTTTTTCTATTGTAAAGACCCAAAGATCTTGATCAGATTGCGCAGACGCACATGCATGCATATGCTGATCTATAACTTTGCTGGTCGGATGTTTCTCGGGCATCACTTTATATTTAATTTAAGTTTGTTTTTTTTTCTTTTGTTTTTTTTTGCAAAAGTCCTGATCCACCCATTTACGTTCATCTGCTGTAATTTTTGCAAAAATCCTGATCCACCCATTTACGTTCATCTGCTGTATTTTTTGCAAAAGTCCTGATCCACCCATTTACGTTCATCTGCTGTAATTTCTGCAAAAGTCCTGATCCACCCATTTACGTTCATCTGCTGTAATTTTTGCAAAAATCCTGATCCACCCATTTACGTTCATCTGCTGTATTTTTTGCAAAAGTCCTGATGCATCCATTTACGTTCATCTGCTGTATTTTTTTCAAAAGTCCTGATCCACCCATTTACGTTCATCTGCTATAATTTTTGCAAAAGTCCTGATCCACCCATTTACGTCCATCTGCTGTAAAGACCCAGATCAAACTGAATGGATGCTAATTATACCGAGCTATCAAACAGCTTTGATACCACATTCTATTGGCGACTAGAGGCCCAAGTTGGCCAGAAATCGCTCACCTGGATTTCGCTGATCATGTTATATTGCATTGTGCCATGGTGGCCATCTTGGCTATCAGATCAGACTGCCATTAGCCATCCAGTTCTGATGTTGTTTGAAGAGTTTCCAGATTGCCACCATGGCCATCATCTTGGATATTGGAACCGAACGATTTAGCAATTCTGAATCTCCATGTCACCCCGATGCCTCTCATCAAGTTTCGGCTCAATCTGACTTACTGTTTGGGAGGAGATGTGGTTTGAAGAATTGTCGCCCAAATGCCTCCCACCAGGTTTTGGTTCTATCTGACTTACCATTCAGGAGCAGATGAGGTTTGAAGATTTTCAAGATGGCCACCTTTGGGCCATGTTAGATATAGGAACAGAACGGTTTTAGCAATTCTGAATCTCTATGGCGCTCCGATGCCTCCCATTAAGTTTGGGCTCAATTCGCATTTCGGTTTGGGAGGCGATGTCGTTTGAAGAATTTCAAGGTGGCCATCTTGGATATCGGAATGGTACAAATTTAGCAGTTCTGAATCTTCATGTCTCCCCAATGCTTCCCACCAAGTTTCAGCTTAATCCCAATTACCCTTCGGGAGCATATGTCGTTTCAACATTTTCAAGCTGACCACCAAGGCAGCCATCTCAGATATTGGAAAGGAACGACTTTAGCAATTATTAATGCCACCCCAATGCCTCCCACCAATTTTGGGCTCCATCCGACTTACCGTTTGGGGTCAGACGTGATTTGACTATTTTCAAGATGGCCACCGTGGCGGCCACCTTGAATATTGGAACGGAACCATTTAAGCCATTCTGAATCTCTATGTTGCTCCGATGCCTCCAATCAAGATGTCGTTTGAAGAATTTCAAGATGGCTGCCGTAGCGGCCATCTTGGATATCGAAACGAAACTATTTTAGCAATTCTGAATCTCTATGTCACTCCGATGCCTACCATCAAGTTTCGGCTCAATCTGACTTATGGTTTGGGAGGAGATGTCGTTTGAATAATTTCAAGATGGCCGCCATGGCGGTGGCAGCCATCTTGGTTGTCGGAACGGAACCATTTTAGCAATTCTGAATCTCCATGTTGCCAAAATGCCTCCCACTAAGTTTCAGCTCAATCAAATTTATGGCTCTGGAGGAGATGTCAAAAATGTGAAAAGCTAACGACGGACGGACAACAGGCCATGGCATAAGCTGACCTGGAACAAAGCTCCAGGTGAGCTAATAATAAATAATCAAAGTAATTTAGAGTGAAAAATAGATATAAAGTAAGTGGTTTGCTGTGAAATGGTAAACAGATGGGGTATTGTGGGGTTGTTTGCGGTGATTAGGTGTGTTTCAACGAACAAATCTTTTTTACGAAAACACCTTCGCGCCATGTACATCATTAATTCTATGAAATTGTTATTCTAAATAGAGGAGAGTTTTCTTGGACTTTCAAAACTTGACTTTGTCGTGAACTTGAAGATCATATTGTAAAGATGGTTTAAAATGCACACAATGAAAGTTGAGTCAAAGTATTTGACAAAAATAAGATAGCAAGTTTATTCAAGTTCTCAGGTTTACAAAAACATACAAACAGCAAGAGAGTCTTAAATACATTGGCAGTCATTGGGTAGTACTGTGTTACAAATTTACAGAAAATCCTGAAACTGCTTGAAGCGTAACATAGCATGCACTCAGTCAAATCATGTGGGAGAACGACATATCAAGGTATAAAATATGCAGCTCTTGAAATGTTGGTACATGCATACGTACAGACACACAATTTATAAGCGTGTGTCTAGGTGCACGCATGTATTATCTTTATACAATAAATTTTAATTAGTTTTACTTATAAGCACTTAAATAAATATATGACCGTATCGAGAAAAGAAAACATGCATATATAGTGCACATTTTACTTATCGCAAGTGCTTATATTTAAGTATAATGTGGACAAATGGAAATACAATAAAGGCTCTATATTCCTCAAATATAGACATTGTTTATCCAAGAAAGGTTTAATAAATATATATATAGTTTTAATACGATCATAAAATGTAGCATTTGACATCTTGTAAAATTTCAGTTAGTCTCTTAGTCTGGGGCTGGATCAAAAATGAAATGGTTTTTATCCTATATCTGGAGAGATACGATAAAAATCCATTTTATTTCAAGAACGAGAGATTAACTGAGCTTTTACAGGCTGTCAGGTTCTACATTTTATGATTGTGTTAATGCCATATATTAATTTATTAAACCTTACTTGGATAACAAAATGTCTGTTTTGAGGAATATGGAGCCTTTAATATCAACACAATGTACTAAGGAATATATCTGAGAAGAAACAAATACCGGGTAAAACACAATCATTCCTACGTACATACGCAAACACATGCGCACGCACGTGTGTGAATATGTAAATATATGCACATGCTTACACTCGGGTACTCACATGAGCCCACTCATGTGTATGCATGTACATTATTTGAATAAACAACTTGTTTACTAGCGAAACAGGGAACATAATGCTATATATATAATGATATGGTCATCTAACAGTTTCTGGGCAGCATATGAACATGAATGTACGCACACGCACATGCAAACCAACACACGCACGTTCGCCCGCATGCATGCCAATTCTGTAGCCACCTAATGGTCGCTTTATGCTCCGTGACCGAAGTTTTGCCGTAATGTAAGAAAAAATATCCTCTCTCTCTCTCTCTCTCTCTCTCTCTCTCTCTCTCTCTCTCTCTCTCTCTCTCTCTCTCTCTCTCTCTCTCTCTCTCTCTCTCTCTCTCTCTCTCTCTCTCTCTCTCTCTCTCTCTCTGCTACACTATTTACAGCATTCCGTTTATGGTCGCATCAAAGAGCGGAATGGTTAGGATAAGTTATGAATATGCGCAGTCCGGAAACAGCCTTCGCAGCCCTGTGCGGATAAACGATCACTGGAACATCGTGTCTCATAGATAGATAGATAGATAAATAGATGCCTCATCAATTTTGTATACTTACAAAAACGTTATCTTACAAGAATATAAAACTGACCTTCTATTCTTTACAATGAGAGATGATACAGAAATAAAAAATAATTGGATAAATAAACAATTAACATACCATAACAAATACATACATATCACATCATCAAGATATGAACGAACTCTACTTGCTTTCTGGAGACGCCCAGGAATATTTTCGACAGAATTTTAATGTACTTTGAGATCATATCTTCTTTGGCAAATTCTGACCGAACCACAGTAATTTAATTCTAATATATCTAAAAAATAATCACAGTGAAGTTTCCAGTCCCTTATACTTTCATCATCGATGAATAATGACAGTAAAATGATTAAACGTGTGTACAGAACCTTGTCAGGTGTCTCCAACTTGGCTGATAAAGGGAGACTAACTTTGGCCTATGCAACCTCTTAATTGCGGCTCGTGGAGGTGTGACTACGACTTGCTCCTATGAGATATTAGTTCATTTTTTTTTAAGATGAGGGTCGCATTTAAGAATGTCCTCCGCATGGATTAAGCATTCGTCCAGTCCGAGCAGAGTATGGCGGACAGAGGTGCAAGTCATAAATTTAGAAACAAACTACATCAGTATAAGTGAACAAATAGTATGGCAAGCCGTTTTACTATTTATTCTATAAATCAGATATCTGATTTAATATATCAGATATCTTATATAATATATAAGATATCTGATATATTATATCAGATATCTTATATAAATAAGATATCTTATATGTCAATTAAGATATCTTATATGCTATATAAAATATCTTATATGCTATATAAGATATCTTAATTGGCATATATCTGATATGCTATATAAGATATCTTATATAGGATATAAGATATCTTATTTACTAAAGAAGATATCTCATTTATTCAATTAAATAAGATATCTCATTTAGTATATCAGATATCTTATTTAGTATATCAGATATCTATATTAATATATTAGATATCTTATTTAACAAATAAGATATCTTATATGGTAAATAAGATATCTTATATGTGGAATTTAAAAAGATATCTAATATGATATATCAGATATCTTATATAGATATAAGATATCTTATATAGTATATAAGATATCTGATATACTAATTCAGATATCTTATATCCTATATTAGATATCTTATATCCTATATAAGATATCTGATATAATGTATAATAAATAGTATAACGGCTTGCCAGCAAGCCGTTTTACTATTTATTCTATAAATCAGATATCTGATTTAATATATCAGATATCTTATATAATATATAAGATATCTGATATGTTATATCAGATATCTTATATAAAATAGATATCTTATATGTCAATTAAGATATCTAATATGCTATATAAGATATCTGAATTGACATATAAGATATCTAATATGCTATATAAGATATCTGATATGCCATATAAGATATATCATTTAGGATATAAGATATCTTATTTACTAAAGAAGATATCTTATTTATTTAATCAAATAAGATATCTCATTTAGTATATCAGATATCTTATTTAGTATATTAGATATCTATATTAATAAATAAGATATCTTATTTAACAAATAAGATATCTTATATGGTAAATTAGATATCTTATATGCGGAATCAAATAAGATATCTCATATATTATATCAGATATCTTATATAGGATATAAGATATCTAATATAGGATATAAGATATCTGAATTAGTATATCAGATATTTTATATACTATATTAGATATCTTATACCCTATATAAGATATCTGATATGATATATAAGATATCTATTTTGCTTAATAAATAGTTAAACGGCTTGCCTTAAAATAGACCTATATATGCACCAAAATACGTCAATATATGTATTTTGTATGCATATACATATACAATATATGTATAAATAGGCCTATATTGTATATTATAGGGTTATCGCACTGATGTTGGTGAATATTGTCCCGAGTTGGGATATCGAAGGACGCGAGCTTGCGAGCGTCTGTAGATATCCCATCGAGGGACAATAGTCACCGATATCATTGAAATAACTCTTTTATTATATAGCTATAAATATTTATTTCGTTTCCTGGTGTTTCTAACCTTTAAAACGCTGTTTTAATAACAAAAAATGTGAATACTACCAATGTGCGATACAAGGTTTGGCATTACGACGTCTTCAAAAGCAACGTAATGTAACGGTAATATGAGAAGAATCCGAGTAAGTATGCAATATCGAGTCAGTGTGTCGATATCGTGTGATATCGGCACGCTAGCTCCTCGGCTTTTATCGCACATTTTAATCATTTGATATGCATAGCTATATAATATCAAGAAGGGCAGTTGTCAGTTTCTGGTGAAAGAATGTGCACAACACTGGTTAACCGCTTAGAGGACTAAGCTTGCCCAGTAAACGTGTGGTTAGGTAAACTGACCGCGCTCGACATGACCCCATTGGGTTGACTTGGCCGTAAAACCTCAATACAAACAAACAAAGCTATATAATAATACTCGTATAATATATTAATGGTGTTTTAGGGTGGTTTTAGGATAGTTTGGGTGGTTTGGGGTAATTCAATGGAGCGATCAGTCTTCGCGCATCCTGGTGAATGAATATTATTTAATTCTGAAAAAAAAAATCTGATTTGAGTCTTCAATGGGTGCAAATGCCAGAAGGTACATTTTCTCACTTTGTGGCTCACACGTCTTGGGAGGTTGTGGCAGTTATTTCGTTTTGCAAAAGCCGAATGGTCGCTTACGGAATATGGCCGAGTGGTAACGATAGAGGATTGCGGTTAGGTAGGGTTGTATGTTTTACCGGTTTTATTAACCTATTTTCAACGTTTGCAGCGATTATAATCAAACCAATCAGTGAACAGGTTTTGGCATATGACTAGTGACGTCAACGTAAATAAAACCAAAATAACAACAAAGTATCGTGTACAGTGGCTGAAATTGCGACTCAGTTTAATTGGCTCCAGAATTTTGCTCAGACAGAATGAGTTCTTCTCAGACAGTGCAGCCGAAAGATGATTTACAAGGTATTCAAAGAGCTGTTTATTTCTTCTTGATTTTAATGCAATATAAAAGAAAATCTGTTTTAATTGGTTGGCATAATGCATATCAAGTTTGACAGCAGGTGCCCGGATGCTGACCACTGAATCCGGTGCATTCGTGAAATTCTTGAAGGCTGAAAGAAAAAAACAAAACAAAACAGAGAGATTTATATTTTCGATCTTACTCAAGAAATAGTCCAGAATAGAACTAATTGCAATGACGGGTTATTGTTCTTTGTAATTTTAACCATTTTACGGCCTAGATTTTATCAAATATAGGCCATTGTAGCATGCTGTGTATCACGGAGTTTCTGGTCGACAACTAAATATATATGTAAAGCCCTAGGGGTACATAATAATATCAGCAGATACGTGCACTTTGGCTTATATTACTCCTATCCTTGACCAAACTTTAACCTAAATTTTATTTCAGAATGTACTGTTTTAAAATCTGTATTTGAGCCACACAGGAGAAAACCACCCGTATTTATACAAATAAGCACCACCGTGAAAAAAGGAAAAACAGCTTTTCTTTGGTCTGGTCCACCCTTGAGTACAGTTTCTGTTGTTTGTGTTCCTTACCTACAAAAAGTATTGACAAACTTGAGAAGGTTCATCAACAAGCCACCACGGGCGTGCTTGATTCTACCTCCAGAACCTTTGGAAGTATACAGAGAATTATAAATTAGGTGGGGCAGAAGATCGTCTAAAAGGCTCTTCCAAACTTGCTTTTGAAAAGTAGGGGTGATTGGGAGGGTCATGTGATTCAGTATAAAAGACAGGAGCAGAAAAGTTGCCAGATGCATTAATTTTTTATAACATTGAACACAGCCTGTACACATTTAATTCGGATACTGGACAACTTGGCCCCTAACAAAGTCCACCCCCACAAAATCTGCCCCTTACCAACTCGGCCCCTTAACTATCAGTCTGCATATTTTAAATTTAATACACGTGTCTCTGTCTATTATCTTCTCAGATTATCTTCAGTGTTATAAGGGTATTTTAAGTTGGATCTTATATGAGTTATTGAGTGTCATCGAAGACTCTTAATAGACTGCACTGAAGTATAAGCTGATCTGAGTCTTTGCTTGGCGCATAATTATCTAATTTAATTATTTTTAATCTGATTTTTTTTTTCATTTTCACAGCCACATTTTTATTGTATAGACATGCACAGCCACTTAATTGTGTCTTTGCAGGTGCAGATAAATGTATTTCCTTAAAGACGTGCATTATTTGTTTTTTTCCTACTTGTGCTGCATTGTCATGAAACATGTGAATTGTTCTTTTTTTTTTTTTTTTTTTTTTTCATATGCTGCATTGTCATAAAACGTGTGCATTATTTATTGTTTCAAAGTCTTGCATTGCCATGAAACGTGCATTTTTTGAGCCAGCACATGGGATAATGGTGCTTATCGCATATGGGAACAGCATAGGCTCAGACACACCTGCGCATGTGCGCAGTCTCATCATAGCCTTTGCAATATATAGTATAGAACTGGACGAAGGTTTAGGCCAAGAATCAGACATCTAACTCAACTAGATGGCTGAGCATGCGCATATGAAGAATGACTTTACTGAGGACGAAATCTTGTGTCGCAGCTCATTGTTGGAATAGAGTCATTGTTATTATATTGTTGCTTCCTTTTGTAATAAAACGACTGTTCAGAACACAGTTTGTTTTCTTTTAATACCATTATGGTAAACACAAAGCAAACATAAAATAGATGTGTTTATCCGGAATCTGAACGATCTCTCTGCTCAGTGAATTGTCTATAATACTAACCCACAGCCTTCGCCAATCTACAAATCATCTCTTTACAGGTCCATGCTATGAAGATCCTGTAAATCCCACTTTATATTGGGAAAAGTGAGGTTTACTGGGTTAAACGACTTTCTTATTTCTGCTCTAAAACATATACTGTAGGTACTTGTTAGAACAACATTCGTCAAATTTTTCATCTGAAAATTGCCATTTTTACAGCATCAAAATAGCATTGCAGTTAACAAGCATGATATAGTAATGTACATTAAGTTTTTTTTTTGTTTTTGACTATGATCATGGTATATTTTGGGGACAGGGTCGAATGAAAAACAGACAAAATATTTGTGATTAAATACAGTGCAACTGTCCACCAAATGAAACAATATTTTTAGGGGTCGAGTTGGTCGGGGGTAAGGTGGGAGGGTTGGGGTAGGCGAGTAGGTTATGGGCCGAGTTGGCTAGGGGCCGAGATGTCCCAGAATCTTTAAATCAAATGCACACAGGAAATCATTAAAACAATGTATAGAACTGCAATTCTTTCAGTTTAAAAAAAATATATGCTATTATTATTGGGTAATTCACTTTAAACAGTTCTGGTCCAATGCAGGAAATTTTGGGGAATGTTTTGCAACAGTAAGTACAGAGCATCTACGTATTAAATAGCAACCTGTTTTTTGCTTAGATTTCATTTTAATATATTTTGTTATATTTTAATGAGAATTATTTATAAAATGCTTATATTTTGACGAAAAAAAATGTTTTAAAAACATTATTGCAGTATCATTATCCTGCAAGATTCTTTCTGTCCAAAGTCGTTTGATTTATCAGGGCCCATCCGAATATTATCTGGACATACTGGAAGACCCAGAAAATGGCAGTCTGATCCTGATTTAATTATCTCAGGGGATTACATGTACATTTCAAGGGATCAGGGATGTGTCATCTGACTGGCTCAATTACAGTTAGCTGCACTACAGGACAGAAGGAAGACCAGCCAACATGTTCTTCTTCCAGGTGGTCAAGCAGCTGCATAGTGCCAGCTCTGCAATCTAGACTTTTTGATGCCAGTCCATGAAAAACACCTTATTAAAACCTTATAATACAAATACTATGTAACAAGCAATATTATTAATAGACTGTCCACAAACCACAGTAATAATTTGAAACCAGTGCAGTGAAACTCAGAAATTTATTGGAACTCATTTTTTTCCCATATAAAAAGTCATAGACAGGAACCGACTGGACAGTAGTGTTGTGCACTCTGAGAGAGTTGACTGCCTCAAAGGAGCCGTGTTATTGCCAGATCTCTGTCTGTTGCATCAACACTGAGGGGCTACATGTAGTATTAAACCAGCTCTCTGTCCAGTGCATCAACACTGAAAGGCACTGCCATATATTAATACATATCCAGGGGTCTGTGGAGTTAATGTGAAACAGCAAAGGACAGTTTAAGCATCTATCCATCTTTGACTTAGTACCCTCTATACAGAATTTCTGGTGGTATGTCAAATGACATCCATTCACCAGGACGTGTCCCCAGCCAAAAAAGTAGACTTAGCCACACCAGCCTCTGCACCTTCAGCAAAGACAATAATTGATTCTTGAAGGGCATAATCCAATCTTTAATGTCAGCTCTTGCAGTGAGGGTCTGAAAAGTCATTGAATGATGATTTTTATAGCGCATAGTTGGAGGAATAAGGTAATCTGTTGGGATGATTTAACCCATTTTTGACTGAATAAACTCCCCCCCTCCCCCTCCCCCTCCCACTGTATATCAGAAGAGTCCAATTTCAATATAAGGTATGTCAGGCGGTGTCATTTAGATATTCCTAGAGAAAAATGGCTAAATTATTTGCAAACAGTGGAGACCCCTGATCAAATTCCACATTCTGCAGTGCCTGATCAGGGTCTACACTGTTTGCCAATTACCCTTAGGGGTCTCAAGGCAACTATGGGTTAAAGTACAGTATTTTTAGCTCACCTGAGCTCTGCTCAGGATGAGCTATTGTGATCACTTTTCGTCTGCCGTCCGTCAGTGCGTCCGTCCGTTAACATTTTCAAACGACTTCTCCTCTGAAGCCGCTTAGCCAATTTTGCTCAAATTTCATATGGAGCCTCCTTAGGGTGGGGGAACGAAAAATTGCTAAAATGGTTGCGGTCCATTGACCAAGATGGCCGCCACGCCCATATATGGTAAAAACCTTTAACAATCTTCTCCTCCAGAACCGAGAATGCCTTGGGGCTGAACCTTTGCAGGAATCATCGGGGACAGGAGGTCTACCAAAATTGCTAAAAGAATTATCGTACGTTGACGTTTGACCTTTTTACGGCAAGGTCAAGTTTGCTTCCCTATGCATTTGTATGGGAAAAAACCTTTAAAAATCTTCTTCTCCAAATCCGAGCATGCCTTATGGCTGAATCTCTGCATATATCTTCGGGAACAGGAGGGCTACCAAAATTGCTAAAATAATGGTTGTACATTGACATTTGACCTTTTTACGTTAAGGTCAATTTTGGGAAAAATGTTCAGAATTTCAAACAACTTCTCCTCTGGAGCCTCTGGTCCAAGGGGGAACAAAAGATTGCTAAAATGGTCATGGTTCGTTGACCAAGGTGGTCGCCATGCCCATATATGGTAAAAACCTTTAAAAATCTTCTTATCTAGAACCGAAGATGCTTTGGGGCTGAATGTTTGCATAAATCATCGGGACAGGGGGTTTACCAAAGTTGCTAAAATAATGGTCATACATTGACATTTGACCTTTTTACGGCATGGTCAAGTTTGCTTCCTTATGCATTTGTATGGGAAAAAAACGTTTAAAAATCTTATTCTCCAAAACTGAGGATGGCTTGTGGCTGAATCTTTGCATATATCATCTGGAACAGGCGGTCTACCAAAGTTACTAAAATAATTGTCTACATTGACATTTAACCTTTTTACGGCGAGGTCAAGTTTGCTTCTGTATGCATTTGTATGGGCCCCATACATTTGTATGGAAAAAATGTTGATAATTTCAAATGGCTTTTCCTCTGATGCCTCCGGGCCAGTGTTGCTCAAATTTCATGTGGAGCCTCCGTGGGCAGGAGAATGAAAGATTGCTAAAATAGGTACGGTCCATTGATCAAAATGGCTGCCATGCCCATATATGGTAAAAACCTTAAAAAATCTTTTTCTCCATAACCAAATAAGCCCTGGGTCCTAATCTTTGCACAAATTATGGGGGACAGGAGATCTATCAAAATTGCTAAAATGATGATTCTATGTTAACATTTGACCTTTTTACCTCCAAGGTCAAATTTGCTTCCCCATTTGTATGGGCCATATACATTTATATTGAAAGTATCGAAGTGACTTGTAGATCAACAGTAATTAAAATTGTTCTAATTGGAAATCTAAGATGGCCATCATCTGATTTATATTTATAATATTTCCCTGCCACTGTGCTGTTTACATGTATAAAATCATGATTCTTCAGAAACCACTTTCCAACAAATTTCACATTGATCCTTCTGTTGAAATGTGATTGATAGATTGATATTTTCATTAGTTGTGATGATAGGATTGGAAAAATGTTGCATAACATCTGCAGGTCTGCAGTGGCTATGCCACTCAGGTGAGCGAATCGTGGCCCGTGGGCCTCTTGTTTTTCTTCCTAAGGACTATATGCTCAGACTGGCTTTGAATGACCTCCCTTACAACCAGTTTGCCTACTTATCTGCCTATGTTTACCTATATGATAGATCATGAACACAGAAGCGGGGCCTCTATGTTCAGCTCCTCATCTGTCATATATGGTTCTGCAAACCTCCCATTTCCAGGTCTGCATATCTTCATGTATGGATTATATTCAGTGTCGTGGTTATATTTTTAAGCTGCTAAGACAGAAGTGAAACAAATCAACAGATGCCAAGAGTAAAACAAATCAACTATTGCTAGCCTACATTTACATATAAGGTGCACAACTGCCCCTTGCCCCTAGTATTAAAATTTTGCATATGGTAGAAGACCTTTGCCAATTTCCATGTTTTCACTTTTTTTTGCATCAGCATAATCTCCATTAATGAAAAGTGGCATTTCATTCCTTTCCACATAAAAGTACTTACATGTATGTGAAACATAATAGGATTTAGCTCTCTTGTCGATCAGTGCTTCTCTATATCGGGAAATAAGAAAAAAAACCATAGTTGTATGAATGAATAACATAACTTATTTATATGGAATTGTTTAGAGTGGATTCTATTTCTTACATGTACATTATATGTAAAACCATAACTTATTGCTTTCAGTGAGAAATGTAAGGAAACTGTCTATATATATGGATTCCTATAAGATAGTTTGTGTTTTTCTCCTTTAGATTCTTGGGTAGAACTACACTATCAGAACGGTAAACATGGCAATGGACAAAATGGATCATCAGCTTCACAAGAACCCGATTCAACACAGCTGTTCTATCCTGCAAACATAGAGAAACTGTTGATAGAAGCACAGAAGGAATCAAGGACTCCATCTAGTAGTAATAGTCGAGAAGCTTCTGCCAGGGGAAGGTAAAACTCATATCTCCTGTGGACATGTGGAGATAAGGCTTTCGGTCGCACCTGCTTGTAGCAGGGCGCGACATAGGGGTTCGAATTTCCATCTGGCTGACAACAGATTTACGTTGAGTAGCATTTAAGTGGATTTCTTTGAAACAGTGATAATGAGCTGCGAGTGTCAAACCTTGAATAGTAAAATTTTGTCCTCGATATACTCTTCAAGCACACACTATGACCTAGTGCCATTCGTCATGATTTTACATCAAGTCTAGCATTATTTACAATGTATGTCAAGTCTAGCATTAAAGCACTTTTCTCTGAAGGGGTGATAGCTAGGAGTGTCAAACCTTGCATAGTAATTGTCCACGACATACTCTTCAAGCAAGCACTATGACCCGGTGCCCTTGACCTAGATTTCTTGCTCCAATGGCTTTGTCATTATTTTACATCTAGTCTAGCATTAAAGTGCGTTTCTCAGTAGTGGCGATAGCTACGAATGTCATAGCTTGCATAATAATTGTCCTCGACATATTCTTCAAGCACTCACTATGGCCCGGTGCCCTTGTCCTAGGTTTTGCACACAAGTGACTTTATCATGATTTCATGTCAAGTCCAGCATTAAAGTGTGTTTCTGTGTAGCCATGATAGCTGTGATGGTCAAACCCTGCATAGTAATTGTCCTTGACATCATCTACATTTCTACAAGCACCCACAATGACCGACAGTGGCTTTGACATCATTTTAGGTTGAGTCTAGCATTAAAGTGTTTCTCAAAAGCAGTGATAGCTGTGAGTGTCATACCTTTCATAGTAATTGTCCTTGACATACATGTACACTTCAATCAGGCACTATGACTAGGTACCCTTGACCTAGATTTCACACTCAAGTACAATGTAACTTTGTCATGATTTTACATTGAATATCATTAAAGTGTGTTTTCCTGAAGCTGCGATAGCTGCTATGGTCAAACCTTGCATAGTAATTGTCCTTGACATCACCTACAAGCATGCACAATGACCCAGTGCCCTTGACCTAGATTTTGTGCTCTAAAATTTTGTGTCTCAAGATTTTTCGTCGAGTCTAGCATTTAAGGGCGTTTCACAGAAGCGGTGATAGCTGTGAGTGTCAGACCTTGCACAGTTATTATCCTCAACATACTCTCCAAGCATGCACTATGACCTGGTGCCTTGATCTAGATTTCCCTCTCCAGTAGTTTTGTCATTATATTAGGTTGAGTCTGGGGGTGGTCAGGTGGTGCGAAGGTGTCCTGTATCTTATGTCACCGTGACGTCCAACTGATATTGGCTTACATTTGGGCAAGGCCTGGTATCCTTGTAACACGTAAAGGTAGAGGGGGGGGGGTGATATTCTTATTTCTTCTGTTTCTTCACTTTCATTCCTATTCCTCTTTCTTCCCTGTTCCTCTCTTTTATCTCCTTTACTATCTCTTTTTCTTTTCTCCCTTTCTATGGGAGATGACTCATAATGACCCTCAAGGGTTGAAGTGTCGTTAAACCCCAACACAATCAATGAATATTAGGTTGAGTCTAGCATTAAAGTGTGTTTCTCTGAAGCAGTGCATAGTAATTGTCCTCAATCTTCAGTCACACGCTATGATCTGGTGCCCTTGACCTAGATATAGCACTCGAGTGACTGTCATTTTATGCCAAGTCTACTATTCAAGTGTGTTTCTCTGTAGCAGTGATAGCTGCGAGTGTCAAACCTTGCATAGTATTTGTCTTTGACGTACTTCTCAAGCATGCACTATGACACTGTGCCTTGACTTAGATTTCGTGCTCTACTGACTTTCCAATGCAGGTGCAACATCGACTTCCGCGGAATGGATGCTATTCAACCAAAAGTATTGATACTATTTCTCTATGAAAGCATATCGAGGGTTGAGCGCAAGACTATTGTAACTCAAACATATTTTTGAAACCCTTGTTTAGGGGCAACTTGGACCCCTTTGTAAACAATGCAAATTTAGGTGCCATTGCTCATATGAGCAATGGCACCAAAATTTTCATTGTTTACAGAAAGAAATGTTGTAATCTTCATAATGCCTTCATGGTGAGGAGATCAGGTTTGGGGAAAACCAACCATCTGACTTAGGCCAGTCTTGCGCTCAACCCTCGATATTGTTGTGGGTACTGACATTAGAAGCATCTTGGAGAGATCTTATCGAAGCTTTTTTTTTGTCTAAATTAACCAAGTATGAGAACAAAAAGGATATCTGGTTTGCAAAAATGTTTGTTAAAATGGTAGCAAAGCTGATACTTGAGAGGGCAGTAATGTTAGGTATCTTTACAGGTAGTCTGGTTTTATAAAATCAATGAAATTCAATAAAATACTGTGTGATTTGGAGATGGTGATAGTATTATGATGCATCGTAATATCAGACCCTTGATAGTAATAGTATTGTGATATCTCAGATGGTGATACTATTGTGAGTGTCATAATTTGGCATGATAGTCAGACCTATTGCATATGCCATTTTGTTAGGAACTTTTGTGTATGAAATTTTAGGACATTTATCATAGCTGTTTTAGACTCGTCATCCAGAATTAAGTCTGATACACGTACTTTGTGTAGTGTATGAATATATAGGCTAATGCCTCAACCATATTTAGCCGGCTTCGGTGGCTCAGTCCGATACATGTCCAACTGGTGATCAGGTGGTCGCAGATTCAATTTCGCACGGTCCAGCAACATTCTTTTGTGGAGATTGATCATGAAATATTTTCTATAGTCATTCTCTTCCTACTGCTGATTCAAGAAAGGCAATTGTCAGTTTCTGGCAAAACATTGTGCACAAATACATGTACTAGTTAACCGCTTAGAGGACGAAGTCTGCCCAAGAAAAAGTGTGGTTAGGTAAAACTGACTGGCTCCACATGACCCTTATAGGTTGACTGGTCCGTAAAACCTCAATCAATCATATCTACCAAATTTGCCCTAAATATTTGATAGACATGCCTGAGCAGACAGCATTCATTCAGATCAAAATCATCATTTTCCTAAAATATCCCAGAAAAAAATGTTTAGGATGCATTATCTGAAGTTTTACAGAGAAATTGTAAAGGAGGAGTATTTGGTGATAATTCTGGGATACATTTTGTTATTTCTCCATAAAACATATGGAACATGTATGGTATTGTTTTAATGAAAGTCATCAGATATAAATCAGCATTACAATGCAGCTGTCTGACATAGTAAAGTCGCCATGACTTGTGCATGTAGGTCACATGATTCAATTTTATGTCCAAGTTTCATTTCTCTAACTTCATTTTTTCCATATATTTCAGCCCTAAAAGTCCACACAGCCCTACAAATGAGCTAGCAACAAATAGCCAGGTAAGAAAGCTTTCATGGGATCTTCCATTCTGCTGCAGCATGTCACATTCTACCATTACTAGCAAAGAGCAAGTCACATTCAACCATTACTCGAAAAGAGCAAGTCACATTCAACCATTACTCGCAAAGAGGCAGTTTTGCAGAATGAACCACTGAAGAGCAATTTTGTTTCGGTACTGTGATGTCTTGCCTGTACTTGGGATGTCTCTCCCTGTACAGAGCCCTCTGGTGAATGACTGAATGTTCTGATCAGAGAGATTGTGCCATTTAGGCCAAATAAAAAATATGTGTGTTTAGGGTAACACTACCCTACCAAATTTTCCTGGTGAAACCTAGCAATTTTTTGCATGTTTTTTTTTTTTTTTTTTTTTTTTTTTTGAAAATAGGTGGTACTGGGATAAAATATTTATGCTGAACATTTGAATAAGGAGGGCTGAGCAAACAGTGTAGACCCAGATCAAACTGCTCCTAAAGGAGCAGTTTGATCAGGGTCTGCACTATTTGCTATTTTGTCAGTACTTTTAGAAACATCTAAGGATAGTCAAACAGACTTGATAAAATTTTATGTGAATTATGTGCAAAGTCCAAATATATTTTGTGATTATGGTATTATTCATCATAAAAAAGTAAAAAAAAAAAAAAAAAAGAATCTCTACCTTCTGATGTACCCTACCTATTTTTTTCTAACATGTTACCCTAAACACACACAATCTTTTTTTTGGCCTTATCTATTTATTAATTAATAACATCATAGCTCTAGATTAGTTTCTTTTTCAAAGGCTCCATATTCCTCAACATGCTCAAAAATGGACATTTTTTTTATCGAAGAAAGGTTTAATTAATTGATATTTAGTATATTAATACGATCATAAAATGTGGCATCTGACAGCCTGTAAAGTTTCAGTTAGTCTCTAGTTTTTTGAACTGGATCAAAAGTGAAATGATTTTTTATCGTATCTCTGAATGAATGTTGGCAGCATTAATTCAGAGATACATATGTACGATAAAAAAATCATTTCATTTCAAGAACGAGAGATTAACTGAAATTTTACTGGCTGTTAGGTGCCACATTTGTATGATTGTATTAATACCATAGGTTGATTTATTAATTTTTAGCTCGCCTGGACGAAGTCCAGGAAGAGCTGTTGCACTATCCCCGGTATCGGTGTTGGAGTCGTCCTCCACATTTATGTTAAAGTTTTTTAAGAGCTTATATTTTCCAGACTATTTGATAGATTTGGTTCATATTTTGTATGTTGATAGATATAGTTCCAAAGTTGTATTCAGCAAAACCCCAGCCCATAACCTCAATGCCAGGTCATGGTCATGGACTTAGAAATTTTTAATGTTAAAGATTTTTAAGAGCTCCTATTTTCCAAACTATTTGATGGATTTTGTTCATATTTGGTATGATGATAGATACAGTTCCAAAGTTTTATTTAGCAATAACCTGCTCATGCCTATGACCTCAAGGTCAAGGTTATAGACTTAAAAGTTTTATATTAAAGTTTTTAAGAGCTCATATTTTCCAAACCATACGATGGATTTTGTTCATATTTGACATGATGATAGATACAGGTCCAAAGTTTTATTCAGCAGTACTCACTGCTATTGCCCTTGGCCTTAAGGTCAAAGTTAAGAACTTAGAAATTTTATATTAAACTGTTTAAGAGCTCATATTTTCCAAACCATATGATAGATTTGGTTCATATTTGGAATGATAATAGAGACAGATCCAAAATTTTATTCATCATCACCCCCATCCATGCCTATGACCTCAAAATCAAGGTCACAGAAATTTTATACAATCGAACTTCTCTGGTTCGAACTCGGTAGGCTCGAACACCACGTTTGGGTTAAACTGACTTTCCAGTCCCAGCAAAATCCCTATTCATTTTAACTAAACCAGCCACCCTTGGCTTGAACAACGATGGCTCGAGCGCCCGAACCCCAAGACTGGTCCCTAGAGTGCATTTTCTAGGTAAAATACCACCGATGGCTCACACTAATTACCTTGTGTTAAAAATCCCATGTTTAATTGATCAAGGTCACTCAGTAGTGTGATCAGTATTATAAGACACTTTGATATTGACAATGCGTCTTACCGAAACAGCTGTAACACAGGTGTAGTTGATCAGTGTGTGCTCAATTAAGACCACCCTTTGATCAATTGGTCAGTTGATTAATGTTGAGAGGTTGTCAATTTAAGTTGATTGTAAAGCCTGGTCTTATATACAGTCAAACCTGTGTTAGTGGTCACCTCTATTAAGCAGCCAACCTGTATTAAGCAGCCAGAGGAAAGTTGCCCGAAAATTCATAGACTTATATATTTGAACTGTATTAAGCAGCCACCTGCCTTCAGCAGCCATATTTTAAGCTTCCCATGGGTGGCTGCTTAAGACAGGTTTGACTGTACTTAAACACCTTATAATAACCCTGGGCTAACAAGGCGGCATAAGGAAATTAAAACTGGTAAAATATTTTTCATAGATTAAAGTTTCACACTGACATTGAGTGAAACCTGCCAAAATTACAGTTTTGCCTTTAAATATGGACCAAACATATGGCTCATCGTTCACTCCTGCAGTCATGTCAGAGGGTACGTCAGCTTCCAATGGGGGATACCCAGATCGGCAACGGGAAAACAGGGAATAAAAAGAAAACTGGAACAGAAGACACTTGAGGAAAAGTATGAAGTGATTCTCGAGGTAGAGAAAGGTCAAAGGCAGAGGTCGCCAGAATGTTTAATGTACCAAAGAATACCTTGTCTGGGTGGTTGAAAAAGGCTGAGTCTATAAAAGAAGGTTATGCAAAGTTAGGGCCGAAAAGAAGACTTATATGCACTCGCAGTTTGGATGAGCTTGAAAATGCAATGCTGAAGTGGTTTACTGCAATGCGGGACCAAAACATTCCACTGTCCGTGTCTGTCTTGCTCGAGGAGGCCCAGCAATTTGCCAATCAGTTAGGAATAAACGATTTTAAGCAGTCGACTGGGTGGCTAGACTGGTTTAAGGAATGCCACGGTATTGCGTTCAAAGCTGACTGTGGAGAGGCAAAGTCTGTCGATTCGGATTTGTCAGACATGGCTGGCTGGAAAGATGGACTGTCCTTAATCCTGAAATCTTATCACGCAAATGACATTTACAATGCTGATGAGACGGGATTGTTTTTCAAGCTCATGCCAGATAAGACTCTTGAATTAAAAAATGTGCAGTGTCGGGGCGGCAAGCGAAGCAAAGAAAGACTGACCTTGCTTGTCTGCGCAAATATGACTGGGACTGACAAACTACCATTACTGGTATTCAGCAAATACGCTTGCCCACGTTGCTTTTAAAACATTAAGACTCTGCCTACTGACTATGAAAGCAACAAAAAAGCTTGAATGACCTCAGACATTTTGACAGAAAGTTTCAGCGGCAGAATCGCAAAGTTGTTATGATTGTTGACAAGTGCCCCGCACATCCACCTGTAAGGGGTCTAAAGGCTATTGATCTGGTGTTCTGCCACCTAACACCACTAGCCACACTCAGCCAATAGATCAGGGCATAATAAAGAACCTGAAGACCTTCTATCGTAATCAGGCCATCATAAAACAGCTTCATGCCGCTGAAAATCAAACAGTCATGATCTATGGTGGCTGCTCGGACGATTGCCAATTGCTACAGGCACTGTGGGTTCACTGAACTCCCATTAAACCTCACGGATGACGAGTCTGAAGTAATATTAATTGATAGTAAAGTGGACTTCTTCAAGTTTTAGGATAAGTACGTCAGTAGGGAGTTAAGGTGTCCCAATACTTTGGATAAATACTGTTACTTTGGTTCTAGTAAAAGTATCTTTAGAGCTTAAACTGCTCAGTGCAGCTTTTGAAGAGCTTTATAAGATGATTTAAAACCATATCTGGACATAGAAAAATCAGCTGGGATTGCTGATTAAACAATGTTAAATGAAATCTCTGTCTCCTAAACACCTAATGTATTTATACATAGGGTAATGTTAAATACTGATCCAAAGTTATGCTCAGTATGAGACCCACTCAATAAGCTTGAGTGAGGGTCAAAATATGTTTAGAGTGCAGCTTAACAAAAGCTATGAATAAATTCATAAGCTGCATCCTGTGACTGATCTTCTTTGATAACAAATTCAAGCTTTAACCCATGTCCTGCTGAATTGGAATATACATGTACAGACTGTACTTTGCCTTTGAAAATAGTGTAGATCCAGATCGGTTGGCTTGTTAAGAAGCCAACCGATCTGGATCTCCACTGTTTGTAATTCAGAATGTGAATTTATATCAACAATCTCGAATAAGTGATTTGATTGGCTGACAAATAGAAATGGGTGTGGCATCTTAATTTATTCAGCATGACAGTGATTAAAAATAACTCTTGCAGATACATTGACTTAAAACATGGTTCCTAAAGATTTACTTTTTTAAGTTTTACTTCAAAATGTTAAGGAAAACATTAAAAAAATGTTAACACTTTTAACAGTATGTCAGTCCTTATTACCTGTTCCCAGTGTGTAATCTTAGTGGTATGAAGAGGACATACTAGGGAGGAATATTTGGTGATAATTCTGGGATAATTTTCACCAGTTCTCCATAAAAACATATTTGTGGGTGCTCATTAGAAGCACCTCACCCAGGTACTTCTAACGAGTATCCACAATTTGTTTTTTGTAGAAATAAAAGAAAGTGTTCCAGAATTAATCACCAAACACTCCTTAACAACTCTGTAAATGAGATTGTTTTTCAAGATAAAACACATTCATATTTTTATACTTGTATCTTCCATGAAACCTAATGATGTGGTTTTCATAAAACTGATAAGACCATTCAAATGAGTATCCACTAGGAAAGAAATGTGTTTTGCAAACTACATATATGTACTGTATTACAAGCAGCACATATACAGCTGAGTCTTAAATCATCTGAAAACATATCAGTTTGTGTACAATACTAAATTTCATTTTTGTGAATCTAATTGATCTGTAAATACGGTTAATGTCCTAAAACTTCGAACATCAGAGTATCTGACAAAGTGGCATAAGCAAACAGTGCAGACCTAAAGGAGCAGTCTGATCTGGGTCTACACTGTTTGCCAGTCCTCTATGTATTTTAAGAAACAACCTCATAAAAAGTAAAATTTAGGCCAAAAAAGTATGGAATAAAGTGTTTGAAATTTTAGGACATTTAGAGTTCTGGTGATTCATTCAAAAACAGAAAAAAAAAAACCCAAATGGCAAGTTTGTAAGGGATTAGCCAGAATTTACACATCGACAAAAATAAAATTCATTTCAAAATATTCCACCATGTCAAGTCATGTTTACTTTAAAAACTTGAGTTAAAGAGATAATTAATTACATTTGTAGCATTCTACAGTTTAGAAAATAGCTCTAAGATTACAGCCAGCCTCAGTGGCTCTGTCAGATGCGTGGCCATCAGATGAATGGTGATCAGGAGGGTGCGGGTTCAGTCCCTGCTGGGTCTGGTAACATTCTTTCATAGAGATTGATCATGAAATGTTTTCTACAGTCATTCTCTCCCTTCCGCTGATTCAAGAAGGGCAGTTATCAGTTTATAGCAAAAGAATGTGCACAAAAACTGGTTAACTGCTTAGAGGACTAAGCTTGCCCAGAAAGTTGGGTTAGGTAAACTGACTGGCTCAGCATGACTCCAATGGGTGGACTGGGCTGCAAAACTTCAACTCAATCAATCAGTCAGTCAGTTCCAAGATTCCAGCACAGTGGATTATTGAAATTTAAATGCCCTTTTGGATTTGCACTCAACTGGTCATGTAGCACTAAATTAGTTGAATTGAAATGATAGTATTATAAACAGTTGTGTAGGTATTTTACCTCTATTCTATTATAGGATGAACGTGATCCAGGAACAGATTGGATTTGGGACTGGTCAAGTAGACCAGAAATGCTTCCTCCGAGGTTTGTATCCAAATCAGATATAAGTTACATGTGTAAGCAGTGCTCCAGCTAGGATTTGAGTGCATAGGGGTGAAGGGTAGGGTACTTTTTGTGTGGCCATACAAGAATGAGGGCACCATGTGACGTGCTTAGTACCAAGACATATTACAAAATATTATTTCATTTCACATTAAATGCCCCAAACTAGAATACACATAAAACTGACCTTTAAACATTGATAACTTCTTTAATTTTGGTCTGACTTTCATGAAATTTTCACGAATATGTAGGGTTTTTATGTCTGGAGTTGAAATAAGGCAGTTGGCAGCTTTAAAAGGGCAGAGGGGCAGCAGGAGAGGGCAAGAAGGGTGGCCCACCCCTCTGTCTAGGGCTAGCTAGAGCACTGTGTAAGGCATGCTTAGCAAATCCATGGTGAAAATACAGAAACTTTGCCACCCTGCAGTCTGGTCAGAATCTTTGTCATTATCTGAGTTGTCTGGATATTGATGCTGAATGATAGGCCCTCACCCAACTGCATAGCTTTAAGCAGGTACCTGCTGTGTTTGACGTAGATTTTTGTTGTGCCTGCTTTTAGCATGGCGCTCTATAGGGATCTGGTTTTCCATCCACATTAAGAAAACACGCCTATTCATATATATATTGAAAATTTCACCTCCAAAAACTGAAAGTTTTCAGATAAAAATCTCTGATATTTTTCATATTTCTGCTCAAAACATACATTGTGGGTACTCGTTAGAACCGCTTCGCCAAGGCAGTTCTAACGAGTACCCACAATCTATGTTTTTGAGCAGAAATAAGAAAAATAATATATACCCCTGTAAACCCCAGTTTTACTATAAAAAGTGGGGTTTAAGGGGATCAAAATTATATAGGCGTGTTTTTGTGATGATTCGTCTGTTTGTCCATCAATCCATTAACATTTTCATCAGCCCTAACTTTGACCCTAATGTTCAAGTTCATTTCCCAAGAACTATAAAGGCTACAGTGATGATACTTGGTATAAGCTTGCACTTATGGATGACAACTCAGACAGTAGTATCCCTGTTTGACATTGACCTATATTTCACAGTTCATTGACTTTGTATATTTGCTTCAAACTCGCTCCCCATAGCGGAATTCTTGTTTCTTCACCTTAGTTTATCCCATTTGCTCTCATTATTTATCATATTGACTTACAATTGAAAGTTTGGATATGCTGTAATGATTCCACAGAAGATGTTTTCAGGTTCAACCCCCACTGAGGTCGGCAACATTCTTTCGTGGAGATTGATCATGAAATATTTTCTACGGTCATTCTCCCCCTTCCGCTGATACAAGAAGGGCAGTTGTCAGTTTCTGGCGAAAGAATGTGCACAATACTGGTTAACTGCTTAGAGGACTAAGTCTGCCCAGTAAACATGTGGTTAGGTAAACTGACCGTGCTCGACATGACCCCATTGGGTTGACTGGGCCGTAAAACCTCAACACAAACAAATCAGGAAAAAAAAGTCTGCTTATTATTGAGTGTTGTTCCACTTGAGTGAGTGCACATCATTCTCAATATAAAGGCTGTGATCAATATTGGCTTCAGGACTTTATAAACAACGTAGAGATTAATCAGAATCCTAGACTAGAAGGGTACTTCAGTGGCTGTTGTTATGAGTTCCAAGTGAAAGAATCTTATTGCAGCCTCACATTTCACCAAGACAATTCTAATATTAAAGATTAAAGTTTGTTTTCATATGAAAATGAAAACAGTTAGCTACCACAAATCAAAGCATACCTTATTTATCCTAAGTATTGGTACACCTTATCTACCTACCATACATGTCCTAAAATATGAACTAGTCCATTCTACTACCTGTTGGTATGTCTAATATATAGCCATATGTATTTCAAATTGTGTAGACCCTGATCAGACAGCACATTCTGTGGCATCTGTTCAGGGTCTACACTGTTGGCAAAGCCTATCCGTCCCAATACTTAGGGTTATTATGGTAACCTACCTTACAAAGTGCTCCTGAGTAAAAGCAGATTGCCAGCACAACCATGCAGTCTGATCAGTCTTCAATGTCTGCCTCAGGAAACCTTGGATCCTTGGCTAATCAAACAGTAGGCAGCAAAAACTGGCCAGATTAGTGGATGAGCAGGCTGATCTAAGTCTTTACTCGCCACACAGCTGAAGGTACATATTTTAACTTCGTAATACATTAACCTATAGATAATGTGCTATTCTATTCTGTTATTCACCCCCTCCACAGAAAAAACAACCTTTCAGTCGTTATAAAGTCTTAATTCAGAAGGTCCCTTTAACAGTTACCTGTATGACGTAGTTCCTCCCGCTCAAATGATCACGTGTCAGTTTCTTTTCTGTGGACTTTGAATGTTCAAGGATTATTATTCTGTGTTAGAAAAAATGGATTAAAATTATTCTACACGGTTAAAATTTTTATATCCTTGACTTTCACTGGTTCTATATTCACTCCTTCTACTATCTATGTACTTATTTTCGAAATATCGATCTTAGATTTCTTGTTTTCATGTGGCCATTTAAAAGCTAAATGGGATACACATTTATCTTGTCTAACTTGTAATTCTTGCACACGTATCTCTCCGTGTTATATTTGTAGTTCCTGGACAGAAAAAGTTTGGAACCTAGCAGAAAGAAGATGCCTTCATGCTACTAGAAAATCAGTTATGACGCAGAAGAGAAAACAGAAGAAATCAAAGAAATCCAAGAAGTCCCAGTCAGACATGTCTGACAACGGGACAGTTGATGGGAGCACCGCCCCTCATAGCTTTACTGCTCGGGGCAGGACCCATCAAGGTGGCAGCCTGGCGGACTTAGAGTCTGACCGGGCACTAAGCCCACCAGTCACCAGTCAACCAGTCACCAGTCATCCAGTCACTGGGCAACTTATCTCCGTTCATCCAGTCACCGGTCATCCAGTCGCCAGTCAACCAGTCACCAGTCAACCAGTCACCAGTCAACCAGGCACCAGTCAACTAGGCTCCAGTCAACCAGGCATGGGTTTACAGTCACTGGCTTATGACCTACAAACACAAATTCCGCCTGGTTATATTCCTATAAATGTGCCTGTACAAAGCTACGCTCCGTCCATATGTAGCCATATTTCACAGGGTAGTGTCCACAGACTATCCAATGTCTTTATTCCTGGTTACGAACGTTCTAATAGACTAGAACTTCCTAATCCAGCTTCTTCCTCTAGACAGATTATTCCACTCGAACCTGATTTTTCGCAGGTCTCAGATCCGAGTGTAATGATTGAGCCTCCAAATTCAAATGATTTATCTATCTCCAGACCTTCAAGGAAGGATCAGTCAAAAAGAGAGCATAAATCTAAAAAGAGAAGAAGACATCGATCGTCCTCTTCTTCTATCTCTACTTCCAGATCAGACTCTTTGAGTTCTTCTCGGCGAAAGAAAAATTCAAAGAGATCTAAGCACTCTCATAAAAAGAGAAGAAGACGATCGATGACGCCTTCTTCTTCATCAAATTCCTCCCAATCTCAACTTGACATTGGTAGATATACAAGGGCTCATAAATCTCCCCAGGTTGTTCAAACGCCAACTCTAATACAACCTGAGGAGACTAATTTTAGTCAAATCACTAATCAACCTATTAATTACGATCAGATTCAGCCGAATCTCACTCAACAGAATAAGGAGTCAGATTCGGAAACTGAATCCGAAGTCTGGTCATTTGATCGTGCGATTAACGAGGTCTTCCGGCTTCTTCCTCCTGAGTTATGCCCCAAAACTCAGCAGGATCAAGCTCCATTAAAACCTCTCTCTGGGATCGAACAATTAATGGAGTCTCGTTCCACTCCATTACTTGTCCTCCCACAATCCAAATTAGTACAAAATACAACAAAATATATTCAAAATAGACTAGAATCGGACAAATGTTCAAGAGATTGGATTTGCCCGCAAAGCTTGGTTTCGGCTCTTGCTCCGACTAAATTCTACAAGAGCCAAAACCAATATTTGCCAACTGATAATATCCCTCAATTAGAAGCGGATGCGTCGCTCCTAGACATTTCTAATAAAGGAAGAGCTTCTATTCCGCTCAAGAATCTAGAAGCATGGGAAAGGAAGGCTAGAAAACTAGTCGCTATTAATTCTCATGCTGATCTATTTTCTTCAGCTGCCTTCCTTTCATTACAACAGGAATCGATGTCGGTTGCGGCCCTTTCCAGACTTCTGGAGGCCGTAGCCAAATCGATTAAACATGCTACTGCCATGTCTACATTTTTAACTACTGAATTATTCCAAGCTAGGAGGGACGCAGCCCTAGCTTCGTCTAAACTACTACTCGACAATTCCACATACGAGTTAAGGAACGCTCCTATTAACTCAAAATCCTTATTTGACGGCAGGATAAAGGAAATAGCTAAATCAAACTTCGAAGCTCAACAGCAAAGGTTTCTAGCTTCTACATCCATTCAGTCACAATCTCATTCTTATAAGCCTCCTTCGCAGAGCAGAGCTTTCAAGATACCTAAATATCCTGCTAAACAAACAACATCCAGACCTAAACCTACGCAGTCGTATAGGTCAAAAAATATTCCTCAAAGCTCATCTTCTCACATTAAGAAAGATAATATCAAGAGGACTGGTAACATCCGTCAGTTCCCCTCCTCTAAACCTGCCTCTTCCTCCGCAAGATTATGAAGGCCCGCCCTTTCCACTGCCTGCTCTTCCGCTCGCGGACATTCCAGTGGGAGGACGATTGGCCCATTTTGCGGAAAAATGGAAGGAAATAACAGACAACAAATGGGTCCTCTCTATCGTACGAAACGGATTCAGGATACCATTCATCAAAATTCCTCCTTTGTCATCTGTTCCGATCAGAATGAGTCAATCCTCCTCCCCGTTTCTCAGAGAAGAGATCGAAAATCTTCTCAACAAACGGGCAGTGGAAAGGGTACAGAATCCGGAAACTCCCTGCTTTTATTCCCGGATATTCCTTGTGCCAAAAAAGAACGGAAAGTTTCGTTTAATATTAGACCTGTCTTTATTAAACCGTTACATAGAGAAACAAGCATTCAAAATGGAGACAGTCAAATCGGTAAGACAAGCGATGAGACTCAACGATTGGGCTGTCTCCATAGATTTAACAGATGCATATCTACATGTGCCGATACATCGTCAATCCAGGAAGTATCTTCGCTTCGTACACGAAGATCAAGTATATCACTTTTCGGCCCTACCGTTCGGAATGTCCCTAAGTCCGTTAATTTTCTCGAAACTGATGGACGTTATTGCAGCTTTTCTACGTCAACGTGCCATATCAGTTTTTCCATACCTAGACGATTGGCTGATAAAAAATCTGATTCACAACCGTCTGATTACTCAGACAAAGATTTGCATTCAAACTATTCAAAGCCTAGGTTTTCTGCCAAATCTCAAGAAGTCAGACCTCTTTCCTGCTCAGAAATTCACCTTCATAGGTATGGAATTTCTGACGCAACAAAATTTAGTCAGGGTTCCAGCGGATCGTGTACAGAACCTAATTCTAACAATCAAGAAAATAATGTCAGCAAAACGTATCGGCACGAACTTTCCTTTCTCTTTTGGGCAAACTCAGTGCTGCAGCAGACCTTGTTCTCCTGGGCAGACTGCACTTACTTCCTCTTCAGATGTGCCTGCTGTCAGTCTGGAAACCTCATATTCTTCCTCTCGATCACCCGATCTCGATAAACGGCATGATTCGATCTCACTTACAATGGTGGATAAACCCCATTCGATTCGAGACAGGGACTTCAATCCATCCTCCAGACCCCAAATTCTTCCTTTATACGGATGCCAGTCATTACGGATGGGGAGCTCATTTAGAGCCGACAACACTGTCCTTTCATGGTCGCTGGACAGAAAACCAATCCCAGCTCCATATCAATATGTTAGAAATGATGGCCATACGATTAGCACTGAAACAAGCCAAAACATTTATTCACCATTCTTGCATCATGATATCCACAGACAACACAACGGTGGTCTCATATATCAACAAACAGGGTGGCACTCATTCCCCCAATCTTTGCGTAGAAGTTTGGAAAATACTCAATTGGTGCCTTGAACAAGACATAGTTATCAGAGTACGTCACATCCCAGGCGAATTCAACATTCTTGCAGACCGCCTCTCAAGACTAGACAAACCTATCAAGACAGAATGGTCTCTGGATCAAACAGTTGCAAATTCAGTATTCCAGATGCTCAACTTCCCAAATGTGGATCTGTTTGTGACAAGATTCAACCACAGACTCCCATTATATGTCTCTCCAGTACAAGACTACAAAGCACTAGCGATAGATGCCCTGTCCATGGACTGGAATCATCTTCATGCATATGCTTTTCCTCCTTTTATTCTGATACCTGCTGTTCTAGAGAAAATCCGACAACATCAGTGCAGAATAGTTCTCATAGCTCCGTTCTGGCCACAGCAACAGTGGTTCTCAGAACTTCTTCTTCTATTAGTGTCAGCTCCGATTCGTCTGCCACTAATTCCAAGACTACTGACTCAATCCAAAGGAAGATTTGTACATCAAAACCTCCCAATTCTCGACCTTCACGCTTGGGAGTTATCAAACAATCAATCAGAGATAAGAAATTTTCACAAAACGTTGCAGATTTTGTCTCCAGATCAAGAAGAGCATCTACACAAAAAGTCTACGATGCAAAATGGACCATCTTCTCTAATTGGTGTCATACAAAAAAGGTTAATCCGATCTCGGCCCCTATTACAGTTATAGCCGATTTCTTAATTTTTCTTTTTTCGGAAAAGAAATGTCAGATTAGTACTATTAAAGGTTATAGATCTATGATCTCTAACACTTTAAAATTCAAAACTGGTAATAGAATCGGATCTAATCCAGTTTTATCTGAACTTATCAGATCCTTTGAACTTCAACGACCAGTACAAAGATCTCTTACACCTAAATGGGACTTATCATGGGTTTTAGTATGTCTACAAAAACCACCTTTTGAACCTCTTGATAAGGCTTCTAAATTTCACGTTACTATTAAGACAGCCTTTCTCTTAGCTCTTGCCACTGCTAAAAGGTGTAGTGAAATACATGCTCTAGCTATGGATTCACAACATTTAAGATTTAATCAATCTGATGGTTCAGTTTCCTTGATTCTTAAATCTGGTTTTTTAGCAAAAAACCAGCTTCCTTCTGTTAAACCAGATCCTATTGTTGTTCCTAGTCTTGCTCGAATATGTAAATGGGAACATACTGACAGACTTCTTTGCCCCGTTAGGGCTCTGAAATTCTATCTCAAAATGACTAGCTCTTATCACCAAAATAGAACTAGACTTTTTCTTCCTATTAAAGGCAATAAGGATATTTCTAAAGATACTATCTCGAGATGGATATCTTACACTGTTAAACTTGCCTATAGGAAACTCACTAAACGAGATATCTCTTTCCTTAAAATCAAAGCTCATGAAGTTAGAGCTCTTTCCTCTTCTTGGGCTTTCTTCGACAAAGTTCCTCTCAATGATATACTTCAAGCAGCGGTTTGGAATAGTTCATCAACTTTTGCCAAATTCTATCTCAGAGACATGTCTCAACAAGCACAAAATCTCCAAAGTTTGGGCCCCATTGTAGTGGCCCAAAAAGTGGTGGGGGGCCAACAGCAATCAGCTATGGATGTGTAGACAACGTCAACAGCCCCCCTAGACCTGATGCTATACTAGAGAGGTACTAATTATATCTTTATTATATATATATGTTAACCCTGGATTACTTTATCCTTGGTTAAAAGATCTTATTATTGCCTTAAGCACTAATTATGTCCTCATTATATATATATAAAAAAAAATAAATCTTTTTAATAAGCCTTAATTCAGAAGTTGGGACTAACTTATTAGGAGAAATCCTCCCTCCTATTCTACAAATTCTAGCACATTATCTATAGGTTAATGTATTACGAAGTTAAAATGAAGTTTTTTAAAAGTAAAACATATTTTAACGAGTAATACTTAACCTATAGATAAGTATTTATCGTCCCACCTCCCTTCCCTCGCTCCTTTCTCCTAATTGTGTATTGTTTTACACATAAAAGAAACTGACACGTGATCATTTGAGCGGGAGGAACTACGTCATACAGGTAACTGTTAAAGGGACCTTCTGAATTAAGACTTTATAACGACTGAAAGGTCGTTTTTTCTGTGGAGGGGGTGAATAACAGAATAGAATAGCACATTATCTATAGGTTAAGTATTACTCGTTAAAATATGTTTTACTTTTAAAAAACTTCATTTTCTAACATTGCAGTTCAAAAAACTGTCTTGTACCAGGGTAACAACTTGTTATAACCTGCTGCAGTAAAGGGAAGTTATAATGGTTGCATTATTTAACCCTGGTCCTGCTTAACATGGATATGCCCTGCCTTTACAAACTGCAGATCCAGATGTTGGCTTCTGAAGAACCCAACTGATCTGTATCTGCACTGTTTGTCATTAAGTATGTGAACTTATTTCAACAATCTGGATCAAGTTATCTGATTGGCTGAAAATTAGAAGTGGGTGTGGGATTTTAATTTATTCAGCATGGCAAGGGTTAAGTATTTAGCTCATCAAGTACCTGTCTCATTTGTCTTTGTGGCAGTTCAACATTGGTATAAGGTCCTCTAGTGACAGTTTAAGCCTAGGTGTACATGAACACAGAAGGTCATGTGAAACTGCACAGATGCACTTGCTTTTAGCATTTGGTTAAGTTGATTGTTGAATGATTTAAAGAGCATTTTTAATGGGCTAGGATTAAGTTGAGTGCTCTGAATGGCTAGAAGAAATGTTCATTGTTCAAGACCAGTAATGTAATAAGTGCTGTTAATGAGTGAGAATTCAGATGCTTGGTAAATAATGTAATAAGTGCACTGAATGGGTCAGGATTATGTTGATTTTTATACTCCACCACATTATAGTGGCGGGGTATTATGGTATCATGTTGGCTGTCCATCCGTTTGTCTGTCGTACTTCTGTTCGTATTTTCATTTCTGGACGATAACTGGAGTAAATATCAGTGGATTGTCACCAAACTCGGTGTGTGCTTTGGTATTGTGGAGATTTGGTTTGGGATTGTTAATGGGCAAATTTTGTCAGTTTTTGACAGAGTTATCTGCCCGAAATATGTCTGTGTTTTCATTTCCAGATGATAACTTTAGTAAATATCTTTTGATTTTCACCAAACGGTGTGTGCATTGATATTGTGGAGACCTGGTTTGGGATTGGTGATGGGCAAAATTATATCTGCCTTCAATACGTCTGTATTTTTCATTTCTGTGCAATAACTTTAGTAAATATCAATAGATTTTTACCAAACTTGGTATGTGCATTGATATTTTAGAGATCTGCTTTGGGATTTTTGACAAAGTTATCTGTCCACAATACATCTGTAGTTTACTTACAGGACAATAGCTTGAGCAAAATCTCAGTGGATTTCCACCAAATTTGATATGTGCCTTGATATTCAATGCATTGTGGAGATCTGCTTAAGCATTGCTCATTGGCAAATTTTGTCAATTTTTGACAGAGTTATCTGCCCGTGACATGATAATTGCGGGGTATAATCATTTCACATTTTATTCAATAATGTAATACCTTATTTACCCTAAGTTTTTGGACAGAAAGACCTGAGCAAACAATTTAGACCTAGATCATGATCAGACACTGCAGAATGCAGCATCTGGTAGGGTCTGCACATTTTGCTTGTCTTCCAGAGGTTTTTAGACTCATCAGCAGATAGTAAATGGGACTTGTTCAAACTTCAGGATAAGTATGATAAGGAGTGAAGGTGTCAGAATATTTAGAATAATTGTGGCCAGTGCCATGCGTTGATCATTCCCTAATGTAACTCTTAACCCATTCTAGACTGAGTAAACTCCCACTAAACTATATATTGAGAGAGTCCAATTTCAATATTAGGTATGTAAGGTAATGTGATTTATATATTCCACGAGAAAAATGGCTGAACTTATTTGCAAACAGAGGAGACCCTGATCAGATGCTGCATAATGCAGCATCTGATCTGGGTCTGCACTGTTTGCCAGTTACCCATTGGGAATCACTAGACTGAAATGGGTTAAAGGGTGAAAGCATATTTGTGTCTTCTTTTTCAGTGAATTTTATGGAAAATTCAGGCACCCAGTACGCAAGCACAAACTGAGTGTACGCAACACACCTGTTATGAGGAGTGCGCTGTTTAGAGTTTTTCAGCTGGAAAACCTTCCAATTCTTCTACTTACACATGCTTGTGCTGTGTTTATAGGAGCTGCAGGGTAAGTGATACTATATTTAGCTCAAACATACTTTTTAACATAGCTACAGATAAGAGGGGGTATCCACATAATATTTTTTTTATTTCTCGACGAAAACATATGTTGTGGGTACTCATTAGAAGCGCCTCGGCGAGGCGCTTCTAATGAGTACCCACAACATATGTTTTCGTCGAGAAATAAGAAAGATATTGGCATTTTTCGGATGAAAAAAGTGCCTTATCTGTTGCTATATCAGATATTTCCCGAGCATGCATTGTTATACAGTGTTGCTTCATATAAGAAAGGATATCCACATTCATGTAATTATCCCCACGATTTAGCCATGGGAATATTGTGAACACATCTGTCTGTCCATCACATTATCTCTTCCTTATTTGCTGGACGGAATTTAACCAAACTCGCTACGTTATTTCCCGTAATGGTAAGGGTGTGCAAGAGCAGGTCTGTCCATCTTTTCGTCGTACTGTCTGCTAAACCACTGGGTGGAATTTAACCAAACGTGCTATATGACTTCTCATAAGGATGTGCAAGAGCATTATTAGCACAGAGCGTAGGGATTTCGCAATGGCTTGCCTTCATCTGTGCCATCTAGTATTTTTCTTACTACTCCATTAAAACAAATGAGGCACTCAGTGAGTATCCACAACATAATTTCATTGAGAAATTTGTATACTACATAACTTCTCGTGATAAGGGTGTGCGAGAGCAATATTAGCACAGAGCGTAGGAATTTTGCGATAGATAGTACACACCCTGATCAGACCTCTACCAGGCAGGCCTTCGACTGTTGAATCTAGTATTTTTCTTGTTTCTCCATGAAAACATAGCCGGCCTCGGTGGCTCAATTGGATGCGTCCTCCGACTGGAGACCAGGTCGCGGGTTCAACCCCAGCCGAGGTCGGCAACATTCTTTCGTGGAGATTGATCATGAAATATTTTCTACGGTCATTCTCTCCCTTCCGCTGATTCAAGAAGGGCAGATGTCAGTTTCTGGCGAAAGAATGTGCACAATACTGGTTAACCGCGGACTAAGCCTGCCCAGTAAGCGTGTGGTTAGGTAAACTGATCGCACTCGACATGACCCCATTGGGTTGACTGGACTGTAAAACCTCAACACAAACACAAACACACCATGAAAACATATGGGTACTCTTTAGAAGTGCCTCAATGAGGCACTTCTAATGAGTATCTACAACATATTTTTTCATTGAGAAATATAAAAAAATATCATTACTTTTTTGGTTGAAGAAAAGGATCACTTTATCAGGAGCTGTCAGTGTTTATTGAGAAATGAATCATCAAACAAAAGAAGACAAAAAAATGTTTAATTTTGAAGCCTGGGTAACAAATTACAAATGAGTGAGAGTTATAGCTGCAGTCAGACTTATGCCAGTCACAACAATTGTCATCTGCTATATTGTCTGCTTGTGATTTTAAAAGTCATTTATGCAAACAGTGTGGACTAAGATCAGACTGCTCCTCTAAGAGCAGTCTGATCTGGGTCCACACTGTTTGCCTGTATGCAAAATTAGGTTTGAAAAGTTTGCAAGAATGTTCAGCAGACGACATAACCAGACGACATTTTCAGATGCAGGTTTTCTTGGCATTTTAAGGGTTAAGAGTTTACAGTTACTGTTCATGAAGGTTCCCCTGTGTGGTATGTTGGTAATAAAATATAGGACTCAGAATTAGAAGTTGCTCATTTTTTTGCACTATTCTTATCATAGAAAGTCCATGTTTAACTACCATAGAAATCTTACATTTACCTACAAAAATTTAAGTTCTGGAATAGTTGTGCATGCTAATCTGAGCTCTGGAGACTACTGTTCTCCCATTAAGGCTCAGATAATGGTGGATGATACAGCCAACCAGGGATAAAATAAAGTGTAATATAATGTATATGACAATATGAAGGACATCTGATCTTGGCTGAGCCATATGACAGTATGGAGGCTTATAACCTTCGCTATCCTAAATGGTTTTCTCATAGCCATCTTACCCATTAAACAACTGAATTATGTCCCCACTCCAGCCGGCCTCGGTGGCTCAGTTGGATGCGCCGTCCGACTGGAGACCAGGAGGTCGCGGGTTCAACCCCCGCCGAGGTCGGCAACATTCTTTCGTGGAGATTGATCATGAAATATTTTCTACGGTCATTCTCTCCCTTCCGCTGATTCAAGAAGGGCAGTTGTCAGTTTCTGGCGAAAGAATGTGCACAATACTGGTTAACCGCTTGGAGGACTAAGCCTGCCCAGTAAACGTGTGGTTAGGTAAACTGACTGCGCTCGACATGACCCCATTGGGTTGACTGGGCCGTAAAACCTCAACACAAAATGTCCCCACTCCTCCTCACCAAATATGGAGGAGACATTGTTTTCTGTTCAGATCTCACTGGATATATTTAAATCATTTTGACATGTTTAAAAACTGATTAGATTTTGGTGACCATGACTTTGTTTTCAAGATATGTACTCAAGATGTACACCAGATAGTGTCACATTTTAGCCAAAAATAGAATGTGTGTGCATTCTGAATCAGTAGATGGATTTAGGTCAGTCTTGCAGCAAAGACTTCACAGAGACAGTGTGAAGAGTTGATTAGATTTTGGTGACCCTGACCATATTTTTAGCTCACCTAAAGGCTCAGGATGAGCTATTGTGATCACTCTTTCGTCCGCCGTCTGTCTATCCTTCCATCTGTCCATCTGTCCATTCACACCTTTGAACTTCTTTGAAACCCCTAGGCCAAATTTCTTCAAACTTTATGTGGAGCCTTGTGTTAAAGGGGATTGAAAATTTGTAAAAATAGTCACGGTTCATAAATCAAGATGGCCGCCATGCAGCGATATAGCTCCCATAGACTTATAATGGGAAAACTTAAAAAAAATCTTCTTCTCTGAAACCATGAGGCCCAGAGCTTATATATTTAGTATGTAGCAATGTTTAGTGGTCCCCTATATAAATCCTGCCAATCAAGCCCCTGGGGTCCAAACTGGCCACACCCCGGGTGTCATTAGCTCCCATAGACTTATAATGGAAAAAAAAACATTAAAAAAATCTTCTCTGAAACCATGAGGCCCACAGCTTACATATTTAGTACATGTATGTAGCAATGTTTAGCGGTCCCCTACATAAATCCTGCCAATCAAGCCCCTGGGGCCTAAACTGGCCACCCCTTGGGGGTCATTAGCTCCCATAGACTTATAATGGGAAAAACTTAAAAAAATCTTCTTCTCTGAAACCATGAGGCCCAGAGCTTATATATTTAGTATGTAACAATGTTTAGTGGTCCCCTACAATAATCCTGCCAATCAGCCCCTGAGGTCCAGACTGGCCACGCCCCGGGGGTCATTAGCTTCCATAGACTTATAATTGAAAAACTTAAAAAATCTTCTTCTCTGAAACCATGAGGCCGACAGCTTATATATTTAGTATGAAGCAATGTTTAGTGGTCCCCTACATAAATCCTGCCAGTCAAGCCCCTGAGGTTCAAACTGGCCTCGCCCCGGGGGTTATTAGCTCCCATAGAAAATGGGAAAAACTTCAAAAATCTTCTTCTCTGAAACCATGAAGCTCACAGCTTACATATTTAGTATGTAGCAATGTTTAGTGGTCCCCTACAAAAATCCTGCCAATCAAGCCCCTGGGGCCCAAACTGGCCACGCCTCGGGGATCATTAGCTCCCATAGATTTATAATGGGAAAAACTTAAAAAATCTTCTTCTCTGAAACCATAAGACCCAGAGCTTATATATTTAGTACGTAGCAATGTTTAGTTGTCCCCTACATATATATCCTGCCAATCAAGCCCTGGGGTCCGAACTGGCCACACATCAGGGGGTCATATATATAGAGAGAGAGCTATTTAGCTAATAACCTTCAAAAATCTTCTTCTCTGAAACCATGAAGCAGAGAGCTAACAGATCAATTATGTAGCTGTGTTTAGTGGTCTCCTACATAATTCCTGCCAATCAAGCCTCTTGGATCCAAACCGGCCACACCCTGGGTGTCATTAGCTCCGATAGACTTACAATGGAAAAAAAAAATCATCTTATCTGAAACCATGAGGCCCACAGCTTATATATTTAGTGTGTAGCAATGTTTAGTGGTCACCTACATAAATCCTGCAACTCAAGCCCTGGGGTCTAAACTGACCACACCCTGGGGGTGGTCATTAGCTCCCGTAGAGTTATAATGGAAAAAACTTAAAAAATCTTTTCTTTTCTGAAACCGTGAGGCCCAGAGCTTAAATATTTAGTATGAAGCAATGTTAAGTGGTCACCTACATAAATCCTGCCAACCATGCCCCTGGGGTCCAAATTGGGCATACTCAGGGGCTCATTAGCTCTCATAGACATAATGAAAAACTTAAAAAATCTTCTCTGAAACCATGAGGCCCAGAGCTTAGATATTTAGTATTTAGCAACGCAAAGTGGTCACCTTCATAAATCCTGCCAACCATGGCCCTAGGGTCCAAATTGGCCATGCTCCGGGGCTCATTATCTCCCATAGACTTATAATAAAAACTTCAAAAATCTTCATTGAAACCATAAGGCCTAGAGCTTAGATATTTAATATGAAGCAACGATAAGTGGTCACCTACATAAATCCTGCCAACCATGCCTCTAGGGTCCAAATTGGCCACACCCTGGGGTTCATTAGCTGCCATAGACTTATAATGGTAAATACTTAAAAATTTTCTTCTCTGAAACCATAAGGCCCCAGAGCTCAGATATTTAGTATGCAGCAATGTTAATTGGTCACCTACATAAATCCTGCCAACCAGGGTCCTAACTGGCCATGTCTTGGGGCTTATTAGCTCCCATAGACTTATAATGAAAAAAAAAAACTTAAAAAATCTTCTTCTCTGAAACCATAAGGCCCAGAGCTTAGATATTAAGTATGTAGCAATAGTAAGTGGTGCCCTGCATAAATCCTCCCAGCCATGCCCCTAGGGTCCAAATTGGCCATGCCCTGGGGCTCATTAGCTCCCATAGACTTATAATGGGAAAAACTTCAAAAATCTTTTTCTCTGAAACCATAAGGCTCAGAGCTTAGATATTAAGTATGTAGCAATAGTAAGTGGTGCCCTGCATAAATGCTGCCAGCCATGCCCCTAGGGTCCAAATTGGCCATGCCCTGGGGCTCATTAGCTCCCATAGACTTATAATGGGAAAAACTTCAAAAATCTTCTTCTCTGAGTCCATAAGGCTCAGAGCTTAGACATTAAGTATGTAGCAATGTTAAGTGGTCACCTACATATATCCTGCCAACCATGCCCCTGGGTTCCAAATTGGCCACGCCCCAGGGCTCATTAGCTCCCATAGACTTTTAAAGGGAAAAACTTCAAAAATCTTCTTTTCTGAAACCATAAGACCCAGAGTTTAGATATTTAGTATATAGCAATGTTAAGTGGTCCCCTACATAAATCCTGCCAACCATGCCCCTAGGGTCCAAATTGGCCACACCCCAGGGCTCATTAGCTCCCATAGACTTAAAATAGGAAAATCTTAAAAAATCATCTTCTCTGAAACCATAAGGCCCAGAGCTAAGATATTTAATATGTAGCAATTTAAAGGAAAAACAGACCAAATTATGCCCCTTTGTGGACAGGCATTGTGGCGTAGGAAAAGCTTATTAGAAAATATCTCAGGAACCGCTTGGGCTAGGCCCTTGAAATTTTGCACGCTGTTTGGAACTAATGTGACGATGACCTGATCAAATTTTGGTTTAATTTTATGAAAAGTTGACCAAATTATGCCCCTTTGTGGACTCAGGCATTTTGGCTAGGAAAAGGTTTTAAGCAAAATATCTTTTTGATTATGACCTTTTGAAAATTTCAGCATTTTAACCTTGTAAGTAAGATATCTCAAAAACTGTTTAAGCCCGATTGCCTTGAAACTTGACAGGGAATGATGAGTAAATGACCTGATTAACTTACAGCAGTTAACTCAGGTGAGCAGTGTGGCCCATGGGCCTCTTGTTAAGGTTATGTCAGTTAGGCTGACATTGATTGTCTCTGAAAACAATTTTCTAGTTGAAATAACAGGTGACATTTTTTAATATTGTAGGTTTTGATATTTTCTTCAAATTGTCTCCCCTGCAGAGGAGACACTTTGATTATAATGCCAAGCTCAGTTTTCAAGAAAAATGAGAAAAAAGAAACATCATGCACTGGTTATCTGCTCATATTGTGAACACAGAGGAATTGTTAAGGATGTGTATTGGTGATAATTTTGGGATAATTTTTCTTCTTTCTCCTTAAAAACATATATTGTGGGTACTCTTTAGAAGCAGCTCACTGAGATGCTTCTAATGAGTATCCACCACATATGTTTTCATGGAGAACTGGAAAACATTATCCCATAAATATCACCAAATAGACCCTCACTGAAACACTTCTAATGAGTACCCAAAATATGTTTTCATGGTGAACAAGAAAATTATCCCATAATTATCACCAAATACTCCTCCTATGAATTGCTCAGCAGCAGTATGGTAAAAATTACTGTATGTACCCTAAATATTGAGACATTCAAGTCTAAGCCAGATCAGATGAGTGTTCGAGTCATTGAAGTTCATTACGGAAACACTCCTATTCAAATATATTGAAAATTTCACTACCAAAAACTGAAAGTTTTCCAGATAAAAATTCTGATATTTTTCATATTTCTGCTCAAAACATAGATTGTAGGTATTCATTGGAACCGCCTCGGCGATGCGGTTCTAACGAGTACCCACAATCTATGTTTTTGAGCAGAAATAAGAAAAATAATGTATACCCCTGTAAACCCCAGTTTTACTATATAAAAGTGGGGTTAAGGGGGTCAAAAATATAGGTGTGTTTTCGTGATGTTTACTGAAATTCATTTTCTTTTTCCAGACTGTTTATGTATCTGAAGAAGTTTCACTGGCCAAGAGTTGCCATAATATCGACTTCAATTGAATAAAAACTATACAGCATGCGGAAACATGACACTACGAAATGGGACCTACCCAGTACATTAATTGGTGATTTGTACCGGGTATCAGTCAGCTAGATCTGGTCATTTCGGGAGAAGCCTCGAGCATCATTCCTTCAAGAATTATATGATGTTCTTTTTGACAGCATTCTTTAGTTTCATTATTATGGGATAATGGTAATCATTTTCACATTTTGCAAGTATTAGTTGTATGCCTGAGAGCTCATTTTACTTTTACCGCTCTATGGGGATATTCAGCAGTAGACAAATTGACAATATATTTCTTACTTTTTTTTTTATTTATTTTTTTTTTTTCAGAAAATAGTCTTTGCCATGTCATGCAAATTGTCTCCGTAGGAGCGAATGAGACAGTTTACATGAAAAATAAGAAAAAATAAGAAACAATATTTCAAAATGTCGTTTGCTGAAATTTTTACCCAGCATGCTAAGCATTAATCAATTCTGGCCCACTGAACAGTGTTTCATCATAGCAGTGCAGATCTCATGAAATGAGTCCATTATAGATCATACATGAAGCTCTAATGAAAAAAAGATAAATATTTTTTCTTGTTTAGCCACAAAAATATCTTGTTGATAGGCCTCCATGTTAAAAGCACCTTGGCAAGGTGCTTCCAATGGGTACCTACAACATGTTTATATAGAGAAATAAGAAAAACATTAATGCTATTGACTGAAAAAAAAAAAACCTAGGTAGGGTTACCGTATTGGACCTAATTAGTGCACATACCCCTATAAGTGCACAGTCGAACAATCTCTTCTTCATGTACTTTTTGTCTACTTCTTTATAAAGGCATATTTTGTGGGTACCCATTTGAATTACATCGACTTGTCGATGCAGTTCAAATGAGTACCCACAAAATATGCTTTAATAAAGAAAAAAAAAAAACAGAAAAAAACCTCACACACACACAAAAAGAATGCTGTAACATTTGATGATTTCTTTTCTGCACTTTTTAAAGTGTACACATAGTATAGGTAGGTGTATATTTTTCCCCAAGTTTTTCCAATATGTCTGAAATACCTAAGCGCACAGTGCAGTAACAAGGTCGAATACGGTACATAGAATCATTTAAACATAGACACCTTATTTTTAGTGTTATCTGTGCTAATGAAACGGCTGTATGTAGAAGCAAATGAAATGTTATGATGTTAAGTCTGCAGTTAACCAGTTTCCTGTGGTTTACAGTTATCTTTATACAAGAATTATCAAAATAATTTTAATCTCTTGCCCAAGGGTCACTAGAGGGTACTTAGATTCTCTCCATCAGTCTGTTCATTAATGGGTCAGTCTGCTTAAGCTGGATTTTGAGATGACTTAGAAAGAAATATTAATGAATTTATTAAGGCTGGCACAATTAATCAGGGCCCGGTTGTTCAAAGTGTCGTTAGCTTAACGAGCTCGTTAAGGGCCATTTCGTTAACTATTTTATCAGATTCAATATACAATTTTCTGAAATTTTTTGCTGAAAAAAAAGCTACTCACATTTTTTCAGCAAAAAATTTCAGCATATTTGCGTATCACTCAATGTAAATTTTAACGAATCATTAACAAAGACATCGTTAGCTTTGAACAACTGGGCCCAGATAACCGATTAATCAATCAATAAATTTCACAACAATAATTATCATTTCTATGTCTGATACATTGCCGTATGTATCCTAAGGATTTGGACACCTCAGGTGTTTACCGTACTTGTTCTGAAATTTGAACATGACTTACTACCCAATATTGTGTCTAAAAATATGTGGATGAATGGCAAACAGTGTAGACCCTGATGAGATCTGCATTCTGTGGCATCTCATCTTGATCTTCACAGTTTGCTCAGGCCTGTTAGTCTGAAAACATATGGTAAAGTATAATGTATGGTGAGAGTCATGCTCAGACAGTAAGCCAGAAAGGTAAGATTATGACCAAATCTTCAATGATTACTAATCGATTATCGATCAAAGTGGCAGGACTGATAATCGGTTATCTTTTTAGCCCTGATTAGCCTGCCCTAGAATATATGGAATTTATAGATGTTAGAAAGCAATAAGAGAAAAGGGAATGTGTAAACTAAAATGAAAATTGGTTCTTTTCATTTGAATCATAAATATTTACATGTATTGCACTGAGCAAACCAGCAATGGACAGGAGCCACTTATAAGTTTACATTCATTGTAACTTACTTGCTAGAATATACACCACAATGTCTTTCTGTCATTGTTGGTGGAATTCAGAGCTAATGAGTGCACACAATGTACATTTCCATGATAAAATAAGAAAAATTCCTAAAATATCCCTAAATATTTATTTTCTTAATCTATCAGAAGTATTTCCTAGGAACTCAAAAACGAGTTTGAATTAGCAAATGTAAACGAGTTATCGGTGTTTGAGTCATTGAGGTTTTTCTGAACATTGTATAGCAACAACATTTTGGGATCCTCTTTAAACCATGTTATGTTAGAAACCATGATTTCAAGAGATTCCTGCATATTAGATATATGTCTGGAGCATATATAAGGTAACAATTTTGATAGAAAAATGCACAAAAACATATCTTGTTGATGCTCATTGGAATTGCCTCACTGAGACAATACAGTGAGTACCATGTAATATGTTTTTATGCAAGAATAGCAAAATGATCTTATAATTATTCCCAATATATAGACCTATGTAACAAATGAGGCATATTGTGAAGGTGCCTTTTTGGTATATGTAGAGATAGAAATCCTAGGTCAACTAACACATCCAGGCAATCCCGTTAGGGACCATATCTGCTTACAGAATTACTTGCTGTAGAATTTGTGTTCAAACAGCACAGATCCTGATCAAAGTTTTAGAGTTGATCTTAGTCTAGAACGTCTCCCAGCAGACACATGACGTCTATACAACATCGCCTCAACGTCGATGCAACGTCATGACGTTGCAGCAACGTCGAGATGACGTTGTATAAAAGTCATGTGCCCGCTGGGCTGCTTGGGCTTTAAGACCCCTTTTCTCTTGACTGCTCAGATATCTTCTTTTGATTCTCCGAGTTTCAGACGAATGAAAACAACTCGAGAGTTGTCGCCATTTGTCAGAGGGAGACAAATTTTGCAGATGGTGTTGAACAATGCCATGTCAGTTATTTCCCTTAAAAGGGGTAACCATTTCCATTAACAGAACCACAGTGCATACTAGTAGTCATTATGTGTGATTTAGGTGAAGACTAAAATGCAATGCAAAAGTGCTAATGATTTTTTTTTTTTTTTTTTTAACTTTTAGACTCCTCTGGTTAGAAATGTGCATATTTTGTTCTGAACTACATGTTTTATTTCCATTTCCATCATATATGTTTGTACCATTCATTTTGTATAAATGCATTTTGTTTTTGAATTCCTGATTTTATCTAATATCTTTTGGATTTCTCTAGTGATTATCTGCCTACTGTAGAATCAGTAACCCTTGATATTCATCACTTTTTGAACTTGAAGCATGATCAAACTGATACTATATCTTTTGTGTAATATTTATGGATCTAACATTTTGCATTGTGAAAGATGTGCTTCTATACACAACATTCGTTTCAAAATTGTTTGTTTGTATAATGAACCCATGGAATAGAATCCTGTCTATCATGGGTCTGGGAATGATATTGTTGTTAGCATGGACCATGATCAGACTGCAGATGCCTAATACTGATCTAGGTCTACACCGGTTGCAGATACCATAAGGTCAATTTTTGTGGAAAATAAGTACAATTACTTGGTGTTATAAATAAGCTTATCTGAAGCTGTGTTCTTACAATCATAATGGTTAGATTATGTTGATATATGATGAGCAAGGCATGAAAAGGGTCCTTATGCCAATTGCAGACTGCAGGCCCTGATCAGCCTGCACATTTGCACAGGCTGATCAGGGCCTTTGTTGCCCGCTTGCAGCATCCATGAATACAGTAATATATGTCGATGAACAGAGAATGTCCGAGATCAGACTGCAAGGATGGGCACGCTTACATGGACCTTAGCTGTCTGCATATGGCATAAAGGCCTTTCTCCCATGTTTGGCATAATATGTAGTGTTAACAACAAACAAGACATGTCAAAGTTTGCATACCTTAATAAGTATTGGGACAAACAGACATATGCAAACTGTATATTTGGAGTCTGCAGAATGCAATATCTGGTCAGGGTCTACCCTATTTGCGGCTCATTCAGGAATATTTTGGACACATCGATGGATAATATATTGTTTGTTGTTGTTTTTTACACCCTCCACATGGTAGTAGTGGGGGTATTATGGTTTCATGTTAGTTATCGGTCTGTCTGTCTGTCTGTATTTTCATTTCTGGATGATAACTTGAGTAAATATCAATGGGTACTCATCAAACATGGTATGTGCATTGATATTTCAGATCTGCTTTTGGATTGCTAATAGGAAAATTTTCTCAGTTTTTGACAGTTATCTGCCTATGACACATCCATATTTTCGCTTCTGGTTAATAAATTGAGTATCGATAAGTATCAATGTATTTTCACCAAACCTTGTTTGTGCATTGATATTGTGGAGATCTGGTTTGGGATTGCTATTGGGCAAATTTGGTCAATATTTGACAGTTATCTTCCCGAGACACGATTGTGGTGGGTTATTATCATTTTAATTTTAGGACAAGTATGGTAAGTAGTTAAGGTGTCCCAATATTTAGAGTAAATATGGTATTTCACTAAAAGAGAAGAAAAAAACAAAACTACTGGTAGATGCGCTAATTTGAAACCTACTTGGTTGAGATATGGGAATCCGAAAGGACAAAATAGGTCATCAGAAATGAAATGTACTGGTTGAAGCAATTTTGTGTTGTGATATTAGGAGTTATCAAAATTGCTTACTACACAAGTTAGTGTTATTATAGTTTACTACACAAGTTCTTTTAAGAGGAATGGATACACTTTCAGGGGAGACAACACTCACATTGTTCCTGTCTCCTTTCATAAAAGGGGTCTACTCTAAAAGGAAAGAATTTGCTCCCTGTGGGAGCAAATTCTTTCCTTTTAGTGTAGACCCCTTTTCAGAAGGGATTTGATTTATTATTTCTGGAAAGCAAACAGGAAGTCAAAGTCCCTTGTAAAAGATGGCAGAAAATTTACCAAATGTATTCAGTCCCTTTAAAACGGTGTATGTGATTAAATGCATGATCTGCTCTGATGTTTGTAGATATGTATTAATATTTTTTTTGAGATCTGTTTTGGGGAAAATGGATTTTTTTATTTTTTTTTTATAATTGTGTGAGCAGTGAAGATCCAGCCCCACATGCACAGCCACACAACCTGATCAGGATGTTCACTGTGTACAATCATAGCCTATCTATATTTAGGATTTTTTCCTCAAAATCATAGCTCCAGATAAGAGGTGGAGATTGAAGCTATATTTTTAATGTTGCTCCATGAAAATATGGGTACTCGTTAGAAGCATACCTGTAGTGAAAAAGTGAATTATGATGAAAATACGTTGTGTGTACTCAATAGAAGTGCTTTGCCAAGGCACTTCTAATGTACTCACAACTTATTGGATGGGTTTTTTCAAAAAAATCTGTCCTTTAAAATAGCGATGTCCGGGCTTTGGGCGGGCGTCATCCCAGGTTAACCTTTTGGTTAACCTTTTTTCAAAGTTATTTGTTACCTTTATTCTTCAGTGGATTGCTTTCATACTTGGTAGGGATGAAGAGGAAGACCAGTAGGTGTTTCCCATGCAAGAGAGACAACTCTCACTTTCTTCATTGTTTAAAAAACCCATCCATAATGCCATTAGGCGTTTTTCTTGTATTTTTGTGGAGAAATAAGAAAAATATTTACCTGATTACCCCTTTTATCTAAAACTGTAGGGTTACCCATATGAATATTACTTCTGTCTCTCCATGACAACATGTTGTGGGTTCTAATAAGAACGACTTCTCTGGGTGATTCTAGTGAGTACCACAACATATCCAATACATTCTTGAGGAGACATGAGAAATAGGAGAATGTTTTACTTTTTGGTTGCATGAGGCATCAAAAGTTAGATGAGCAGTCTTTGCCATGTATATCTGTCTGGATCTTGCATGTTCACATTTAACTACACAATGGTCACAACTCCAGGTAAGAGGCATGGCTCTTGATGGGATGCTTTCTTCAGTCCACAATTATTTATATTTTTCTTATTTCTCCACATATGTTTTTGTGGAGAAATAAGAAAAATATTTACTTGATACCCACACTTATCTAGACCTGTGGCATATTAGGGATGTATAACAATATATCAATGCATCATGATAGTGACTGCCATGATCAGCTATCGATAACTATCGCCAATAGTCTCTCCAACTATCCATGGTTTTAATAGTTTTTGCCTCTGTAGATTTTATCCTTCTGTAATACCAATCTAAAGCTTTTTTTTTGCTTTTTTTTTTTTTTTTTTTTTTTTGTCTAAATTAACAAAGTATGAGAACAAGAAGGATTTCTGTTTAACAAAAATGTACGTTTGTTAAAATGGTAGCAAAGCTTATACTTGAGAGTGCAGTATTGTTAGGTATCTTAGATTACAGATAGTCCAGTTTTTATAAAATCAACAAATTTATTGAAATAGATTATGAGATGGTGATAGTATCGTGATGCATAGTTATATTAGACCCTTGATAGTGATAGTATCATGATAGGGATATCTCTGATAATGATACTATTCTAATTTCTCTATGAAAACATTGTGCAGGTACTTTTCAGAAGCTCAGGATACTTGTTAGAAGTGAGGCACTTCTAATAAGTGCCCATGATATATCTTTTCATTGCAAAATAAGAAAAATATCAGTACTTTCTGGTGGAAAAAAAGCTCTATATGTGGAGCTGCAAATGTTGATATTCCCCATAGCAGATCTCATTTAGCTTTGCTGTTGGTGGTGTAAATACCCATGAATATTACAGTTAAATCATAAGTTATCTAATTGTACAGAAACTAAGGAGAGGAGGTAACCAGATTTGCAAAGAATTGCTTCCTTTGAAATTTGGTTGCTTACTTAAATGTGTATCATAGATCTAGATAAAGTGTTATTGTTGTTTGTTGTTGTTTTTTTTGTTTTTGTTTTTTTAATGTTTTTTTTTTTTTTTTAATGTTTTTTTTTTTTTTTTAATGTTTTTTTTTTTTTTTTTAATGTTTTTTTTTTTTTTTTAATGTTTTTTTTTTTTTTTTTTTTTTCTTTTTTTTTTAATGAAAAAGAATGGTATCTTCATTATTTCCTGACAAAGAAGGTTTTGGTTACTTATTAAAATGTGTACCCACAAGTGATCAGTAGGTAACAAGTTCAGTTCCTGCCTGCAACATTCTTTCGTAGAGATGGATCATGAAATATTTTCTTTGATCATTCTCTCCCTTCTCCTGATTCAAGAAGGGCAGTTGTCAGTTTCGGGTCAAAGAATGTGCACAAATACTGGTTAACTGATTAGAGGACTGTGCCTGCCCAGGAAAAGTGTGGTTAGATAAACTGACCAGCTCGACATGACCCTAATGGGTTGACTGGGCAGTAAAACCTCGGCACAATCAATCCATGTATGTACATGTAAATACCTCTTTTATCTAGAGCTATGTGGTTATAGATTGGATGAACCTGTTATTTTTTACTTTTTGCATTATTGAGATATTTTTGATTATTGATGGTTTTGCTTGTTTTGTATTTTATTATATTGTAAGATGATTGAGTTATCCTGGAGTAATATTACCTATTTGAAATATATGTGATCACTGAAGAACCAATCCAGTCTCCATCCAGTCTGTATCACTACACAGCAGCCAGGATGTACAGTATATACCCTAAATACTGGGACGGACAGACCTAAGCAAATATATCCCAGCTAGCATTCTACTTAACTCTTCTCTTGCTGAACATGACATGCCCTGTCTTAGCAAACAGTGTAGATCCAGATCAGTTGGCTTCTTCAGAAGCCAACTGATCTGGATCTGTACTGTTTGTCATTGAATATGTGAATTTCTGTCAAAAACCCAGATCAAGTAATCTGATTGGCTGGAAATTAGAAGTGGGCGTGGCATCTTAATTTATTCAGCAAGACAAGGGTTAAATCATATTGGATCATTTTGACCTGACAGGACTCCTGTGGGGCTGATAACTGTCAGATATAGATTTATGAATGCTAGCTAGGTGGTGTAGATCCAGATTGGATGTTACAGAATGGGGTATCTGATCAGGGTCTGCATGGTTTTCCACTCATCCAGGTGTTTTAGGCGGTGTCAAAGGTAGTCAAATAGACTTGGGCCCAGTTGTTTTAAGCATCGCTAGCTTAACAAGTTTGTTAGTGGTCAAAATGTTAACTGTTCTATTAAGTAAAATATCTAATTCACAGGTATTCTTGCTGGAAAAATGTGATTTGCTAAAAGCTACTCACATTTTTCAGCAAAAAATTTAGTGTATATGCCAGATTTAATTATCATTGTTCTAATGATATGTTAAATAATGACATCATTAGTTTTCAACAACTGGACCCAGTTCAAAATTTAGAACAGATATGATGAGTTATGGTTTACTAATTATTACAATAAATACAGTATATACCGAACAAAAAAAAGACCCTTAACAGGCTGAATAGACTTTGCCACAACGTAATAGATTTGGATATGTTCCCAGCAACAACAAGTGTTAGCCTGCACATCTGTGCAATCTGATCAGTCTCACCTGCCTTGGATGCCTTGGATTATTTGTTATCCACAGAGGTCACAGTCATGACTGATCAGGTTGGGTCAATGCATATATATGGATTTTTTTTTTTTTTTTTTTTTTTGAGTCTTTGCTGGGTACACTCATCAGTGCTCCAGCTAGCCCTATATGGAGGAGTGGGCTGCCCCTCTTGCCCTCTCCTGCTGCCCCTCTGCCCTTCTTAAGCTGCTGTCTGTCTTATTCCAACTCCAGACATAAACCCCTACGTTTTGATGAAAATTTCATGGCAATCAGACCAAAATTAAAAAAAGTTATTAATGTTTAAATGTCAGTTTTATGTGTACTCTATTTTTGAAGTATTTATTGTGGAATGGGTTATATTTTGTAACATGTCTTGATACTAAGCACATCAATAGACACATGGTACCCTCATTTTTGTATGACCACGCAAAAAGTGCCCTACCTTGCACCCCTCTGCCCTCAAATCCTAGCTCGAGCACTGCTCATCATATATATAGCTAGAGATAAGACACTCTTTTTTTTAATTGAAAAGTACAGGGTTCAAATTTAACTTTTTTGACAGCTTGCTAAAATTAGCAAGTAGCATTATTTTTTACTTGCTAAACCTTTCAGCCAACTTGTTTTTTATAAACACTGTTAAATGTGGCTTTAAACATTAGCACTCTGGGTAAAAATTTCAGAAGACATTTTAAAATATTTTTCTTATTTTTCCCAGAAAACAGGTTTTGACATTACATGCATATTGTCTCCACAGGAGACAATTTGCATGTAATGTCAAAACCTGTTTTCAGGGTAAAATAAGAAAAATATCGTCATTTCTTTTGGAAAAGAAATTGCAAAACTTCAGCAACAATGCCTCAGGTTCCGCCAGTTAAAGAGAATCCTTCCAACTTGCTAGAATTAGCAAGTGATGGAAATTGCAGCTTACTTTTTGAGGAAATTAACCAGCATTTAGCAAGTTAGCAAGTGCTAAAATTGATCCCTGAAGTACATGTACTGATATTTACTGGTGTTCTAATCACTACCCACAACAACATATTTTCATGGTTAACTGTGCAAAACATAATCTCAAGCTGTTATAAGTACATTTGCCCAGATCACAATACTTGGCAAATATTTTACAAGATAATTCTGGATCTTGCCATTGTACATGTACACTTATAGCTCAAAAATTCTGGCTCAGCCATTGTACATACACCACAACCTCTTTATAACACGATTGTCAGGGTCCATAGCATAAACCGTGTTAGTTAAACAACCGTGTTATATCCAAACAAAAATGTATAGATTATATTGAAAAATGACCATTTATGGTCATTTTTCAATTTAATCTGTGCATTTTTGGGATCCATCTTTGCACTGTGTTATATCCAAAACTGTGTTATAACAAACTGTGGTTTAAAGAGGTTGAAGTGCACATGGTATTCTAACATCATGGATCTGCCACTGTACACGTATACTTGACATCCTTAACCTGGGCAGTTTCAGCAGGTGACAATTTGATGATATTTTTTCGTACTTTTTTTTTTTCCAGAAAACAGGTGATATTTCATGCAAGTTGTCTCCTCAGAAGACAATGTGCATGAAATATCAAAACCTATTTTCTGTGAAAAAAAGAAAAACATGAAATTTTTACCCAGCATGCAAAGCGTTATTCTGATCCACCATTGTAGATGTACCGGGTATATGTGGCATTCCAGAATTTTAGAGCTTCCATAATAGATGCCAATTTGACATTTCAAAACAACATGTATTTAACAGTTTTTTTTATAGAGGCTTGCATAACTCTGGATAAAGGACATAACCAATAAATATCATTATAACAGCATTTGGGCAGACATGCCTAAGCAAACAGTGTAGACCCAGATCAGATGCTGCACTGTACATTGTCTGATCAGGGTCTACTTTGCTTAACACTAATCCAATAATTTTTAGACAAATCAGCAGGTACAAAATGGACTTAATTGCATTTTAGAACAAGTATGGTAAGGATTTAAAGTGTTCCAGTATTTATAGTAAATAGGTTACTTTTCTTATTTTTCCATAAAAATATGTTTTAACCCTTGTCATGCTGAATATACATTTTTATTAAGATGCCACACCCACTTCTAATTTTCAGCCAATCAGATTACTTGATCCAGGTTGTTGGTACAAATTCTCATTCTTAAAGACAAACATTGCAGATCCAGATCAGTTGGCTTCTTCAGAAGCCAACTGATCTGGATCTACACTGTTTGTAAAGGCAGGATATATCTGGGATCAGCAGGACCAGGGTTAAGAGGATTGTCTTGATGAGCTGATTCTAATAGATATCCAGTTAAAAACATTCTCATGTAGAAATAAGAAAAAAATCTTATTTTTGCTACTATTCAAAGTATACAGGTTGTAGTGTTTTGTTTTTACTCCAGGATGCTGCATTGTTATGTTTAAGTCAGACAAGACAGTATTTTTTCTCTTTCTATGATGGTCTGTAAATATGCTGTATTTATTATTTCTGTAGGAAATGTAACGAAATATTTATGATAATAATATTAATGTTCCACTTATTATTTTACCTTTTTGTATACTTAGCAGTGAAGTATGGTGATTTCTCAGTTGCATGTGATTATATTCTGTAAATCACAGTGTAGTGATTTCAGTAACAAGTGAATTATTTTACATTGCCGGAACTATTTTTATTGTCTGCTTCCCATGTACTTATATTTGAGCCATTGCACGACAAAACTTATAATAAGACTTGTGCGACCAGCGAAGACTTCGAGTCTTTGCTGGTCACACTGGTCTTATTGTAGGTTTTTCATGCACTTGCTGATTTTATTTTGATGAGTTCTGCTCACAAAAAAAAAAAAAAAAAAAAAAAAAAAACAACAGAGAACTGAAGTTCCCCATTGCTTCAGATAAGGCACTTGTTTAGACTCAGATGAACTGATATGTTTTTTTTTTTTTGTTTTTTTTTTCATTTCTCCACAAAAAGATAGGAAAAATAATTTTCTGGATATGCCTCTTATGTGGAGCAGAGCATACACTTATGATTGAATAAGAGAAAGAGGATCATACCTTTGAGAAAGAGAAGCATAATGCTTAAGAAGTATGAAAAAGTGCTGCCGTTTGGGGATACTGGGAATTGTACCAGATTTACCCGAAACATTCAGATACTGTAAGGGTGATAGTATGTGTCCCGAATCCTTATAAATGTGTTTACTTTTTGATCATTTATTTATTGACTGTATTAATTTATTCACAACAAATTTGTATGCTTTTTACTATAAATGTTACTTTCTTTTCTTTATTTGAATGTAACCCTTAAAATGCCAGGATAACCTGCATCTGAAAATGTTGTCTGCTGAATATTCTTGCAAACTTTTCAAACTTATTTTTGCGTACAGGCATACAGTTTGGACCCTGATCAGACTGCTCCTAAAGGAGCAGTCTGATCAGGGTCCACACTGTTTGCAAAAACTACTTTTAAAATCACAAGCAGACGACAAAGCAGACGACAATTGTTGTGATTGGCAGTTTAAGGGTTAAGGGCACTAGATACACTTGGTAGATTTTCTGCCATTTTCATAAGGGAGATTTTTTTTTTATTTTTATTTTTTATTTTTTTTTTTATTTTTTATTTATTTATTTTTTATGACTTGCTTTCCTTCACATTAAACTGCTTCTTAATAGGAGTCTACTATATAAAAGAATCTCTAAAAGGATAAAAATTGCTCCCAATGAAGATAAATTCTTTCCTTTTAGAGTTGAAGGAGGGAAGTTTTGACAGTTACCTCCCCTGAAAGTGTATCTGTTCCCTTTAATGTGTATTTTATTGTTAGAAATGGTAAAAGGGATTTAATAATAATCTTATGCTATGACTAAACCCTTATTTCTGTGTTGTTTCCAACAAGATACTGTAAACTTGAAGCAATGAATTTCAGCAATTTACTATTATCAGACATACTTACGGTTACCATATTTGATCCAGTTATGCTCATACCACTGTAAGCACACAGTTAAGCAATGTCGTAGTCTTCAGATTACAGGCCATGTAGCTACATGTACTTCTATATAACAGCATATTTTGTTGGTACTCATTTGAATTGCCTCGACAAGTCGAGGCAATTCATATGAGTAACAACAACATATGCTTTTATAAAGAAGGTCAGAAAAATATTGTGTAAGTATCATTAGATACCCACCTCATAAAGTGCTCTACTGAACTTTCTTTAAAATGTATTAGGAGGATATTTTACTAGTTTTTCTAGTGATTTTTTAGAAAGTACTTAAGCAGACAGTGTAGTACAGTAATAATGATGAATACGGTATTTGTATTAAGGAAATCCTGTATGTTTATTTCATAGCTATTTTAAATAGATTCTAAAGGCAGTAAACCTTATTGTGAGGAACCTTGTCTTATGCCATTTACCTTAAATATTGGGACACCCTATCTCCTCACCATACTTGTGTTTAAGTTTGAACAAGTCCATTTTACTACCTGTTGATGTAGCTACAAACTGCTGGATGAGTGTAGCTCCTGATCTCATGCTGTGTTCTACAGCCCTTATCAGATAAGGCATCCTATGGTGTCTGATCTGTGTTATTACTGTTTGCTCAGGCCTGACTGTCCGAATACTTAGGGTAAATACGGTACGTAGGTGCATCATAGATTTGATGTTTGCATATTTAATGAGATGTGATAGATGTACCTCATTTGAGACTTAGAATTTTAGGGGACTTAATGCTCTTGGTGGATTTTCAAACATTTCTACAAGGGAGAGAAATTTGTGATTTACTATTTGCTTTTCCAGCACAAAAAGTCTCTTCTAAAAATTGGTCTACTCTAAAAGGAAAGAATTTGCCCACTGGGAGCAAATTGTTTCCTTTAGAGTAGATTCTTTTTAAGAAGGGAAGCAAAGATAACTTAGTGGAGTTACTGCCTCTGCAAGTGTATTCATTCCCCTTAAATAGCTACGGTCTTGATCAGACTGCATGCATGCCTTGGCTTGTCTAGATCACTTCATTTGGACTATGCTTCACAGTACCCTTTTCTTCATAAAATCATCAAAGTTGCATTCAAATTTTGTCCCATGTTACTTAAATATTAATAGTTTTCTTTGTTTGAGTTGAAAGTTGTTTTTTTTTTGTTCCAATAACAATAAGTTTTATCAGATTGGTATAAAAGTTGAAAGTATGTCAAAAACATATATTTTGTATAGATTAGCTAATTATTCTTCTTTGCTGTTTGTGTCAATACTGACAAAATGTATCTATGAACATTTATGTATATGTTTGTCTACTATAATTATGATAAGGGAAGGTTGTATTATAGATGTATGTTCATGGAGTTTCCATCAAACAAGTAAAATTAATCACTTCCCTTCCAAACATGTAATAACATGTAATAATGCATTAATTCAACTTTCAATGTAATTTTTCAATCATTCATTAACAAGTACAAATGCAGGCTTGCTTTTGTACCAGTGGTATAATTAATAAAAATTGGTTACAAAACCCATAAAGCAATTTACAAACAAAACATAGCATGAAGAAGCAAGAATATAATTTTCCTGTATTAAGCTTGCATGTACGAAAGTACAGATAGCGCTTTAGCAATCACCATGGCATATATGTCGGCAGTGGCATTTGAGTCGGCATGAGTTAAAAGGCTATATCTCCTGAACCTCTGGGTGGAAGTAGTTCATACATGCCCTGATATTAGATAATGGTCTGGGCCCAGTTGTTCAAAGCGTCGTTAGCTTAACGAGCTCGTTAAGGGTCATTTCGTTAACTGTTTTAGCGGATTCAATACACAATATTTTGATATTTTTTGCTGAAAAAATGTGAGTAGCTTTTGCACTGCAAAAGCTACTCACATTTTTTCAGCAAAAAATTTCAGCATATTTGCGTATCACTCAAAATTTTAACAAATCGTTAACTAACGACATCGTTAGTTTTGAACAACTGGGCCCTGAAGTTCTATGCTGTATCATCCCAACCTACATGAGTGACTGAGGTCAAGGTCATGGACGTAGAAAAAATTTATGTTAAAGATTTTGGTTAAAGTCTTTTAAAGGCAAAGCACGATTCAGGCAAGGCACAGCTCTTATTACATTTCTGCATTTACCCAACATATAGGGACACTTTAACCCTTAAGATACCAAACACAACAATTGTCATCTGCTTTGTCTTCTGCCAGCTACTGTAAAAGTCATTGTTGCAAACACTGTGGACCCAGATCAGACTGCCTCTCTAGGAGCAGTCTCTGGGTCCATAGTATTTGCCTATATGCAAAATGTGTGTTCGAAACATTTGCAAGAAGATGCAGCAGATGACATAAACAGATGACATTTTCAGATGTAGTTTTTCTTGGCATCTTAAGGGTTAACTTCTTACTATTCTTGTCGGAAATTTTGGGCAAGTCAATTTTACTGTCCGTGGATATGTCTAAAACTACTGGATGAGTGACAGATAATCTGATCTGGGTCTACACTCTTCTCTCAGGCCTCTCTGCCTCAATACATAGGGTAAATTCGGTGTTGAATATATTTGACCTGTGACACATTGTCTTTAGAAAACCAGCCAAATACTGCATGTGTATGGTGACAGTATAGACCTGGATGCTATAAAACATTTTTCATGCCCAACTTAGATAAGCATGAAATTTTCTCTGCAAATAAATATGAATTGGCATTTTCATCTTTATTTGCAGAGAAATTTTCATGCTCAGTTATGTATAGGAAGAAAGAATTTGCAATTGTTAGTAATTTGAAATTTATTTCAAGGACAAATTTCAATTTTATCTGAGTTGAGCATGAAAAAAGCTTTATAGCCCCGGGGCCAGATTATTCTGTACATTGTTTGCTCATCTACAGAATCCCAGCAAGCACATCACGTTAACACAACGTCGCCTCAATGTCGATGCAACGTCATGACGTTGCATCAACGTTGAGCCGACGTCGTATAAACCTCATGTGCCCACTGGGATACTTCAACTTCAGAGTCTGAAATTGGGTCTAGATAAGGGAAGTGGTACCTGACTTGGTATTGATGTTTGAACAAGAGGAAAAAAAATACAAGAAAGAGTACTTTTTTAGGCTGGACAGTGTGAATATCTGTCGATGTTTAGTGTTTGAAAAATACAAGTTTTGTACAAAAAAGGTGCATCTGCCTGTGAAGGAACAAATCGAGGGCTGAGCGCAAGACTAGCAAGTCAGATGGTTGTTTTCCCCAAACTAAATCTCCTCACCATGAAGGCATTATGACGATTACAACATTTCTTTCTGTAAACAATGAAAATTTAGGTGTCATTGCTGATATGAGCAATGGCACCTAAATATGCATTGTTTATAAAGGGGTCAAAGTTGCCCCTAAACAAGGGTTTCAAAAACATGTTCAAGTTATACTACAGTTTTGCGATCAACCCTCGAAATGCACTCATTGTTAAAGGTAGTAAACATTTACACCTACATAGACAACACTGTAAAAAGGGTTGTTTTCACAACACACAACATCCTGTGTAGGTCTGTTTCATCACTATTTTGTTTGAGTACTGGTCCCCAGCTAGATGGGTGTTCCATCACTCCTCTGAACATTGGTACCAAGCCACCCACCTCCCAACTGGAAAAGGGTGCATTGCAAAGGCCCTGGCCATACTATGTGAATATATAGTCTGGTTCTAGGCCTCATGCTAACCACACATTGCACAAGATGCTGTATTTACTGAAAGGGGAATGAAGGCACCTGAAGATTTTGCCACTATTGTTCAAAGGAAACAATTTTTGCAGACAAATTTAGTTCCTTAGTAGTTGAATCCTTTCAAAAATGGGCTTTTTTAAAGAAAAGAATTTATTTCCTTCAAGAGAAGTATTCAGTGATAAGAGAAGTAAATATTTGTATGGCAGTTATTCCCTATAAAAATAGCCATTCCCATAACTGTTTTAGGTAGAGAGATTCCTTGCCAAAAGTTTAGACTGCTAGACTCAGATTCAAGACTGGCTGCACCTTTTATCATTCAGACGGCCCTATCTGGACACATCACCAAATAGTCAATAGTTAACCCTTGTCCTGCTGAACCCAGATATACCTGCCTTTGTAAACAGTGTAGATCCAGATCATTTGGCTTCTGAAGAGGCCAACTGATCTGAATCTACACTGTTTGCCATTCAGTATGTGAATTTATATCTACAATCTGAATCAAGCAATCTGATTTGCTGAAAATTTGAATAGGGTATGGCATCTTAATTTATTCAGCAGGACAACGGTTAAGTGGACATGTTCATATTTCAATATACAGGTAGCATAAGTTTTTAGTAATTATTGTTATATAATTTAAAGACATTTATGTTGCTACCTGGCATGTGTCTAATAAGTGCTGTTGAATGCCAAACAGTCCAGACCCTGATCAACCTGTTCCTTAGAAGCAGTCTGGTCTGGGTCTGCAATGTTTGCTCATATATTTCTGTCCACATATTTAGGGTAAATACAGTAGCTGTTTCTATTGCCATGGTATGATGGTACCCCAGTTTGTGTGGCAATGTATATATGTATTGTCATTTTCACATTGTCTCTTTTTATTATCATAGAGTAGTTATTAACCCATTGTAGACTGAATAGGCTCTCCCATACTATATACTGGAAGAGTCCAATTTCAATTTTAGGTACATCTGGCTATGAGGTTTAGATACTCCTAGAGAAAAATGTCTGAATTATTTGCAAACAGTGAAGGCCCTGATGAGATGCCGCATTCTGCTGCATCTGATCTGGGTCTACACTGTTTGACAGCTACCCTTTTAGGGGTCTCTAGACTACAATGGGTTAAGGTTGAGTATTTGGTGATACATGTACTTTTGTGATATTTTCTCTTATTTCTCTATAAAAACATATGTTGTGGGAACTCTTTAGAAGTCCTCAGTGAGGCACTTCTAATGACTACCCACAACATGTGGTGAGGTGCTTCTAATGAGTCCCACAACATATGTTTTTTTTCTTATTGAGAAGTAGAGAAAATTAAACCAAGATTACCACCAAATACTCCTTCCTTTACAACTCCCCTGTTACCATTTTGTTTGATGAGATTCATAGAAAATTCTAACTTCTACGCATAATTGGGGTTCCTGCAATCATGCTTGCTCTATTATAGATAAGCTTCAACATGAGAAAACCAACCTTCGGGCAGCTTCACCCAGCAAAGATTTGGATCAGCCTGTGAAGATAACCAGAAAATGCCAGTCTGGACAGGCTTTGCTGGGCGATTTTTAGATAGTTAAAGATGTAACATTTATCACACAAAGAAGACTAACCAGTCTGCACTGAAATAGCTGGGCCCAGTTGTTCAAAGCATCGTTAGCTTAACGAGCTCATTAAAGGTCATTTCGTTAACTGTTTTAGCAGATTCAATATACAATATTCTGATATTTTTTGCTGACAAAATGTGAGTAGCTTTTGCAAAAGCTACTCACATTTTTTTTCAGCAAAAAAATTCAGCATATTTGCGTATTACTCGATGTACCGGTAAATTTTAACGAATCGTTAACTAACGACATCGTTAGCTTTGAACAACTGGGCCCTGAGTTTTTGCATAGTTTACATGCCCAAAGGTACAGTTTTGCTTGTTTAAGATCACCTTTCTTTCATGTGCACCATAATTACCCTTAATAGTCAGACACCTTAATACTTAAGGTAGTAAGCATAAGTGCAGCAGGTGACATTTTGATTTTTTTTTCCCAGAGAAAATAAGACGACATTTCATGTGAATGGTCTGCTTGGCAGACCATTCGCATGAAATGCCAAGACGTGTTTTCTCTGAAAATTTTTTTTTTTTAAAAATAAAAATTTTAGAATGTCTTCTGCTACAAACTTTGCTTGGCACTTTAAGAGTTAATGAGACTGTGACTTTAGTTTGATCTGTGTCTATCTGTTTGCCAGAGATGTCTGTTCAGGTGTGTTAACCCATTTATGCCTAGCGTCCGTTAAAAGGGACGTTGATAAAAGGGATGTTGACAGACATTGTAATCCCAGATCAGATGCCGTGGAACACGGCATCTGATCAGTGTCTGCTTTGTTTGCATTAAAAACAGGAATTTCTTTAATCAGTGATTTTACTGAAAGCAAACCAGATGACACCTCTTTAATTGAAAGTCAGCCTGTCTAAACAGAGAGATAGAAGAGTCCACTTGGCATAAATGGGCTAGGGGTAAAAATGGTCTGTTTCTTTCATATTATAACAATCATAATTATAACATTATGTTTGTATCATGATGTCTATTTGTAATGTGAATAAAGAATAATTATCATGTAATAAAGCTCTACATCTTTCCATGCCAAAATTCAGAGAGTTCTCATCAGGATCTGCATTGTCTGTCATTCTGCCCATGATTTATGACTGTCAGGCATATGATTTATGACAGTCAGGCATATTTCAAAACATATTATGTTTCCACATTCAAAGATGGAAGCGTCCATTCAGAAACTCAGGGTTGATGGGCAGGCCTTTGCTTTGACAGTCCTGTTTTTATTTTGTGGTAAAAAACTAGGTCACTGGGGCAAATCAAAGGAAAATCATGTTAACACTCTAGGGGCCACATTTTTTAATCAGTCATCTTGAATCTTGCTCAAAATTGATGATTCTAGGTAAAGTTCGAAACCGGGTCACTTGGTGTCAAAACCTAGGTCACCAGGCCAAATCAACAGAAAACCTTGTTAACATTCTAGTGGTCACATTTTTGAAGCAATCATCATGAATCTTGCTCAAAATGTTTGTCTTCATAATTTCTAGTTCAAGTTTGAAACTGGGTCACTTGGGGTCAAAAACTAGGTTACCAGGCCAAATCAAAGGAAAACCTTGTTAACACTCCAGAGGTCGCATTCTTTAAATAATCATCATGAATATTGCCCAAAATATTCGTCTTGATGATTTCTAGGTCTTGTTCAAAACTGGGTTACTTATCAGAAACTAGGTCACCAGGCCAAATCAAATGAAAACCTTTTTGACACGCTAGAGGTCACATTTTTGAAGTGATCATCATTAATCAAAATGTTTATCTTGATGATTTCTAGGTGAAGTTTGGAACTGGGTCACCTATGAAGTATATTTCACGGTCTAGTGACTTTCCATTCAGGTCAGTATCTCAGTAACTGTTGGTCCTACAGAGGGATAATTGTCACTTGTAAAATGTTTGTGTTCAAGACAGTTTCTCAGTACTATTGCTTCTACAGCCAGTGATACTTAGTACAGGCAATATCTTCGCATGGCCTCTTGAGTGCAGTCATATTTGACCATATTGACCTTGACCTCTATTTCACAGTCCATTAGACATGCTACATTGTCTTACTTGTTAATATAATCATTATGAATTTTGGTCAGAATGTTTGCCTTGATCAGTTCTAGGTCAGGTTTTCTACACAGGTGAGCGTTACAGGGCCATCATGGCCCTCTTGTTTAAATGTGGTTATAACCCAATTTTTAAATCACATTTTATGTTATTTCAAATCGAATAGCATTATATAATGTTTTATCAACACAGCGAAAAACAGTAATATAAAAACACTACAAAACTTTATGGCTTTTTAGCTCACTTGAGCAAAGCTCCGGGTGAGCTATTATGATCACCCTCTGACCGTCATCTGTCATCCGTGGTCAACAATTAATTTGTTAACACTCTAGAGATCACATTTCACCCAATCTTGATGAAACTTGCTCAGAATGTTTGCCCCTAAAAATCTAGGTCAAGTTCGAGTCAAAAACTAGGTCACCAGGTCAAATCAAAGGAAAATATTGTTAACACTCTAGAGGTCATTTTTCAAGCAATCATCATGAATCTTGCTCAAAATGTTTGTCTTGATGATTTCTAGGTTAAGTTCGAAACTGGGTTACTTGGAGTCAAAAACTAGACCACCAGGCCAAATCAAAGGAAAACCTTGTTAACATTCTAGTGGTCAAATGTTTGAAGCAATCATCATGAATCTTGCTCAAAATGTTTGACTTGATGCTTTCTAGGATAAGTTCAAAACTGGGTCAATTGGGACCAAAAACTACGTCACCGGGCCAAATCAAAGGAAAACCTTATTAACACTCTAGCGGTCACATTTTTGAAGCAATAATCATGAACCTTGCTCAAAATGTTTGCCTTGATGAGTTCTAGGTTAAGTTTGAAACTGGGTCACTTGGGGTCAAAAACTAGGTCACCAGGCCAAATCAAAGGAAAACCTTGTTAACTCTCAAGAGGACACATCTTTAATCAATCATCATGAATCTTGCTAAAAATGTTTGTCTTGATGATTTCTACGTCATGTTCAAAACTGGGTCACTTCGGGTCAAAAACTAGGTCACCGGGCCAAATCAAAGGAAAACATTGTTTACATTCTAGCGGTCATATTTTTGAAGCAATCATCACGAGTCTTCGTCAAAATGTTTTTCTTGATGATTTCTAAGTCATATTCGAAACTGGGTCACTTGGGATCAAAGTCTAGGTCACTGGGCCAAATCAAAGACAACTTTGTTAACACTCTATAGAGGTCACATTTTTGAAGCAATCATCATGAATATTGCTCAAAATGTTTGTCGATGATTTCTAGGCCAGGTCTGAAACTGGGTCACTTGGGGTTAAAAACTAGGTCACCAGGCCAAATCGAAGGAATACCTTGTTAACACTTCAGAGGTCACATTTGTTTTAAAATAACAATCATGAATATTGCTCAAAATGTTCGGTCTAGTTCAAAACTGGGTCACATGAAGTCAGACACTAGGTCACCAGTCCAGATCGAATGAAAACCTTGTTAACACTCTAGAGGTCACATGTTTGAAGTGATCATCATGAATCTTGCTCAAAATGTTTGTCTTGAGGATTTCTAGGTGAAGTTTGGAACTCGGTCACTTATGATGTATATTTCACAGTCCGGCGACTTTCTTCAGTTTTTTTTTTTTTTTTTTTTTTTTTTTTTGTTGTTGTTGTTGTTGTTGTTCAGGTGAGATTCTCAGTAACTATTGGTCCTACAGAGTGATATTTGGCACTTTTGGAGTGTTTGTGTTTAGGTCAGTTTCTCAGTAACTATTGCATCTACAGCCAGTAATGCTTAGCACATGCACACATCTTAGCATGGCCTCTTGAGTACAGGCATTCATATTTGACCTTGACCTCTATTTCACAGTTCATTAGACATGCTACATTGTCTTGTTAGTATAATCATTATGAATTTTGCTTCGAATGTTTGCTTTGATCAGTTCTTGGTTAGGTTCTCTAAGTGCTATGATACTCAGGTGAGCGTTACAGAGCTATCATGGCCCTCTTGTTAAGTCTCTCATACCATGAAACTGATCGAAATTCACTGAACGAAAATTAAACCTACCTACTGAATGCGCTGTGTGTAATCCTGCTATATAACAAGTGCATCAGTTTCGGGCCATTCGCTCTATACAGATGCTGCAACAAATCGAGGGTTGAGCACAAGACTGCAGTAACTCAAACATATTTTTGAAACCCTTGTTTAGGGGTAATTTTGACCCCTTTGGAAACATTGCAAATTTAGGTGCCATTGCTCATACGAGCAATGGCACCTAAATTTTCATTGTTTACAGAAAGAAATCTTGTAATCTTCATAACGCCTTAATGGTGAGGAGATTATGTATTGGGGAAAAACAACCATCTGACTTGCTACAGTCTTGCGATCAACCCTCGAAATGATTTACTCTGACTCGCATCTAAAAGGGAAAAAAAAACAGAGCAGAATTTATCAAAACTACTATGCACCAAGACTTTTTTTTTTTTACATTCGATAATTATCGTTTTTAAAGATACTTCTTGTTATGAACCTGAAAATGTAGACCTCAAACTGCATGTAGAAGCTTAACTATCATGTTCAGTGATGGCATCGTAGCGTGACTCCCTGTACCTAGGAGCATAAGTATTGTTGGCTTATTTAACATGGAGAAAGCTCTGACCCGTTACTATTCAGCATTATGCAACTATCAATATTTCCCCCATGGATGGGCTTCAAATGTTTTCAATTATATTCCCGGGCTTCAAATATATTTCAATTATATTCCCGAAGAATTTCCAGCTCATGCATCTAAACTCCCATCCATGTTTTCAGTGGTCTGACAGATTTCCAAGGACAGGGGGATGTTTTCTGTTGTTGTTGTCTAGTCCTCAGCGTATCCCCGTCACATTCCCACTCCCCTCTGGGCCGGGAAAACATAGATAGGTGCATTACACTACAAGCGCTTACGGACAGTTGTGTGTGCAACCGGTCTTGTACATGGCAATGCACCAGCTCATTGTTCAGTCGTGGTAATTAACCCTTAAAGCGCCAATCACAACAGTTGTCGTCTGCTTTGTCTTCTGCCGGTTACTTTAAAAGTCATTGTTGCAAACAGTGTGGACCCAGATCAGACTGCTCCTCTGATCTGGGTCCACACTGTTTGCCTATATGCAAAATGTAAGTTTGAAAAGTTTGCAAGAAGATGCAGCAGACGACATAAGCATACGACATTTTCAGATGCAGATTTTCTTGGCGCTTTAAGGGTTAAATATTCGGAGGATCATCATGCATCATGTCACGCCTTCCTTTAAAGGTTGCAAACAGAGCTAATTTTGATATAACCTTACTTTTTGTTGTCTGAAAATAATGTTTCCAAATGAAACTAACCTGCTCGTAGTTTTGCTTCTGAGGACTGTGCGATAAAGAAATACACAGTTTTCTAACTAGGCTACGTAGCCAAATTAGGTCAAGGGAGGTAAAACTGTTATCAATTAAAAAGTGATTATTATCTAATTACTTTAAAAGTTTTAGGTATATTTTGTACTTTTAGGCCTTTTTATGATAAGCATGTATACAGTCGATTCTCGTTATCTCGAAATCCAAGGGACTCTATGAAATACTTCGAGATTTCCGTACCTCGACATATCAGATTTGCAAAATTGAGGAAAAAATAATTCGAACAACCACATTTAACAAATACGAGCGTATATATGTAATTGGACTGTTGAAGTTAGAGATATATTGAAAATATTGTGGAAAAGAGGAGAAATTGCTCCTCCTCTTTTCCACAATATTTTTTACCTGTTGTTAGATTTTCTTGTTTAGGCAGGGACCAGAATTTCACTTCCAAGATAAGTGGTTATTCGAGATAAGCGAGGTCGAGATAACGAGAGTCAACAATGAGTGTGCCGATTCTTCAGAATGGTAATGTCAAAACACAAAACCGCAATATCAGACTAGACCTGTGTGCGAAACACACTCATGCCCCCACCCAGGCACCATTGTTAACAAAGGCTTGATTAATAAATTTCATAATACGCTTAAAATGGGAATTTGCCTGCAACATGTTTATCACATAAAGAACTGGAATTCAGCAGAATAACAGGTCTGACCTTCTAAGCAATCATGTGCAGCATATCAAAAGCAGTGGCTACATCACAGCACTGATTTTCCATAAAGTGTCAGTGTATATATCCCCTGTTTGAGATAACATCAGAAGCAAGGTAAAAGTAGGCATTCTACTGGTATGCAGTGCTGGTTTGCATACCCCAGTGATATTCGTGGACATTTACAGGCCAGGTCCTCTCACCATATATACGAGGGATGTTCGAAATGAATTGCTTATTGTCCTCTAGCTCGATATCCACGTGGGGCACGAAAAAAACCAATACATACCTGTATAGGGTTATTCAATATCTACACAATTGTGTATAAATGTACATGTTAGACTAAGTGTAAGACATAAAATTTGCCATTTGAATACACGCAGTCATTGACCACTGCAGTAAAAATGGTTGGTACAAGCGTCGACAAAAACAAAATGAAATACGGGCTTACATCAAAGCTCGCTCAAAACTTGGTTGTTCTTTGAAGAAGCTGATGACTGAAATTTCTACTGCTTTTGGACCTTCTTGTGTGTCTTATGACACAGTTCGGCGGTGGAAAAAGAAATTTGAGTCTGGTGTAGAGTCCATCAAAAATGCACCGAAATCAGGTAGGCCAAAATCTGCATCGTTTCCAAAATAAAGGAAATCATTGAAGGAGATGCCAGATTTACAGTTCGTGATATTGCACGAAAGGTAGGCATATCACTTTCAACGGTTCACCTTATTTTGAAGAAGTATTTGAAAGTCAGAAAGATTTCTGCTAGATGGGTGCCACATCTGTTGACTGACGAGCAAAAGAGGCAACGGGTTAAAGTGGCCAAAAAGCTGCTTCAAATGTTTCCAAAATATGACAAAAAGCAGCTTGCCAATGTCGTCACATGTGATAAAACCTGGGTCCATTATTTTGAGCCCGTCACAAAGGTAAGCAATAAGATCTGGGCCACTAAACACAGCAAACGCCCAATAATTGCCAAACGTTCTTTGAGTACAAAGAAGGTTTTGTATGCAATCTCCTTCTCTGGTGAAGGAGTCGCAATAAAAGTGCCAGTGAAAAAGGACAAAAGCATCACCGGAAAGTACTACAAAGACGTAGTACTGAAGAAACTGAAAAAGTATTATCAGAAACGACGCCCTGCCACTGGTTTTAAACATGTCCGTCTTCTACATGAAAATGCCCCAGCTCATACCTCCGCAATAGTTACGGCGTTTTTGAAGAAAGAAAAAGTAACTGTTTTGCCTCACCCCCTGTATTCCCCAGACCTTGCCCCATGTGATTTCTTTTTGTTTCCGAAATTGAAAGCATTCCTTGCTGGGCGGAAATACCAGTCCCGACAGGCACTTGGATCTGCCATTCATCAGTACCTTATTACTATGCCCAAATCAGCGTACCGTGACGCATTCAAGAAGTGGATACATCGGCTGAAACTTTGCATTTCTAGCCACGGGGAGTACTTCGAGGGCATGAAATGAGTACTTTTGGGCTAACTTGAAATTTGAAGTCTCCAGATAGAAATAAGCAATTCATTTCGAACATCCCTCGTAGATGGAGAAATTCCTATTATATCATGCTTATGATATTTCATGATGACAAGAAGCGGTTCCTAATACTGCATAGTGCATCACCTCACTACAGCATTAACCCAGCTAGCATTCTTTGTAAATCTATAGCGGACCGTTATCGGCCCGTCAGGGTAGCTGACGGGCCGATAACGGCCCGCTGTAGGTTTATAAAGAATGCTTACTGGGAAGTTGGTCTAATGACACGTCCATACTTCTTGCAGTCTCGTGTTCAATGCCAAGCTCTAGACACTGACCTTTTACCCCACCGCCATTGCAACCTTCATGTCTAAGAAGTGCAAGTACAAGCTCTTTGGTCTAAAACATTTGATTTGTCAGTCTGCAATTTATTTTCAATGGTTTTAAGTTTCAATTCAATCCCATAATGACATCAGAAATTGTTAATCAAAATGTCTCTCAGTGGAACTATTTCTAATTCAGAAAGGGGCCATAATCCATGCAAAATGCATTGCAGAGTAGTGGTAGTTGTTAGGCTAGTATTTCAAATTTCAAATCAATCCCCCAAAGACGACGAAAGTTGTAAACCGAAATTCATCTAAACGGGACAATATCAAAGTCAGAAAGGGGCCACAATCCATGCAAAAGTGTAATAGAGTGATGATACTTGTTCTATAAATTCTCTTTTAAGTAATAGCCTGGGCTAGTATTTCAAGTTTGAAGTTAATCCGCAATGATGTCAAAACCGATGAATCAAAATGCATCTGAATAGGACAATACCTAAGCCAGAAAGGGGCCATAATCCATGCAAAAGTCAAAACAGAGTGATGGTACTTGTTCTACAAGTTCTCTGCAAGATAATCTGCTAGTACTTCAAATTCCAAATCAATCTGTCAAAGATAACAAGACTTATGAATCAAAATGTATCTACATGTAAATGGGACAATTCCTAAGTCAGAAGGGACCATAATCCATGTAAAATGCACAACAGAGTAATGGCACTTCTTCTACAAAATCTCTTCAAGGTAATTGGCTAGTATTTTAAGTTTCAAATCAATCCTTCAATGAAATCAGAAGTTATTAATCAAAATGTATTTAAATGGGACACTTTTTAAGTCAGAAAAGGGCCATAATCCAAGCAAAATGCATAATTGAGTGATGGTTCTTGTTCCACAAATTCTCTGTGAGAAAACAGGCTTGTATTTCAAGTTTCAAATCAATCCCCTTAAGATAACAAGAGTTATGAATCAAAATGATTCTAAATGGGACACTTTTTAAGTCAGAAAAGGGCCATAATCCATGCAAAATGCATAACAGAGTGATGGTACTTGTTCTACAAATTCGCTGCCAGGTAACAGGCTAGTATTTCAAGTTTCAAATCAATCCCCCAAAGATAACAAGAGTTATGAATCGAAATGCATTTCAATGAGACAATTTCTAAGTCAGAAAGGGGCCATAATCCATGCAAAACGCCCGCAGTAATTATCTAAGTTATCCCCTCATTGTGTCCTGCTACGATGTGTATGTGTTCCAAACTGTAAAGCAATCCACCAAAGATAACCAAAGTTATAAGCAATATTCAAATGCGGCGGGACGGGACGCGACGGGACGCGACAACCAAAGTGAATCCAGTATAGCCCCCTCCAAACAAGTTTGGTGGGGGCATAATAACCAGATACGTATCAGATATGACATTTTTGGTTTGACCCAGACTGACCCTAAATTAACCTGTAATGTGATAACAACATTCAACATTATGAAAATAACTGGATTCTGCTAGATCTAGAACCATAACTACACCGATCAAGAAAATCATTTTTAATTGAGCATTATTACCGTCACTATGGATGGACTTACATAATATCTGTACTCTGGGAACTCTGATAGTGAGGGAGGTGAGGACGAAATTAAAAAGTGCATCACATTTCCATTATCTGCTGTTTATTCTATACTGCTTCAAGAATAATATACTTTTTTTCTGTATGGCATCATGACAACCGTAATAAAAAAACCCTTAAAACTACAATAGTTGTTGAAAGTTTAGTTTATCACCAACTCATTTTTATCTGCTGCTCCACAACCTTTTTATAACAGCATAAATGAGCCATCCATGAGATAATGGTACTTATCTTATATATGCGAAAAGTGAAGGCTCTGACGTAACTGCGCTTCCGCGCAGTCACGCCAGAGCCTTCGCTGTTTGCATACTTGTAGAATAGAGCTAGACGAAGGTTAAGCCCAAGAATCAGACATCTAGCCCCACTAAAAACAAAAGATGCATAATTATGAATAATTAATGGCAAATGATTCCTAATCAAAAAGACTGCTTGCAGAATGAAGTCTCTGGAAACGCGCGAATCACGCTGGTCTCTAAATATAGCTTTGGATTTTTATTGCGGGAGAAGTGTTCGATTAGCGCAGAGCGCAGTCTGGTAAATTTGAATATGACCTGCAGTCCATCTTTGGTAAGTTTGACTATGACCTCTGGTCCATACTTAAAAAGTTCAAACCTATTCATATCTGACGCATGCTAAAATAACTTTCCAGATCTGGAAACTTATTTAAGTTCTGGCGTGTTTTGGTGTGTGTGTGTGTGTGTGGTTTTTTTTAATAATAAAGTACAAACTAAATCTCGTGGAGATCCCAATATGACTAGAATTCGCATATTGCTTGATCAAGAAAATTCATAAAGCTTAATAAAAACATACATTAAAGAATCACATTGTTGTTCTTTTTACTTATTACATTGAACATTTATCAAACTTTACCCGTGTCCCATATTTCTAAGTAAACACAAGGACGTAAATAATACGTAAGTAATTTTATACGTCTTTGGTAAATATGAACAAAATTTGCGCCGGTACTTAGACGTTTACGTCTAAATATTTTATCTTGTTTCCATTCACACCCCATGTATCTTATTGCCAGTGCCGTCAAAATTAAGCTATGTCCAGTGAAATGGGGCATGTATGTACTTGTGACTTGTACATTCTAGAGAGATACAGAGTCTGAGAGTGAGAGAGAGAGAGTATTAAAAGGTGGTATTACATCCACAGTTCGCTTTCAACTAATCTTTCGGTTTTGTAGTTTGTTTGTTTGTTTTTTATTTTTATTTTTATTTTTTTTTTTTTGTTGTTGTTGTTGTTGTTGTTTTTTTTTTTTTTGTTTTTTTTTTTTTTTTGTTTTTTTTTTTGTTTTTTGTTTTTTTTTTGTTTTTTTTTTTGGTCGGGAAAAATTCTCAGAATCCAGATGTCTCCATGATGGTCAAATGCTGTCATCATAACACAGGTTAATTAGGTGTCAGTCTGGGTCAAACCAAAAATGTCATATCTGATATCTGGTATCTGATATTGTGATATTGTGTTTTGATACCATATCCTCTTCAGAACCTCAGTGAGAGCATAAATTAGCTCCGTTAGCAACCTTTAAAACCCTCGGATCTTTGACCCTGTGACTGATTTTTGATTAAATCCCCATATCAAGGAAGATATGCGCGGTCCGTCGTTTTCATTTGCGTAGTGCAGTTGGTATAGAAATGTTTGAATATGCCTTTTGGACTGGATAAGTCTGGAAAAGTGTGGCAGTGCACGGAGAGTGCATGCAGGTAAGCCTTATGTTAAACCGTGTCATGCTGAATAAATCAGAACGCCATGCCCACGTCAAATTTCCAGCTAATAGATTATATGATCCAGGTTGTTGATACAAATTCACATTCTATTTGACAAACAGTGCAGATCCAGATCAGTTGACTTCTATAGAAGCCACCTGATCTGGATATACACTGTTTGTAAAGGCAGGGTATATCTGGGTTCAGCAGGAGAAGGGTTGATTGCCCGTCATTGTTTCCACTACTTGTCAAAGGTCCCTCGAACTTCAATAGTTTGTGTTATATTGATGTTTTTATTGCCCAACTAATGCTAAACTGTTATTTATTTACCTTTTGAGCACTGTTTTAATTGGCACGCGATGTCGGCACGTCAAAGTCATTTCCGTGAAAGTTGACGTCACCAACTGTGGTATTGTCAAAATTATTACCTATCCTACTATGAAAAGTTAAAAAGCCTTTTTGATTATCTAACGCATTTTCACCTGTGACAAAAGCCAGCCAGATTGAATCGGTTCACAGAGAACTATCACCAGGGCTGATATTTTGGATTATCTCCCGGTTGATGACGTCACCCATTTAAACCTAATGCAAAAGCGCTGGGCAATAGTTTTGACTATACCACAGTTGATTGACGTCAGCTTTCACGCGAATACGTTGAGGTGCCGACATCGCGTGCCAACTAAAAGGGCGCTCATTGGCTAAATCAGTATAATGTTTTAGCATTAGTTTGGTAATAAAACAGTTATTTCATAGCTGTTTTAGTGGAATAGTCAAAATTACTGTCCTCGGGCCGTGGACAGCTCGATGTACTATTACCCTCGGTCTTTGGCCTCGGGCAATAGTGCATCGAGCTGTCCACTGCATCTGGGCAGTAGTTTTGACTATTCCACAAACAGACATGAAATAACTGTATACTGTTGCCCAACGCTTTTGCATTGGGTTAAACCGATTGTAGTCTGGAGACCCTTAAAAGGGTAACTGGCAAACCGTGCAGACCCAGATCATACGCCGCAGAACACAGTGTCTGATCAGGATCTCCACTGTTTTCAAATAGTTTAGCCTTTTTTCTCTAGGAATATCTAAATCTCATAGCCGGACATACCTAAAATTGAAATTGGACTTCTCAAATATATATAGTATGTGGGGGTTTGTTCAGTCTACAATGGATTTAATGGGTGACGTCATCAATTGTGGTATAGTCAAAACTATTGGACGGCTGGTGACGTCAACATTGCGTGATTTTGCATACGTAGCTCTGGTGCGAGCCAATTAAGTAATAAACAGTCTAAATAGACAAAACTATTTCATTGCGTTGTGTATAGTAGGTTGGGTAATAATCAAAATTTGTCCAGCGCTTTTGCATTGGGTTTAAATGGGTGACGTCATCAACTTGGTATAGTGAAAACTATTGGACGGCTGGTGACGTCAACATTGCGTGATTTGGTTGACGTATCTCCCGGCGTCAAAATAGACAAAACTGTTTCATTGAGCTGTATATAGTAGGTTAGGTAATAATAAAAAAAATGCTTAATAACTTCTCTTATAGTAAGTTGAGTAAAGGGATCTATCATTTGTTTGAGGGGTGGATAGAAAAATCCATCCCGAGAGTCACTGTCTGGCATCACAAGGAGTGATGCCAAACTGTGATCGCGAGGGATAGGTTGTTTCTGTCTACCCCTCACACCTACGATAGATTCTTTTTCTTGCACTCCTTTCATTTCTGACCGTAGATTTTAGCTCACCTTTAGCTATTGTGATCACCCTCTGTCCGTCGTCTATCTCCCATCGTCCGTCGTCGATCGTCAACAATTAAATTGTTAACACTCTAGAGGTCACAGTGTTAACCCAATCTTAATAATATTTGCTCAGAATGTTTGCCTCCATGAAATCTAGGTCACGTTCGACACTGGGTTACTTGGGGTCAAAAACTAGGTCACCAGGTCAAATCAAAGAAAAATATTGTTAAACTTCTAGAGGTCACAATTTCAGGTAATCATCATGAATCTTGCTCAGAATGTTTGCCTTGATCATTTCTGGAACAAATACGAAACTGGGTCACTTGGGGTAAAAAACTAGGTCACCAAGCCAAACCAATGGAAAATCTTGTTAAAACTCCAGAGGTCACATTTTTGGAGTAATCGTCACGAATGTTGCTCAAAATGTTTTTGTAGATGATTTCTATGTCAAGTTCGAAACTGGGTCACTTGGAATTAAAAACTAGGTCACCGAGCCAAATCAAAGCAAAACCTTGTTAACATTCTAGAGGTCACATTTTTGAATCAATTATCATGAATCGTCTTCAAAATGTTTGTCTTGACGATTTCTTGGTCACGTTTGAAACTGGGTCACTTGGGGTCAAAAACTTCGTCACTGGGCCAAATGAAAGGAAAACATTGTTAACACTCTAGAGGTAACATTTTTGAAGCAATCATCATGAATCATGCTCAAATTGTTTGTCTTGATGTTCTTTAGAATGACTTTGAAACTGGGTCACTTAAGGCCAAAAATTAGCTCACCAGAACAAATCAAAGGAAATCATTGTTAATACTCTAGAGGTCACATGTTTGAAGTAATCATCATGAATCTTGCATAAAATGTTTGCTTTGATGATTTCTAGGTCAAGTTTGAAAATGGGTCACTTGGGGTAAAAAAAACTAGGTCATCAGGCCAAATCAAATGAAATTCTTGGTTACACTCTAGAGGTCACATTATTGAAGTACTTGTCACGTATATTGCTCAAAATGTTTGTCTTGATAATTTCTAGGTCAAGTTTGAAACTGGACTTGTGGTCAAAAACTAGGTTACCGGGTAAAATCAAAGGAAAACCTTGTTAACACTCTAGATGTCACATTTTTGAACCAATTATCATGAATCTTCTTCAAAATGTTTGTCGTGATAATCTCTAAGTCAAGTTCGAAACTGGGTCACTGGGGTCAAAAACTAGGCCACAGAGCGAAATCAACGGAAAACTTTGTTAACATTCTAGCGGTCACATTTTTGAAGTAATTGTCATGAATCTTGCTCAAAATGTTTGTCTAGATGATTTCTAGGTGAAGTTTGGAACTGGTCACTTATGATCTATATTTCATGGTCCAGTGAATTTCTTAAGATTTACGTTTAAGTCAGTTTCTCAGTAACTATTGGCCCTACAGCAGTGATAATTCAGTTTGGCACTTGCATACATCTTTGCATGGCCTCTTGAATGCAGTCATCCATATTTTACCTTGACCTATATTTCACAGTCCGTCAGGCATGCTACATTGTCTTACTTGTTAACATATAAATCATCATGAATTTTGGTCAGAATGTTTGCTTTGATCATTTTTTCGTCAGGTTCTTTATGTGCTATGATACTCAGGTGAGCGTTAATAATGCAGTGACTTCGACTGCTGACGTCCGCTATATTGTAATGATGTTGCTCTGACGTTTAATGAGTATAAATTTAATATTTTTCGTGTTGACGTCCCATTATCATTATTTCAGTCATTTCGGAACAACTACGATTAAGATTCAAAATGAATAAGCCATATCCTGGTGGGGTGGAGGTGGGGGAGGCACTCACTAGTCTATATAAGCATAGGTAGGGATGTGCCGACAAAAAAACTGGGGTCTTTTTTTTTCAGAGTCTGTCTGGAACGGGGGTGTTTCATTGTAAATTGTTAATTCGAGAACATAACTGGCTGCATAATATAATGGAACGTAATGGAACAGTACCGTATTTTGCGAAAGCTAATACTTGTGCACTTTACGCGCATCTATTTGCGGTCAATAGGTCATCCTTTATTTACCAACAAAGCCGCTTCACTTGTGTAATAATATTTTATTTTGCCAATATATTTATTTTACACGAAGACATAGTTGCAAGTCCATTCCTTCTAAACAAATGGGGACATTTAAAAAAGAGAACTGTTTAAATAATTAAAGAGAAAAAAACATTTAGTATTTGCACATATAATTTTGAACTATTTTCGCGGCTGGTCGCGGAAGCGCTAAACCAAATTACCGCTGTACGATTTAATGTTTACAATTTTTACCAGAGTTTTGGATCTGAATTCGTAAGTTAGAAACAAATAAAACAGTTTATTTGGCAGTTATATAAGTAATTAAACTCACATCTGTTGTAGGCAGTACAAATTTTGAGCTCTAATCGAATGTAAGCATCATTTTATTGAGCTTTTGTTTTCAATAAAAAAATGGCGATTTCATGATTGATGTGAAACTGGAATTGGATAGATGTAGGCCAACCTTTTCCGAGTTGGAATGATTGTCTTATGCATATGGGCCAATTTCTGTCTTTAATTGTCTAGATGAGATTTTCCCGCCGAATTTAAGCTTATTATGGGACAGCGGAACTCTTTTAAAAGCTAGCTTTTGAGCTGAGACAAAACACATTTCTCAACCTAGTCTGAAGGGAGCGACTAGAATCTGTCTGCCACTTAATATTACCTTAACCGGCTGTAAATATTCCAGATAGAAGTATGCTAAATATCATGACCTGACTAATATAACCCTAATCAGTGAACAAACTTCTAACTTATCCCTAACCGTCTGTGCAGTTAATGGGTGTACAAACTCACATACTGAAGTCATTAAACAGTGGCGGACAGATTCTAAAGTCTAGTCAAACTAAAATGGGAATCTCTCAAGAAAAGGAGGAGAGACAGTAGACTGATTCTTTTGAACAAAGGTCTAAAGGGTGCTGTGCCGGCCTCTGTAGCACAGCTGGGTGCCATCCGATTGATGTTCAGGAGGTTGTGGGTTCAACCCCCACCTGGTTGGCAACATTCTTTCATCAAGATTTGATCATGAAATGTTTTCCACAGTCACTATCTCTTCTGCTGATTCAGAAAGGCTGTTGTCAGTTTCTAGCAAAGGAATGTGCACAGTACTGGTTACCTGCTAAGAGGTCTAAGCCTGTCTAGTAATAGTGTGGTTAGGTAAACTGACCACACTCATAATGAGCCCACTGGGTTGACTGGGCCTTAAAATCTCAACACAAACAAACTAAAGGGTGCTGCCAGCATTCCAACAGATGACCTTTTCCCCCCAATTAGGTGCAGTAGAAATCATCAGTCATTGACTTTTCAGACCCCTGCTGCAAGAACTGACATTTACAAGGGCTCATTCTTCCCTCAAACATGTCAAACAATCAGAGATTAGGATGCCCTTGCAGATTCGATTAATGGATTATTAACTTCCTATATCACAGATCCTGGTGAATGAATGTCATTAAATGTGTCACTAGTAAAAATTCTGATTCTGTAGTTAAAATATGTCCCTTATTGTGCTGGGTTAAAATTTCACTGTGACTTAAAACATTCATAAGGAATATGTCCCTACAAATCATAGCAACAGATAAGGCACTTTTTCATTCGAAAACTGCTTATATCTTTCTATTTCTCAAAGAAAACATATGTTGTGGTACTCATTAGAAGCGCCTCGCTGAGGCGCTTCTAATGAGTACCCACAACATACGTTTTCGTTGAGAAATAAGAAAAATATTATGTGGATACACCCTCTTATCTGTAGCTATGTACAAATGGCCTTCCAGTTAATTTTCTGATCCAAAGTAGATTGAACTGTATCAATATCAGCACCTCTGCCAATGATGCTAATGAAGCATATTGATGCCAGATAATTTTTCACGTTGAGTGGGATCAATCCTGGTACCTCTAGCAGAAGAGCAGTGCTCTAACTGCTGTGCATTCTGTCTTTCTTCTATTGCTGTCAGTTGTAGTCATCCATTTCCCACAGGGAGCTTGTTTGGAAGGATTAACTACTTAGCACCAAGCAATTTTGCCCCAGTGATCATTCTTTGACCCTTCCAACCTTGTACATTGTAGATCAAAACTGATACATGTACTTGTGTGAACAGTGAAGATCCAGAGGAGATGGCTCAACAGTTTCATCATGAAAAAATAAGAAAAATATTTACATGTACCTGGTACTCCTTCATATATAAAGCTATACATAAAACATGTTTTACACTTTTTACTTTAGACAATGAATATGAGAATTCCTAAAAACCTTCGGGATAAAGACCCATTGTTAGGAGACCTTCCACAAGTAGAGACAGCTATGGAGTACTCAGATCAAGAATGGACTGCTGAGGAATTGGATGACGTTGACAGACAGGTCAGTTTCCAGAATACTATAATATTTCCAAAGATTTTAACGCTTGGCATGCTCAGAAAAAATTTCAGCATGCATTTTGAAGTATTTTTCTTTTCTTATTTTTTCCAGAAAATAGGCTTTGACATTTCATTAAAATTGTCCACCCAGGAGACAGTTTGCATGAAATGTCAAAGCCAGTTTTCTGGGACAAATAAAAAAAGCTCATTTTCTGCAAAAAAATAAGAAAATAATATCAGTTTATTGTCTGCTGTATTCTCTTTGAGAATGGTATAGGTTAAGAGAGGTTAGAGGTAGTTTTACATGACAGTTTTACCATATTTGCCTTAACCCTTAAAATACCAAGAAAACCGGCATCTAAAAATGTTGTCTGTTTATGTTGTCTGCTGAATATTCCTGCAAACTTTTCAAGTCTATTTTTGCATACAGGCAAACAGTGTGGACCCAGATCAGACTGCTCCTAGAGGAGCAGTCTGATCTAGGTCCACACTATTTGCAAAAAGACTTTTAGAATAACAAGCAGATGACAAAGCAGATGACAATTGTTGTGACTGGCAGTTTAAGGGTTAACAGACAGACTGGCATGAGAAACCTATGGTCTACACAGTTTGCTACTCAACACATCAACAGTACATTAAGTGAACCACTGGATAAGTAGCAAACAGTGTAGACCCTAATCCGATACTGCATTCTGACCTGGGGCTGCATGTTTCCTCTGATTGCCTTTCCGAATACTTATATTTAGGGTAAATAAGGTAACAGCTGGGTTTCCCTCAAGGTTTTAAAGTGATGCACTCCCTTATGTGGAGTTAAAGGATCCTTTTATAAGATTTAGGGGTTAATTATTTTAAAGAGGGCTTTTTAAGCACTAATCGCAACTGCAGCAGATGACACTTTGAAGTACTTTCTTCCAAAGAAAATAAGGCTTGACATTTCATGTGAAATTTACATGAAATGTCAAGTCTTATTTTCTTTGTAAAATAAAATCAATTTTATATTGTCGTCTGCTACAATTTGCTTTGTGCTTTATGGGTTAACTATTGCCCAACTATTCATAATTGGAAGTGGCTATTGACAGACAGCTGTCTCCAGCGAAAGTTCGCTGGTGACAGCCAGCAAAAATATATACATGTGGATGGTTTATTGATCAGCAACCAATAATAAAGTCGTTTATTGACTTTTCTTTTATTTATGTAACCTTTATTAGTATTTCAATTTAGATATATTGTGGGTATTAAAATAAATTTATCTTCACATAACTAAATTCTTACAATGTTATATTAATATTGCATATAACTGCCATCTCCAGAGTCAAAGCTACATACTTTGCGCTTTTTATCGCACCTGCTTGTAGCAGGGTGCGATATAGGCGTCCGATTTTCCGTCCGTCCGTCTGTCAACATTTATGTCGACGTTCGACATTTATGTCAAAGTTAGTATTCTAATCAACTACAACACTAAACAACCATCAAACCTTGCATGAAACATCTTCCTGACCTCCTGACTTTGCAACATAGGCATCCGCTTTTCCGTATGTCTGTCCTTTCGTCCGTCCGTCTGTCAACATTTATGTCGAAGTTCGACATTTATCTCAGAGTTAGTATTTTAATCAACTACAAGACTAAACAACCATCAAACCTTGCATGAAACATCTCCCTGACCTCCCGACTTTGCGACATATGTGCCCACTTTTTCCATTCGTCTGTGTGTTCGTCTGTCTGTCTGTCCGTCTCTTAACAGTTCTGTTATGTCGAAGTTCGACATTTATGTCAAAGTTAGTATTCTAATCAACTACAAGACTAAACAACCATCAAACCTTGTATGAAATATCTCCCTTACCTCCTGACTTTGCGACATAGGTGCCCGCTTTTCCATTCGTCTGTCCGTTGGTCCGTCCGTCTGTCTCTTAACAGTTCTGTTATGTCGAAGTTCGACATTTACGTCAGAGTTAGTATTTAATCAACTACAATTCTACAACAACCATCATTCCTTGCATGACACATCTCCCTGACCTCCTGACTTGGCAGATATGTTGACCCAGTGACCTTGACCTATATTTTGCGCTCCATTGACTTTGACACAATTTACGTTGACGTTCCAGATCTTCTCAACTATAAGCGCGTACAACTACCAAACCTTGCATAGTGCTTCTTCTAGATGTACAGACTTGGCAGGTACCTTGACCTGGTGACCTTGACCTATATTTTGCGCTCCAGTGACTTTGACATATTTTGCGTCGACGTTCGATATCTCCTCAACTATAAGGCCTACAACCATCAAACCTTGCGAAGTGCTTCTCCTTAATGTACTGACTTAGCAGATACCTTGACCTGGTGACCTTGACCTATATTTTGGCTGCAGTGACTTTGACATAATTTACATCAACATTCAAGATCTCCTCAAGTGTAAGACCTCTAGCCACCAAACCTTGCATAGTGCTTCTCCTATATGTACTGACTTGGCAGGTATCTTGACCCTGTGACCTTGACCTATATTTTGCGCTCCAGTGCCTTTTACACATTTTACATCAACGTTCAATATCTCCTCAACTATAAGGCCTACCACCATCAAACCTTGCATAGTGCTTCTCCTCAATATAAGGACTCTGCAGGTACCTTGACTGGGTGACCTTGACCTATATTTCACGCTCCATTGACTTTTACACCTTTTACGTCACCCTTCCATATGTCCTCAACTGTAAGGCCTTCAACCACCAAACCTTATATAGCACTTCTTCTCGATGTACTGACTCGACAGGTACCTTGACCTGGTGACCTTGACCTATATTGTGCACTCCAGTGACTTTGACACATTTTATGTTGATGTTCGGTATCTCCTCAAATATAAGACCTACAACCACTAAACCTTGCATAGTGCTTCGCCTCATTGCCCTGGCTTGGCAGGTACCTTGACCCAGTGACCTTGACCTATATTTGACACATTTTACGTTGATGTTTGATAACTCAACTATAAGGCCTACAACCACCATACCTTGCATTGTGCGTCTCCTTGATGTACTGAATTAGCAGATACCTTGACCCATGACCTTGACCTATATTTCATGCTCCAGTGACTTTTACACATTTTACGTCAACGTTCCATTATCATTGGGCTGTATGATACAAAAAGTCAGTGCTGAAGATATAGCCATTAGAGGGAATGGGACTGGCCTGGAATATATATGCCCCACTAGGCACTTTGTCTACATTTTTTTCAACCCAGTTTTCCAAGTAAGCACTGTTAAGAATGAAATAAACTTATTTAATAACCACATTCTGATTGTGGCTCCTGTGACTTTTGCGCCAGCAGGTGTGATGACGCCTTCTGCGGAATTCTTGTTTAAAAAGAGAGGCGGTAGCACTGGTCAGAGGTATACATGGCCCCATTGGCAACTTTGCGTAGTTGAAACTTGTTTTGTTGAGGAAAAAATATGTATAACTGCAACTAAAACAGATTACAATACAAAGCCATTGATAAACAAGAAAACATTGATGCAAAGCATCAATACGCCGGGAAACTAATCTGTCATGCATTACTTAGCTCCCTATAGATCATAGTATAGTGAAAAAATGTTATAATTTATGAAAGGTTGTAATTATATAAATTATCGCAATACTCAACGATAAAAACATTATAGACATTATCAGAGCTATGTAAAAAAAATCAACTATGATCGTCTGTTTTCTAGCCCGCATACATAATTACATGTCGCCATCCATAGCCTAGGCCAAACATACTATATCTGAAATCATCTATGTAGCAGTGTTTCATTCTTTTCTCCACTCATAACGTTTTCTTTCGTCCCAAATCTTTCCATGCTTGAATATCAAATTAAACTGTGTTATTAAAACAGCTTATAATCCGTTCGATTTGAGAATGCATATTTCCAATCTTAAACAAAGAAAAATATCTTCTGTTTCTTCTTCGTGGTACAACGAAAAAAACAAAATGAAAAAATTCAAACGTGTACGAATATTGACAGCAACAAGCTCATTTCAGGTCGAATGGTCAAATTGGGGCTCCTACGGGAAAACTGCTCATTTCTCTTTTAAATGAGCAAAATCCACATTGCTACATGTATTCATTCTACACAGTACTTCCCATTTTTTATTTCACTATGTTACCAAATAGCACAGTTCTCTGCTGCAAAAGTGTGACTTTGAATAATAATAAAAACTGGGGGACGAATAGTTATATATAACCCCACTAAGAACCCCATAAAACTGGAAGAAAACTGATGCTCTCCAAATGCATACACATTTTACAAAAACAACCTCAAATAGATGATTAATATTGAATTTGATTTTGTAACCGTCACTCCGGACCCTTTCACTTAGCTTTTAAGAGTCTCAAACAAGATTTTGGGGGAAAAAACTGCCAAAATGCAAGTCAGGCCGAGGGAAAACCTTGGTAAAAGTGAATCTTTTAGAATGTACAGGACCAAAAAATTTGTCTTGTACTCATAGAATGATGTAATCTGTATTTGCCAGAATTTGTAATGAGTACATACATGTATATTACTATATTGTGTAAAATCTGCATATACAAATGTATTACAAATACAACAAAATTAAAAAAAAAAAAAAAAATATGGAGCATAATTGGAATCTGGATACAGAAAATGTTGAAATTAAATTGGCATGTGCAGAGAAAATCAAGGCAAAGCTGAGCAGAGTTGAAACTTGGGCTCAATTTTTTAACACTTTAAGTTTCAACTAAGAGTCTGGATACAGTAACTATAGTTGAATTTGTTGATTATTCTGTGATGATTTTTCTTATTTCTCATTAAAACCAACACTGTGTGTCCACAACATACTTTTTTTTTATAGAAAACTAGAGAAAAGTGTCCTAGAACTAATTCAGCTATCACCAAATGCTCCTCAGAAAGTCCTCTGCAGATGATTTACTTTCAAAACCCCATGCCTCAACATACATGTACATGTACACATGGAAACAGCTATTTCTATATCATACTTTAGACTAAGCCTCTTGCTGCATTTCCCCGCTTACTCTTGATGCTGATGTAAGTGCTAAATGTATTTTGTTTTCTTAAAAAGATCCTGATGCAGTGTCTCTGAGACTTGGATCTGTTCTGGAATCTTGTGGAGATTGGTTAAACCAATCTCCACAAGATTCCAGAACAGAGACAAGTAGATAAACTTCCTTTCTTTCTTTCTTCCATTACGTCTTAACCTCCAAGGAGGACACAGATGGTGTACATTGTACACTCCAGGTTGCAGGATGAAGGCCTGCAAGTAACCATTTTGAATTACCGAAGGGTTCTTCAACATGCACAGGGTGTGACTTTCCTTGCGTAGGGTGGGTGGGGGGGCTCCAGTTAATATCCCGATCGTGAAGGACGGCACCCTGTTTTCATGTCGTGCGTGCAAATTACACGAAGGGAAGCATGTTCGGACACCAAAAATTCCCTTGCCTAATCCTGGGATTGATCCTGGTACCTCTAGCTCTAGCCAGTGCACTTACCACTGAGCTACCATGCTACTTTCTTGGCACCTTAGTAAGACAGGATGTGTGTTAGTTGGCTCAAGAAGGAACATACAGTAAGATGGTAAGGAGTTAAAGTGTCAGAATAATATTTAGTGCAAATTTGTTAGTAGTATACATGTGTATGTGTAAATATCGGTTTTCATTCCGAATACTGCCTCTGTAATTTTAGGTAACACAAGAGTTATGGGAAGAAGCATTTATTGAGGCATGTTTTGAAGAGATGTTGGCAGAAGAAGAAGCTCAGTGGCAGCATTTTACTTACAGCCAGCAAGTGGAATCTCATTCTGTAGACATTTATAACCCAGTAGTCTACCACCAAAGTACCACAGATTATCAGAGACAATTGCTGGTAAGATTTCTGTATATATCCTAAGTATTTGGACAGACATTTTAAGACAGTATTTTGTAGTGTTGGCCAGAATTTCATAGTCAGTCATTGATTTTGTAAAAGCTTAATACATGTAATACTATCATCAATTAATAATCAATGGTAGAAAATGTATTCACCCTTAATTCAGCCCTCTTCCAGGTACTTATTCATTGCTCCAGATCAGTAAGAGTGGTACCCAGATAATATTTTTTTAATTTCTCCATGAAAACATATATTGTGGGTACTCATTAGAAGTGCCACTGTGAGGCACTTCTAATGAGTACCTACAGCATATGTTTGCATGGACAAATAAGAAAAAAAATCAGTACTTTTGGTTTGACTTTTTTTAAGGCTATTTCATCATTTTTTTTTATTTTTTTTTTTTTTTTACTTTTATTGACCATAAATCTAGAATGACCCAAATAGACAGCTTTGAATTTCATTTCTTTATAACTTGCCTATAAAAATAAAGCGCGAGAAAAATACGTTTCTAAAAGTAGAATTTTCAGATTGTTGACTAAAAAATCTTTCGAATTATCAGTCACAAGATATGATGAATACCCACATAATATTTTCATAGAGACAATATTTTTCTGTCATAGTTTCGGATAAGAGGGAGTATCAGGTAAACAATTTTCTTATTTCTCCTTGGAAACAATTATTGTGGGTACTCATTAGAATTGCCTCATTGAGATGTTTCTAATGAGTACCCACAACTTACATTCCCAAGGATAAATAAGAATACTCTCAATACATTTGGTTGAAAAAAAAAAAAAAAAGTGTCATATCTGGAGCTTTGTCTGTATATCCCTGTAATCAAATAATTTTCTTTGCAGGTGACCTGCAGCAAGTTAAACCCTGAGGCTCCAGAGTTTATCCCACGTGGACTGGCATCGTAGCAAGGCTGTTACCTAGGTTACTAAATTACCAGGTCTTTCACTAAAGTTACTTGTAGAGAATGCCTGTAATTCCATTGATTTAAGTGCCATTGTCATGTTCAGATTATGTCTTTAACCCAGTATAATTGTTCTGTGTATCATATGACCCATGAAGAACAATGCCAAATTGTGCATCTGTACAACATTCTTAGCCCTCGTCATGCTGAATAAACTAAGGTGCCACACCCACTTCTAATTCTCAGCCAATCAGATTACTTAATTCGGGTTGATGGTACAAATTCACATACTTGATGTCAAACAGTGTAGATCCAGATCAGTTGGCTTCTTCAGAAGCCAACTGATCTGGATCTACACTGTTTGCAAAGGCAGGGTATATCTGGGTTTAGCAGGACAAGGATATATTTCTTTGATTTTCAGAGAAAAAGCATCATATTTCATGCCAACCCCTTGCATAGCAGATGATTCACTGAAAATATTAAGCCTCTTTTTCTCTGAAAAAAAAAAAAAAAAAAAAAAAAAACAGATAAGAAAAAATATTTTAGAATGTCTTTGCTGCTGTTGTGACTGTGACTCTAGAATCTATGGAGTGCTTATTTTGCCATGTGAAACAAAACCATGGCCCAATTGTTCAAAAATAACAATGTTGTTAGTTAACCTATCTAAATGGCATACACGCTAATATTTTTGCTGAAAAATGTGAGTAGCTTTTGCATTTGTAAAAGCTACTCATATTTGTTCAGTAGAAAATACCTGTAAATTAGATATTGTAATTACTAGAACAGTTAACGTTTTGACCACTAACAAGCTTGTTAAGCTAATGATGCTTTGAACAACTGGGCCGAGACCATGACCACCATGTATTCTGTGATTTACAAATGTAGTCAGTTTGAATTCCAGTCAGATTGGAATTCCCAGAGAGGGGGCATATGCACATACCTCCAGTTAAGGCGCCCCTTTTCAACCAAAAAGTAATATTTTTCGTATTTCTCCATGAAAATATATGCTGTGGTTCTCATTAGAAGTGCCTCACTGAGGCACTTCTAATGAGTACTCACAATATATGTTTTCATGGAGAAATAAGAAAAAATATTCTGTGGATACTCTCTCTTATTTTCAGCTATGATATGTGTACAGACTGACTACATTATTTTAGGCCATCTAGGTGTGTGTTGGGGGGGGGGGGGGGGATGTTTGCTCATTTTGTAAACAATGAAGATCCAGCATGCTAAGCATTTAAGAATCAAGGCTTCCTCCAGGCAGACTGCAGATGTGCTGCTGGGCTATCGTTTTTCCTATCTCTAGATAAGAGTGGTATTCATATACCTTATTCGACCTAATTACCTCACTAAGCGCTTAGGTTTTCCAAAATTACAGGGAACACTCGGCTGTGGTAAAATACATATCTACCTGCTAAGGATACACTAATAAAAAAAAAAAGTCAGAAAAGGCCTTGTTTGATGATAATTATGCGGGTTTTTTTTTTTTCTTATTTTATTTATAAAGGCATATGTTGTGGATACTCATTTGAATTGCATGGACAAGTCGATGCAATTCAAATGAGTACCCACAACATATGCCTTTATAAAGAAGTAAAGAAAAAGTACACTGGCTGTAATCTGAAGACTACAGAATTTCTTGACTGTGCGCTTATAGGGGTATGTGCGGTAATTAGATCGAATACAGTACATGTAAATATATTTTTTTGTTTCTCCACAAAGACATGTTTTTTAGGTTATTCTTTGGAAGCCTCCCAGTGAGGCATTGTAGTGAGTACCCACAAAATTTATTTTCATGTAGAAGTAAGAAAAAAATACCAGAATTTTTGTTTGTTGTAAAAAATATCTTACAGCAAGCTATGGCTGATGAGTTATTTATGATTATTTGCTCATTGGTGATCTTAGTTGAGAACTCTGCATGAAATACTCATTGTAAAGCTGGCCTGAGAAAACCAACAACTTCCCATTTGTAGACAGGGAAATTTAGCTTGTTCCTTGGCAACATTGTGCAGACTGGTTTGCCTCCTCACTCCTCCAGAGGGAAATTGTTGGGCCTTATTGCTAATGGGAGTTGGAAATCTATAGAGGTTATCATTGTGTAAATGGGTCTTTTTTGTAAACCTCCAGATGATTTTTATTGTGCCCTGATGACAGTTCTAATGTGCCCTGTTTACCTTAGATATTCAAACACCTTTACTTCTTAACATACTTATCGTAGAACTTGAACTAGTTCATTTTGCTACCTGTTGGTGTATCTGAAAATGGCTTGATGAGTGGCAAACACTGTAGACCCTGATCAGACACTGCAGAATGCAGTGTCTGAACTGGGTCTATGGTGTTTGATTCTGCAGTGTCTGATCTTGGTCTGCAGTGTTTGCTCAGGTTTGTCTGTGCAAATACTTAGAGTAAATTTAGTACTAACTACATATACTTTTGTTCCAAAAAACGTAAGTTTAAAATACACTCCTGTAATGTAGTAATAATTATTAATAATGATTTTCATTGATATAAAGCATTTATAGTGCTAAATTGTCTGCCCAATAACAGTGGCCATGTCTTGTTTTTGCATTAAGTGTGTGTTCTGATATGTTATGATGGCTTGTATTCCATGATTGGGTGCTCATGTCACATTTTTCACCATTTAAGTTACTGTATTTACACTATATATTGTGGCACCTTTAATCCTTTCAATACTTGTTCTAAAATTTGAAAAAAAAAAAAAAGTATATTTTACTAAATGTTAACCCTTGTCCTGCTGAACCCAAATATACCCTGCCTTTGAAAACAGTGTGGATCCAGATCAGTTGGCTTCTAAAGAAGCCAACTGATCTGGATCTGCTCTGTTTGCTATTAAGTATGAGAATTTGTATCAACAATCTGGATCAAAACACAATTGGCTGAAAATTAGAAGTGGGTGTGGCATCTTAATTTACTCAGCATGACATGGGTTAATGTGTTTAAAATAGTGCTTGATGAGTGGCAAACAGTGTAGACCCTGATCAGACACCGCATTCTGCAGTATCTGATCTGGGTCTACACTGTTTGTAAATGCTTATCTTGCAAATGCTGATCTGCCAAAAACTTAGGGTTATTATGGTACACTCCAACAGTTTACATCTTCCAGACTGTTTTGTAGGTTTTAACAAAGAGATTCTCGTGTAAACTGGCTTTTTAGATAAAACATAACAGTGTGCAGCATAGCTTAAGATAAGTCAGGTATTCAGGTCAACATTTTTCTTATTTCTCCAAGAAAATCCATGTTGTAAGTACTCTTTAGAAGTGCTTCAGGGAGATGCTTCTAATGAGTACCCATATCTTGTGTTTTATTGAAGAAACAAGAACAAAATCAACATATTTTGGTCAAGAAAAAAATAGCAACATTAATAGGAGCTATTTTTGATACATGTATTTTTGCTAGAAAAAAGGATCATGCTGTTTCCATATGGCATAAAGTCTTTTTTTTTCTTAGTTGCATTTACCAAAACTGCTGCAGATAACCGGAGACAATAGATAAGTACTACTTTTCTTACTGTAATTGCCCCTGAATATTCAGAAATATTTCTACGGTCATTGTCTCCATTCCGCTGATCCAAGAAGAGAAGTTGTCAGTTCCTGGCAAAAGAATCTGCATGAGTACTGGTTAACTGTTAGAGGAGTAATCCTGCCAAGAAAAGTGTGGTTAGGTAAACTCATAGGTTCAAAATGACCTTAATAGTGTTAACTGGGCCTTTATACTCCAAACCAAACCAAAACCACTCTCTGGGCTAATTCAGCAGACAACAAATTGATGACATCTTTCTTATTTTTCCTAGAAAATAGAGTTGACATTTCATGCAAATTGAAGACAATTTGCATAAAAATAAGAAAAATATTTCAGTATGTCATCTGTTGAAAATTTTACCCAGAGTGCCAAGCGGCAACAGGTGCTGACTGAATTGTTAACAGTACAGTGCCTTGTCAAACTGCTCCTTTGGAGCACATTGATCTGGCTCTGCTCTCGTTGTTCATGGGGATGTGAATATTTACATGTAGGGTAAATAATGTGCAGTCTCTTTTTGGGCAGGTATGTGGAATTATCCAATTTTATTACTTGTCCACGGACAAGTACATATGTAAATGGTCAAAATCCACTTGCCTATCCAAGATTTACTTGCCCGAAAATAGACATTTTTTTCTTATTTCTCGAAGAAAACATATTTGAAACATATATGAATTACTCGTCCCAGAGCCGGCCTCGGTGGCTCAGTTGGATGCACCGTCCGACTGGAGACCAGGAGGTCGCGGGTTCAACCCCTGCCGAGGTCGGCAACATTCTTTCTTGGAGATTGATCATGAAATATTTTCTACGGTCATTCTCTCCCTTCCACTGATTCAAGAAGGGCAGTTGTCAGTTTCTGGCGAAAGAATGTGCACACTACTGGTTAACCGCTTAGAGGACTAAGCCTGCCCAGTAAACGTGTGGTTAGGTAAACTGACCGCGCTCGACATGACCCCATTGGGTTGACTGGGCCGTAAAACCTTAACACAAACAAACAAACTCATCCCAGGACAAGTAAATTGAAATCTCTTACTTGTCCTCAGAGAAATGGGACAAGTTGGACAAGTTGAGCATAGTATTTCCACAGCTCTGCTTTGGGCCAACACAAAACTGGCTATTGGAGTGGATGTTGTAGAGAGGTTGGATACATAGTAAAGCAGCACTTTTGGAGTTACAAAAAATGTCTTTTGTAAGGACATAGCTGTTGTTGAGAGGTAACCTTTGGTGGATCTTTCTTTGTATGGTATTTTTTCTCAGAAAACAGTATTAAATTTTGGCAAGGCATTTAGCCCTTGTCATGCTGAATAAATTAAGATGTCACGCCCACTTCTAATTTCCAGCCAATCAGATTACTTGATCTGGGTTTTTGATAGAAATTCACATATTTAATGACAAACAGTGCAGATCCAGATCAGTTGGCTTCTTCAGATGCCAACTGATCTGGATCTACCCTGTTTGCTAAGACAGGGCATCTGGTGTTCAGCAAGAGGAGGGATAGAACATCTTAGGAGATGAACTTTTTAATCTTCACCACTGAGCAAGTTCAACAGATGACAAATTGATGATATTTTTCTTACCGGTATTTATTTTCCAGGAAATAGGCTCTGACATTTCAAATGTCAGAGCCTATTTTCTGGGAAAAATAAGAAAAATGATTCAAAATGTTATCTTCTGAAATATTTACACAGCATGCTAAAAGTGTTTTGTTGATGTTTGCTTTTTTTTTCTACAAATTATTTCCTATAATCTAGGATTTACAAATTGTATCATGTTTACGTGGGTTATGAGTAATTATGTGCTAGATGGTTTTTACATCAAAATGTATGTGTGATTGCTGTGTGTTTTAAATATATGTAGGAAAATCAATATTTTCAGTTTGTGAACAATAAAGATGCTGCCAGTCTAGCACATTTGCACAGTTTGGTTAGTATATTAACTATTTACAGTATAGTATTTTATCCTAAATATTCAGAGACGACTAAGAAGCACTTGAGTGGCTCAATGGTTTAGTGCTGCCACACTGATCACAATGCCCAGGGTGTGAATGCCACTGGAGGCACAATTTAGGTCATGGCTTTATGAGGCTTCTTTGCGTTAAGCCTTTCATTATCAGCCATCATCCAAAATGACTTAAATAAATGTTGACTGAGAAGCACTTGGGTGGCTCAATGGTTTAGTGCTGCCACACTGATCACAATGTCCAGGGTGTGAATGCCACTGGAGGCAAAATTTAGGTCATGGCTTTATGAGGCTTCTTTGCGTTAAGCCTTTCATTATCCATCATCCAAAATGACTTAAATAAATGTTGACTGAGAAGCACTTGGGTGGCTCAGTGGTTTAGTGCTGCCAACTTCTGATCACAATGTCCAGGGTGTGAATGTCACTGGAGGCAGAATTTAGGTCATGGCTATATGAGGCTTCATTGCGTTAAGCCTTTCATTATCAGCCATCATCCCAAAATGACTTAAATAAATGTTGAAAGGGATGTAAACCATCAAATCATTATCAGACTGAACAAACAGTTTATACATAGATCAAACTGCTCCTGAGGAACAGTTTGATCAGGGTCTAGTACACTGTTTTCATTTCAGTCAGTATTTTGTAGCTATATTATCAGGTAGTCCAAAAGATTTGTTCAGATTTCAACTCTTTCACTGCCATAGGCGATAATAATTGGCTTTTGCAAACAGCGTAGCTCCAGATGAGACGGCCCATAATGAACCATCTCATCAGGATCAACGCTGTTTAACATTCAGTCTTTCAGCTTTACATATAAACCTCTTTCCAATCGATAGCTTGTTAAAAATACAAAGATGATAAATTTAGTCTGAAATTTGGTGCTGAAAGGGTTAAGGATTTATGCGTCAGATATTTAAGGTTTAAATACAGTACTTTTAAGGTTTAACCCTTAAAGCGCCAATCACAACAATTGTTGTCATCTGCTTGTGATTTTAAAAGTCATTTCTGCAAACAGTGTGGACCCAGATCAGACTGCTTCTTTAGGAGCAGTCTGATCTGGGTCCACACTGCCTGTATGCAAAAATAGGTTTGAAAAGTTAGCAAGAATATTCAGCAGACAATGTAAACAGATGACATTTTCAGATGCAGATTTTCTTGGTGCTTTAAGGTTTAAATTCAGTCTTATGGTTTATATGACAAAAGAATACCCTTGCCACATAGTTCTGGATAAGGTACTTTTTTCCAACCAAAAAGCAGAGGTTTCTTATTTCTCCATGAAAACATGTTGCCGGTACTCATTAGAAGCACCTCACTAGTGCACTTCTAATGAGTACCTACAACATTAAAATATTTTTTTATACCTTTCTTTTCTAGAGCTGTGTTACCAGTGTGCACAGATTGGCTAGGGTCTTTGCTGTTGACATTTTGGAAAACATCTGTTTCCACAATATGCCTTTGTGTAATGTATTTTATTTTGTGTTTTATTAACCGTTAAAGAGAACAATTAGTGTTGACTTGGTAATGCTGGTCCTGGTAATTAGCAATCAAATATGAAAGAAAAAAAAATATTATAAAAATGAAACAAAAAAAAAATATAATTTCAAATAAAACTGTCAAAAAAAAAAAAAAAAAAAAAAGCCCTGTAATAGCAAGAAAATACCTGATATAAATATAAAAAAAAAATAAAAAAAATATATCTAAAACATAAAAATATAAAAATAGAATTAACCTGATAAAAACACCAATCTTTTTCTTTTTATTATAAAAATTTCTTTGTATGTTTAAAATGAGTTGTATTTGTGAATGTATTTTCTGCTTGTAACCTCATCAGTCAGAGAATAAATGCTGGTGATAGTTTTGTAAATGTTTTACCATTAATGATCAATGTAGCTTCCATGAGATATAATATTGCTTGGAATGCAGTTATTGGCTCTGGCTAGTATTTGCATATGCATTAGTCCTGATTATTGTTTCCATATGAAGTAGTCCATGTCATTGTTTGCATATGCTGTAGCCTTGATCATTGTTATCCACACTCTTGTATAAAAAAAAACAAAAAAAACATGGGGATTGTGAATGCCTCCTTCTGCCTGCTTATCAGCATGTCCGTCCATCTGTCACACTGTCTCCTCCTAAACCACTGGGCGGAATTTAACTAAACTTGCTACATGACTTCCATAATGGTAAGGGTGTGCTAGACATTAGGTAAGGGTGTGCTAGACATTATTTTCCCATCAGTCTATCCAGCGACCATTCATTTGTCCATCACACTATCTCCTCCTACATAAGATTTTTTGGTTAAAAGACTATTTCCTCCTATAGTAATAATTTGTTTATAGGACTATTTAGTCATAAGATTATCCCCTTCTACCATAAACCACTGAGTGGAATTTAACCATTTCTACAGGACTTCACCTCATTGTAAGGGTCTGCAAGAGGGAACATTATTTTTCCATCCAGCGCCCATCGATTTGTTGGTCACACTTTCCCCTCTGAATTTACCCAAACTGGCTACATGTCTTCCCCTGACGGTAAGAGTGTGCGAGAGCAACATTATTTTTCTGTCTGTCTGTCAATCTGTCCATCCATCACGCTGTCGCCTCCTTAACCATTGGGCAGAATTTAACCAAACTTGCTACATGACTTTCCCATATGGTAAGGGTGTGTCAGAGCAACATTATTTTCAACTTCTCTCTGCTTACTGTTGAAAGCATAGGGCTTTGCGATGGCATGCCAACAACTGCACAATCTAGTTTATTTTTGCATTGGGTGCAGTCCTGATTGTTTGCATATGCATTAGTCCTGATCATTGTTTGCATATATTGTAAGTCTAGATCATTGTTTACTTTGCATTGGGTGCAGACCTGGGCCCAGTTGTTCAAAGCGTCGTTAGCTTAACGAGCTTGTTAAGGGTCATTTCGTTAACTGTTTTAGCAGATTTAATATACAATATTCTGATATTTTTTGCTGAAAAAATGTGAGTACTCACATTTTTTCAGCAAAAAATTTCAGCATATTTGCGTATCACTCAATGTAAATTTTAACGAATCGTTAACTAACGACATCGTTAGCTTTGAACAACTGGGCCCTGATCATTGTTTGCATACACATTAGTCAGGATCATTGTTTATATATATAGTAGTCTAGTCTGCATCATTTGCTTTGCATTTGGGGCATACCTAATCATTGTTTGCATATTCATAAGTCATGATCATTGTTGGCATTTACATTGTTTGCATATGCAAGCAGATTTGGGCAGGCAGATTTGGGCCTTCACTGTTTGCCTATGGCATAAAATAATGATCCTTTTCTTATTTCATGTGTGGTAGAGCTGGAAGATCCAGATATTGCATACATGTAGATGGACAGTGTATTCACACAACCTTACTAAGGGTCTGCACTGCCTGCATGTGGTATTTCCGTCAGTATTCCTCTGTTAGAGTGTAGAACCAAAATCAGTTGTGGCAGAGAGAATGTTCTTGTTTAAAGAAATAACACTGTTAAGGCTAAAACTAAAAACTAACACCAGCACCCTTCTTTTGGCTGCAATATCTAAGCTGTAAATAAGTTCAAGAATTATAAATCTTAGAGGACTTGTTCCTTAAGGAGGAGTATTTTGTGATATATGTAGGATAATTTTGTCCAGTTCTCCATACAAACATATGCTGTGGGTACTCATTAGAAGCACCTCTGGTGCTTCTAAGGAGTACCCACAACATATGTTTTATGGAGAATTAAGAAAAAAAATGGCCGAGAATTAACATCAAATACTTCTCCTTAACAAGTCCTTTGAATTTTGATACTACATGTATTAATTGTTTGAAAATTAAATTTTGTAATTTAAATTTATGTACAACAAACTGTTAAAAGCAAGAGGCAAACACTGAAATAAAAAATACTATTGCTTTAGAATAGTGGATGGGGTAGAGACTATCTAGATGAATATTTTTTCAGTTTCTCCAAGAAAAACATGAGTACACATTAGAAGTGCTTTAAAGAGGCACTTCTTTTGAATAACCAGAATGTGTTTTCATATATAGAGCTGTATGAATAATAGGAGTATTTTTTGGTTGACCGAAAGAGGCTTTATCTAAAATTATTATATATTTTCTGTCTGTTTAATGAGACTGTGGGAGGAAAGTCACAACCCTGATCAGACTGCAGAAATAAGTTTTTGTTCGGATATGCATGAAGGCCCCTTTCTCATGATGATGTAAGCCTTCTGCAGTTTTTTTCATTAGTTCAAGGGTTTTATAGACTTTTGAAAGTTCTAGAAAAAAGGGGTACAGTAAATGTCATAAAATATCGAACACCAACATGTCTGACAAAATGACATCTGAAGGAGCAGTCTGATCAGGGTCTACACTGTTTGTCATTCCACTAAGTATTTAAAGCAGCAAGTACATAAAAAGCAAAATTTAGGCCTAAAGAGTATTGAATAAAGTGTTCGAAATTTTAGGACATTTACTGCATCCAAATAATTTTTTTGTGTGTGTGTATTTATTATAAGTGCCTTGATGAGGTGTTTCTAATGAGTACCCACAACAAGTGTTCTTATGAAGGAGTAATAAACATGTGAACACATTTTACCAACTTTTTTGTTGGAAAAAATGCCCCATGTAAAGTTTCTATCTATTTCAGTTTTTCTTATGGAACTTGCTTCCAACTTTGTTTGTTGGAAAAAATGCCGTATCTAAAGCTCGTTATCTTTTTGTCAGTTTTCTTTATTGAACTTACATCAGACACACCTTGGCAAAGACAATATACATTGTGCAATTTATATCTAACTATATACATGTAGTTAATGACTACATACAACTGTAGATGTTTTTCGGGTGGTCAGTGCCTTTAGCTAGCTTCACATTTTATTGACCCCTAAAAAGTTTTGACACTTTTGTTATTTCTCCATGAAAGTGGTTATTTTGCACACTCACTGAAATTGTCTCATTTAGTGCCCAAGTGTTTATTTTCCTTGAGAAATAAGATAAACATTTATCTGGAGCTGTGCTTCATTATAAATGGGTCGCTGGCTGACAAAAAATGTCCTTAGGGAAGGGTGAAGCCCCAGACAAGTTTGCGCAGCCACACATTGGGTCTAAATCTTTGGTATGTCCTTTATCTTTAACAAGGTCCCTATATTGTGTATGTAAACAGCACAGATCCTGACCAGACTGGGTGAAAGCACAGGCTGGTCTGGATATTGGATGTTTGCATATGTTCTAAGGTACATTTTCTCAGCTGCAGGCCCAAATGCATTACATGTACCTTCTATAAGGCACAAGTATATATCTTGATGAACCTGTAAAGACCTAACTGCATAAGATAAGCCGGTTCGGTGCATGTGAATAATTTGTATTTCCCAAAGTGTGTTTTATAGCTTATTTTATTTTAGTTTCATTTGTTTTTGTACAAGGGTCGTGCAAAAAGTTCTGTCACTAATAGGCTTACTTAGTTTTATCCCAGGTATATTTTAAAATGCTTCACTGCACTTGAATGTTGTGTTGAATAGCTAACGATACCCATTTATTTTGTGCAAATTGCTTTCCAACTGACCGAGTTATTTCAAATTGAAATAGATGCAGTCATATACACTGACCAATTTACTTGTTACATTGGAACATGGACCAGAAGACGACTGAAATTCGTAGCTATATTAAATGCCGAATTAGGCTTAATATAGATTCAAAGCAGATATTTAATGAATTGTGTAATATATATGTGGACCTCAGATCATTTCACTGCACACAATATTTAGGTGAGTTAAAGCTTTTAAAGCTGAGAAATTTTCTGTTGAAGATAATACCTGTCCTGGAAGGCCTAAAACCTCTGGCATATCAGAAGGCAGTGTGCAAACAATTCTGAAAAAGCGTCTGGACCTGAGAAAGGTTTGTGCTAGGTGGGTACCTCATTTGCTCACTGAGGAGCAAAAGACACAACGCCTTAAATGTGCCCGGGAACTTTTGAAAACATACAAAGGCTGTAATAGTCGGGTTATTTCTAACTTGCTAACAGGTGATGAAACCCGGATGCACATGTTTGAGCCACAAAGAAGGGCTGATAATAAGCAGTGGAAGCTAAAAGATCAAAAACGCCCATGTATTGCCAAGAGAACCATAAGTTCGAAAAAGATGTTGTAGGCAATTTCTTTAATTCAAGTGGGCCAATCATTCAAGTGCCTTGTGCATCTGGTCATAGAGTCACTGGCCGATTCTACAAGAATTCTGTACTGAAGAAAGTGAAAGAGGTTTACAATAAGAAACGACCAAGCAAAGGATGGTCAGGAGTCCACCTTTTACATGACAACACCTCCTCTCATAAGTGTGAGGTTGATAAGTCTTTTTTGGCTTCTGAAAGGGTGAAAACCGTCCACCTTATTCACCTCACCTGAGTCCCTGTGACTTCTTTTTATTTCCAAGGCTTAAGAAAATGCTTTCTGGAAATAAGTATACGTCTAGAAGTTCTCTTGGCAGTGCTATTTATCAGTGTCTCCAACAGATACCAAAAGAAGACTATTTATCTGCTTTTCGTGACTTGGTAAAAATGTTACAAAAATGTGTTTCAGTAAAGGGGGAATACTTTGAAGGTTTGTAATAAAAATATGTTTGATAAAACGAGCACTAAAGTAGTCCGAACACAGCGACAAAACATTTTGCAGGACCCTCGTAATAGTTATTTTTATCAGTCTTGTTCATCTGCTTCTGAACTACAAGTTCAGAGCTATTTTGCCATTTTTTTGTCCATCATGCATCCCAAGTGGCATTCCATTTACAGATGTGTAGAATTATTTGGCTATATTTGTTAACCCTTAAAGCGCCAATCACAACAAATGTCGTCTGCTTTGTCTTCTGCTTGTGATTTTAAAAGTCATTTCTGCAAACAGTGTGGACCCAGATCAGACTGCTCCTTTAGGAGCAGTCTGATCTGGGTCCACACTGTTTGCCTGTATGCAAAAATAGGTTTGAAAAGTTTGCAAGAATATTCAGCAGACGATATAAACAGATGACATTTTCAGATGCAGTTTTTCTTGGTGTTTAAGGGTTAATATGAGGAATATAATGGTTAATACTTACCCTAGATGGTGTGCTATTTTCAATAAAAGAAAATGTTGATGTTTTTCTTATTTCTACATGAAAACATATGTTTTGAGGACTAGTTAGAAGGGCCTCTTTAAAGTGTTTCTGATGAGCAGACATAACATATGTTTACATGGAGAAATAAGAAAAATACAGAGCTACTTCTAATGAGTACTGTATTTACCATAAGTCGTTGGACAGGCAGATCTTAGCAAACCGTGTAGACCCAGATGAGACACTGCAGAATGCAGTGTCTCATCAGGATCACTGTTTGCCACTCATTCAGCTTTTTTTCAACACATCGTACAGTAAATTGTACTTGCTCAAATTTTAGAAAGTCCTAATACTTATGGTAGATAGGGTACCCACCACAATTTCATGGAGAAATAAGAAAAAAATAATCATCTGGCTACCCTCTCATCTCAGAAACAGTTTAACCCTTAAAGCGCCAAGAAAATCTGCAACTGAAAATGTCATCTGCTTATGTCGTCTGCTGCATCTTCTTGCAAACTTTTCAAACTTACATTTTGCATATAGGCAAACAGTGTGGACCCAGATCAGACTGCTCCTAAAGGAGCAGTTTGATCTGGGTCCACACTGTTTGCAACAATGACTTTAAAAGTAACCGGCAGAAGACAAAGCAGACGACAATTGTTGTGATTGGCGCTTTAAGGGTTAATGATATAAAATGAAGGACAAATGTCCTTTATGCAATATGTGAACAGTGAATGCCCTGATATGCTGACACATCCACTCAGTCTGACGAGTGCCTTCTCTGTTCACTGATACATGCTATACTATCCAGTTGCACAAGCTGATCTGGGCCTTCACGGATTCATAATGCAAAAGGATGGGGTGGGGAGAGGTGAGTGAGGCGGGTATCTTACATCACTGGGCATCCAACTGATATTGGCTTACAGTTGGGCAAGGCCTGCTGTCCTTGCAGCAGGTAAGGGTAGAGGTGGGATGTTTATATTTCTTCTGTTCCTTCACTTCCATTCATTTTCCTTTGTCCCCTGTCCCTCTCTTTCATCTCCTCTACTATCTCTTCAGTCTCTCTTTCCCTCTCTCTGGGGGGTGGTCGGGTGGTGCGAAGGTGCTGTGTATCTTACATCACTGGGGCGTCCAACTGATATTGGCTTACAGTTGGGCAAGGCCTGCTATCCTTGTAGTGGGTAAGGGAAGAGGGGGAATGTTTTTATTTCTTCTGTTTCTCTACTTTCTTTCCTGTTCCTCTTTCTTCCCTGTCCCTCTCTTTCATCTCCTCTACTCTCTCTTCTGTCTCTTTTCTCCCTTTCTCTGGGAGACGACACAAAATGACCCTCAAGGGTTGACGTGTCGTTAAACCCCAACACAATCAATCAATCAATCCCTCTCTCTGGGAGATAACACAAAATGACCCACAAGGGTTGACGTGTGTCAGTCGATCAATGCAAAAGGATCCCTATATGTTGCTCACATTTGGCATGAAAGCCCTTTTCTTTCATTATGCATTAGGCATTCATATTTAGGCATCTCCAGCTTTCAGACTAACAGTTTATCAAGGTTCCTGCAATATGTAAGCAAGTTCCTTCTAAAGCCATCAGTCATTGATTGTTATGACAATTTCACTGCATTGAAACTGACCCACCTTACACAGGTGAGCGAATGCTAGCCTTTGGCCTATTGGGCCTTTTGCTGTTTTATCCTAAGTATTTTTGCTTTTTTAGTTGTTCTTGTGCATGTAACCATATAATGGTTCATTGCCAGATTTGTTATTGTTATGTGTTTATTGTGTGTTTTTTAATAAATTTTATAAAAAATGAAATGTGTTTTGATTTTCCATTTGAACTGGTAGCATTATCTGAACCACAACGTAAACGTACATATGTACCTTTGGACGTGCACCCAGCAAAGTTTCAGATCAGCCTGCGCATTCGAGCAGTCTGATCACAATCTTCACTGGGCACATTTTGGAAAGCCAAGGATGCAACGTTTTTTCATGTGGATAACGAAGACTGATCATGTACAGGCTGATAAGTCTGTTGGGCGCACATGTTCAAAGGATCATTTTCTCACGCAGCAACTTGTGTCTCTGCCTAGGACAAATAGATACAATGATCCCCAACAGAAAACAGGCCATGTGCCGTATTTATGCAATGAATGCCCAAATTAGCCTGAGAATCAACAATCTAACCAGGGCTTTCTCTATTTACAGTCGAACTTCGATGGCTTGAACCCCTTTGGGACCATGAAAATTTGTTCGAGACAGCGGTTGTTCGAGCCACGGAGGGTTACTATTAGTGCCATACCAGGAGGCATAATGGAGATAATTGTGGGATATCTTTTCGGTGTTCTATATTATAAATGTATGTTGTGTGTACTCATTAGAATGGCCTCATTGAGGCAATTCTAATGAGTACATACAGCATACATTTGCAAGATAAAACAAGAAAATCTCCCTAAATTATCCGTATATCGTATTTGGGGGAAATCCCTGCGGACTCAAGAACGTGTTCGACTTGTCCATGGTAAACGAGCCATCGGGGTTCGAGCCATTGAAGTTCTACTTAATGTTATATTTTACAGTATCCATTGATTGTACAGCAAAAGACCTGACAGACTGCAATGTTGTGCAGGCTGAGATTGGTCTTCGTTGTGTGCACATGTGATAAGGACTCTCTTATGTTGTAGTTTATATGATGCGCAACGCACGAAAAGGGCCTGTATGCGTTTTGCGGACAATGTAGGTCCAGATCACAGTGCGCATCAGTGCAGTCTAATCTAAGCAATTTCTGTTCCTCAACATATCGAGGGTTGAGCGCAAGACTGTAGTAACTCAAACATATTTTTGAAACCCATGTTTAGGGGCAACTTTGACTCCTTTGTAAACAATGCAAATTTATGTGCCATTGCTCATACAAGCGATGGCACCTAAATTTCCATTGTTTACAGAAAGAAATGTAATCTTCATAACGCCTTCATGGTGAGGAGATTAAGTATTGGGAAAAACAACCATCTGACTTGCTGCAGTCTTGCGATCAACCCTCGATATACTACAGTATCCACAGATTCTGTAAGCGGACAATGATGGTCCAGGTCAGCGTGCGCTTATGCTCCCCTCTACTTCACTGTAGTATGATTTATATTTTCTGGCCCCTCTCATCCCACAGGCCATTTTGGGATTTGAAAATTTTATATGAGGGTCACTGATGAGGCCTCAAAGTTTACTGGACCAGACTGATTAGGCCTCATCAATGACCCCTCATATAAAATTTTCAGTTTTTGGAGGTGAAATTTTCCTGCTTAGTTGAATTGGCTTGTTTTCGTAATGGAAAAAAACACACACACACACACAGAAAAACAGTTATCCCTTCTAAAATATGGGCTGCTCTTGAAAAAAATAATTTGCTTTCCCACCCCCTCACCTACATAGGAGCAAATTCTTCCCTTTAAGAGTAGCCCATGTTTTGGAAGTGATACTATAGAAAAATGTTTTAACATTTTTCCAGGGTGTGCGAAAAAAATTCGTCTTACTACGCCACTGCTGGAATAATGTTTCACTTGCATTTGGGTCATAGAGTAATATTGCACATAGTTTTGTCAGTTACTACGGGTAATATCACTTAACCCTTAAAGCGCCAAGAAAAACTGCATCTGAAAATGTCGTCTGTTTATGTCGTCTGCTGAATATTCTTGCAAACTTTATCAAACCTATTTTTGCATACAGGCAAATAGTGTGGACCCAGATCAGACTGCTCCTAAGTGCAGAAATGTCTTTTAAAACCACAAGCAGGTGACAAAGCAGACGACAATAGTTGTGACTGGCGCTTTAAGGGTTAAAACTACAGTGTAGTACTCATTGAGAGGCTGTGTAGGAAGAGCCATAATCACAAAACATAAGCTATCAATGACACCAAGAGGAAGAGTAAACTACGACAGAAAGCACCTATCTTCATGATGGGAAACTTGGGGATTAATCCTGCTTTCAGGATTGAGAACTTTCATCTTAAGCATGAAATTTCACTTGTACACAAAACCACCCTTTTGTGTCAAACGAAGTTATTTGGGTCAATAATACGCCTGAAATAACTTTTAATTATTAAACTAATTACTAGCTTTATAGCTCCAGATCAGAGGGAGAAGCCACATAATAGTTTTCTTATTTCTCAATAAAAACAAAAGTTGTGGGTACTCATTAGAAGCGCCTCCCTGAGGCACTTCTAATGAGTACTCACAACATGTTTTTATTCAGAGATAAGAAAAATATTAATAGTTTTTGGACTGATTGTTAAGCTTTCAGGATTGATTATTAGCGACTTTTCTCACCCCTGTATCTTACAAACAAACGAAAATCAAAGCAACCAGCTCGCTACCCCGGTCTCCAACATGGTGACTACAATGTCAGACAGGACCCACCAAACATTTTTTTAAATCACATTCCATTGTTCGTTGTTCATGTAAAGTAACTGATGGAGCATAACCAAACTTGGTTCGATTATCCATCTTGAATGACAATTTATCACAAAAAAAATGGAGACATGATGCTAGTTTTCCAGTGATGGCCCCTGTTTAAAGTTCGGTATAGTGATGATATCTTATACTCCAGATGAAGGCACCAAACTCGTGGAAGAAGTGGATCATTTCGTGTGATATCTGAGTTATTGCCATTGGTACAAACACTTGGGGTGAGTGGTAGGTTGGTGAGTCCTCCAACAAAAATTTTCAGAGGGTTGGCCCTGTCATTAGTGGCTTCTGGCAGGAATAATCTTGTCTCGCTTGAAGCAACATCAGGGTGTATAGCCTTTTCCTCATCTGTCCCAGTCTGATTTTCGCTTTCCGTTTCTCTGTGAGACAGTTCGACGCGACTGAAATATTGTTGACAATGCCGATAAACCTCAACACAAGTAAAAAAAAAAAAAAAAACAACAAACAAAAGGGCCTTGATGGCCCTGAAACGCTCACCTGAGTATCATAGCTTAGAGAACCTGACCCATAAATGATCAAGGCAAACATTCTGATCAAGATTCATAGCTTAAATATTTAGTATACAGCAATTTTTAGTGGTCCCTTACATACATCCTGTCAATGAAGTCCCTGAGGTCTAAATTGGCCATGCGGCGGAGGTCATTAGTTCCCATAGACTTATAATGGGGAAACCTTCTAAAAATCGTCTTCTCTGAATCCATGAGGCCCACAGCTCATATATTTAGTATGTAGCAATGTGTAGTGGTCCCCTACATAAATCTTGTCAACCATGCCCCTAGGGTCCAAACTGGCCATGCCCCGGGGGTCATTTACACCCACAGACTTATAAAGGGAAAAACCTAAAAGATTTTCTTCTCTGAAACCATCAGGCCCAGAGTTATCTATTTAGTATGTAGCAATGTTTTGTGGTTCCCTACATTAATCCTGCCAATCAAGCCCCTGGGGTCCAAACTGACTCTGCCTCGGGGGTCATTAGCACCCATAGACTACAATAATGAAAAAAAAAAAAAAAATCTTATCTGAAACCATGAGGCACAGCGCTTATATATTTAGTATGTAGCAATGTTTGGTGGTCTCCTACATATATCCTGCCAACCATGCCCCTGGGGTCCATATTGGCCATGACCCAGGGGGGGTCATTAGCTCGCATGGACTTAAAATGGAAAAAAAAAGAAATCCTTCTCTGAAACCATGTGGCCCACAACATATATATTTAGTATGCAGCAATGTCTAGTGGTTCCCTACATAAATTCTGCCAACCATGCCCCTAGGGTCCAAATTGGCTATGCCCTGGGGATCATTAACTCCCATAGATGTATAATGGGAAAAACTTAAAAAATCTTCTCTAAAACCATGAGGCCCACAGCTTATGTAGTTAATATGTAGCAATATTTAGTGGCCCCCTACATAATCCTGCCAATCAAGCCCCTGGGGTCCAAACTGGCCATGCCCCGGGGGTATTTAGCTCCCATAGACTTATAATGGAAAAAAAAAAACAACTAGAAATGTGTAAATATGACACAGATGCCCCCGCCCAGGGCCATCCTCATCCACAGCAGGCATTTTGCAAATAGTGAAGTTGAAAAAAGGGTCATAACTCTCAAAATAATCAGCATTTACCCTAAATCAAACTTGACCTATATTTTATGATTATATACCTGTGTATAAAATATGAATCCAATACACCAAACGTTTTTTAAAATAAGCCTGTGACCTTGATCCTTAGGTCATGGGCATGGGCCCGGGTATCATTGAATAGAACTCTGAACCTGTATCTATCATCATATCAAATATGAACCAAATACATCATATGGTTCGGAAAATATGAGCTTTTAAAATGCTTACAATCAAAATTTAAAAAAGTCTATGACCTTGACCTTGAGGTCATAGGCATGGGTGTGGGTTTTGCTGAATAAAACAGTTGACCTGTATCTATCATCAAACAAAATATGAAGCAAATCCATTCTATGGTTTGGAAAATATGAGCTCTTTAAAACTTTAACATCTAAGTCTGTGGCCTTGTCCTTGAGGTCAGGGTTGGGGGTATGCCTGAATAAAACTTTGGACCTGTAACTATCATCCTACCAAATATGAAGCAAATTCATTATATGGTTTGGAAAATATGAGCTCTAAACATACTTCAAATTTAAAATCTATATGTGTGGCCTTGACCTCGAGGCATGGCTGGGGTTATTACTGATATCACTTTGGACCTGTATCTATCGTCGTATCAAATATAAACCCAATCCATCATATGGTTTGGAAAATATGAACTCTTAAAAACATTAGCGTTAAAAATTTCTAAGTCTGTGACCTTGACCTTGAAGTCATAAGCATGGGTGGGGGTATTGTCGAATAAACCTTTGGACCTGTATCTATCATCATAGTAATATAAAGCAAATCCGTCATATGGTTTGGAAAATATGAGCTCTTTAAAAACTTTAATATTAAAAATTTCCAAGTCTTTGACCTTGACCTTGTGGTCATAGGCATGCACGAGTGTATTGCTGAATATCACTTTGGAGCCTGTATCTATCATCATAACAAATATGAACCAAATACATCATAAAAATTCAGGTTCTACCTGGTAGAAATACCTTTATCCGAGTCTTTAACATTAAAAATTTCTAAGTCCATGACCTTGACCTTTAGGTCATGGGCATGGGTGGGGGTATTGCTGAATGAAACTTTCGACCTATATCTATCATCAAACCAAATATGAACCAAATTCTGATGGTTTGGAAAATATGAGCTCTTAAAAGTTCAGGTTCTACCTGGTACAAATGCCTTAACCTGAGTCTAACAGGATTACGTATGTACGTACGTACACACATTCGTACAGACGGACGTATATTCATACGCACGTACGCATGTACCCACGAACTGATAACCGAAAACTATATGCCCCCGGCATTATCCGATGCGGGGGCATAAAAATGAAGTTTAAAAAAGGGCCATAACTCTCATATTAATTGGCAGATTTTACCCTAAATCGAACTTGACCTGTATTTTATGATTATATACCTGTGTATAAAATATGAATTCAATACAACAGTCTTTTTTAAGAAAAATAATGAAAGGAAAACATTTTTTGAAGGTGAAAAAGCGCCATAACTCCCATAATAATGGGTGGATTTTACCCTAAATCGAACTTGACCTCTATTTTATGATTATATACATGTGTATTACATATATCCAATACACTAATGTTTTCAAAAGATATCAAACGGGAACTATTTTTCAACATTGAAAAAGGGCGGTAACTCCAAAAATAACTGGTGGATTTTACCCTAAATCGAACTTAACCTATATTTTATAATTATATGCTCGTGTATAAAATATGAATCCAATTCACTAATCTTTTCAAAAGTTATGGAATGGAAGCCCTTTTTCAAAGTTGAAAAAGGACCATAACACTCAAAATAATTGGTGGATTTTACCCTTAATTGAAAATGACCTACATTTTATGATTATATCTGTGTAAAAAATTTGAATCCAATACACCAATCTTTTTAAAAGATGTCGCACGGAAACCATTTGTGTACGTACGGGACGGACGGACGGTACGGACGAAAGGAAATCGAAAGGAAACCATTTTTCAACTATTTTTCAACGTTGAAAAGGGCTGTAACTCCAAAAATAACTGGTGGATTTTACTCTAAATCGAACCTATATTTTATAATTATATGCTCGTGTATAAAATATGAATCCAATACACTAAACTTTTCAAAAGTTATGGAAAGGAAACCATTTTTTAAAGTTGTGAAAGGGCCATAACTCCCAAAATGATTGGTGGATTTTACCCTAAATCGAATTTGACCTACATGTTATGATTATATACCTGTGTTTAAGGTTTGAATCCAATACACTCATCTTTTAAAAAGATATCGAACGGAAACCATTTTTCAAAGTTGAAAATTTTTCATAGTTGAAAAAGGGCCATAACTCCGAAAATAATTGGTGGATTTTACCCTAAATCGATTTTGACCTACATTTTATGATTATATACCTGTGTATAAAATTTCAATCCAATACACCAATCTTTTCAAAAGATATCGCACGGAAACCATTTGTGTACGTACGGGACGGACGGATGGGACGAACGTATGTACGGACAGCGGCGATACTATATGCCCCGCACCCCATTGAAAATGGCGGGGGCATATAGTATGGCGGGGGCACATATCTTCTTCTCTGAAACCATGTGGCCCATAGCTTATATATTTAGTATGTAGCAATGTTTAATGGTCCCCTACATGAATCCTGCCAACCAAGACCCTAGGACCCAAACTGGCCATGCCCCACGGGGTCATTTGTTTATAAAGAACCCTCACTATCTTCTTCTCTGAAGCCATGAGGCCCAGAGCTAACATATTTAGTATGTAGCAATGTTTAGCGGTCTCCTACATAAATCCTACCAACCATGCCCCTGGGGTCCAAATTGGTCTCATGGCCTCTTTTAGTTTTTTCCCCACTATAAGTCCATGGGAGCTAATGACCCCCTGAGGCGTGGCCAATTAGGACCCCAGGGGCATAGTTGGCAGAATTTATGTAGGAAACCACCAAACATTGCTACACACTAAATCTTTAAGCTCTGGGCCTCATGGTTTCAAAGGAAGATTTTGACGGTGCTTTAGCTATACCGTTCTATATAAACATATGATCCCCTAGGGTGTGGCCAGTTTGAACCCCAGGGGCTTGATTGGCAGGATTTATGTAGGGGACCACTAAACATCGCTACACACTAAATATTTAAGCTGTGGGCCTCAAGGTTTCAGAGAAGAAGGTTTTTTTTCCCATTATAAGTCTATGGGAGCTAATGACCCCCCGGGGGCATGGCCAGTTTAGGCCCCAGGGCTTGATTGGTAGATTTATGTAGGGGATCACAAAACATTGCTGCACACTAAATAAATAAGCTCTGGGCCTCAAGGTTTCAGAGAAGAAGATTTTTTAAGTTTTTCCCATTATAAGTCTATGGGAGTTAATGATCCCTGGGGCATGGTCAGTTTGGACTCTAGGAGCTTGATTGGCAGGATTTATATAGGAGACCACTAAACATTGCTACAAAATGTGTTAAACATATGACCCCCTGGGGTGTGGCCAGTTTGGACCCCAGGGGCTTGATTGACAGGATTTATGTAGGGGAACACTAAACATTGTTACACACTAAATATAAAAGCTGTGGGCCTCAAGGTTTTGGAGAAGAAGATTTTTTAAGTTTTTCCCGTTGTAAGTCTCTGAGAGTTAATGACCGCCCCGCCCCCACCCCCTGGCCGTGGCCAGTTTAGGCCCCAGGGCTTGATTGGCAGGATTTATGTAGGGGACCACTAAACATTGCTGCACACTAAATATATAAGCTCTGGACCTCAAGGTTTCAGAGAAGAAGATTTTTAAAGTTTTTCCCATTATAAGTCTGTGGGAGTTACTGACCCCTGGGGCATGGTCGGTTTGGACTCTAGGGGCTTGATTGGCAGGATTTATATAGGAGACCACTAAACACTGCTACATACTTAATCTGTTAGCTCTCTGCCTCATGGTTTCAGAGAAGAATATTTTTGGAAGGTTCTTTAGGTATATAGATCTATATAAACATAGGACCTCCTGGGGTGTGGCCAGTGTGGAGCCCTGGGGCTTGATTGCTAGGATTTATGTAGGGGACCACTAAACATTGCTACATACAAAATATATAAGCTGTGGGTCTCATAGTTTATCAGTGGAAGATTTTTTTTTTTTAAGTTTTTCCCATTATAAGTATATGGGAGCTAATGAAACCCAGGGCGTGGCCAGTCTGGACCCCAGGGGCTTGATTGGCAGTATTTATGTAGGGGGGGGGAGCACTATACATTGTTACATTCTAAATACTCGTATATAAGCTCTGGGCCTCATGGTTTCTGAGAAGAAGAATTTAAAATTTTTCCCATTATAAGTCTATGGAAGCTAATGACACCCGGGGCGTGGCCAATTTTGGACCCCAGGGGCACAGTTGGCAGGATTAATGTAGGAGACCTCTTAACATCGCTTCATACCTACTATTAGCTCTCGGCCTCATGGTTTCAGAAAAGAAGATTTTTGAAGTTTCTTTTATTTTAGCTATATAGCTCTATATAAACATATGACCCTTGGGGCGTGGCCAATTTGGACCCCCAGGGACTTGATTGGCAGGATTTATGTAGGGGACCACTAAACATTGCTACGTACTAAATATATAAGCTGTGGGCTTCATGGTTTCAGAGAACAAGATTTTTTTTAAGTTTTTCCCATTATAAGTCTATGGGAGCTAATGAACCCCGAGGCGTAGCCAGTTTGGATCCCAGGGGCTTGATTGGCAGGATATATGTAGGGGACCACTAAACATTGCTGCATACTAAATATACAAGCTGTGGGCCTCATGGTTTCAGAGAAGAAGATTTTAAGTTTTTCCCGTTATAAGTCTATGGGAGCTAATGACCCACGAGGCGTGCCCAATTAGGACCCCAGGGGCATGGTTGGTAGGATTTATGTAGGAGACTAACAAGCATCGCTACATACTTAATCTGTTAGCTCTGAGCCTTATGGTTTCAGAGAAGAAGATTTTTGAAGGTTCTTTAGCTATATAGCTCTATATAAACATATGACCCCACCTGGGGTGTGGCCAGTTTGGTTTTGATTAGCAGGATTTATGTAGGGGAGCACAAAACATTGCTACACACTAAATATATAAGCTGTGGGCCTCAAGGTTTCAGAGAAGATTTTTTAAGTTTTTCCCATTATAAGTCTATGGGAGCTAATGATCCCAGGGGCGTGGCCAGTTTGGACCCCAGGGGCTTGATTGGCAGGATTCATGTAGGGGACCACTAAACATTGCTACATACTAAATATATAAGCTGTAGGCATCATGGTTTCAGAGAATAGGCTTTTTTTAGTTTTTCCTATTTTAAGTCTATGTGAGCTAATGACCACCGGGACGTGACAGGTTTGGACCCCAGGGATTTATGTAGGAGACCACTAAACACTGCCACATAATCTGTTAGCTCTCTGCCTCGTGGTTTCAGAGAAGAAGATTTTTGAAGGCTCTTTAACTATATAAGTCTATATAAACATAAGACCCCCTCGGGTATGGCCAGTTTGGAGCCCAGGGGCTTTATTGGCAGGATTTATGTAGGGGACCACTAAACATTGCTACATACTAAATATATAAGCTGTGGGCCTCATGGTTTCAGATTAGAAGATTTTTTCCCCATTATAAGTCTATGGGAGCTAATGACGCCCCCGGGGCGTGGCCAGTTTAGGCCCCAGGGCTTGATTTGCAGGATTTATGTAGGGGACCACTAAACATTGCTACATACTAAATATATAAGCTCTGGGCCTCAAGGTTTCAGAGGAGAAGATTTTTTCCCATTATAAGTCTATGGGAGGTAATAACCCCTGGGGCATGGTTGGTTTGGACTCTAGGGGCTTTATTGGCAGGATTTATAAAGGAAACCACTAAACACTGCTACATACTTAATCTGTTAAACATATGACCCCCTGGGGTGTGGCCAGTTTGGACCCCAGGGGCTTGATTGGCAGGATTTATGTAGGGGAACACTAAACATTGCTACACACTAAATATATAAGCTGTGGGCCTCAAGGTTTCAGAGAAGAAGATTTTTAAAGTTTTTCCCATTATAAGTCTATGGGAGCTAATGACCACCCCCCCCCCCCCCCTCAGGCGTGGCCAGTTTAGGCCCCAGGGCTTGATTGGCAGGATTTAGTTAGTTTAAACATATTTTATTCAGAGTTAACGGCACATCAATAAATATAACAATATACAAAATACTAGGATTGGAACGAAAGCAAATTGCTTATGAAGTTCCTCTCCTCATGCATATAATTGAATATATCCGATAACGGCACAAGGTTGTAAATATGTTAACGTATTCATGTGACATATCTACCAATATATACTAATTATAACATTAGATTACTATATAGCGAAAGTAGAGCCTTATATGTTCAAACCTAACAAACATGAAGAAGAGCAGAAAAAAACACAAACAAAAAAGAAAAACATAATAATAGTCTACTTAATCAATGATAAGGAGGAAAAAATGAAAGAAGTGGCATGTGGAGGAGCGAAAGAGCAGAAAGAAAGACAAAAGAAGAGAAACAAAGTGTGTTAGAAGAGTAGGGACCGCCTTCTGCGCCGCGAGAACAAAAAAGAAATGGCCAAATACACTATAATCCTGTTATTATCCTGTTGTCCTGCTGTATACTAAATGTATTTATAATTCCTCTGGCCTATCTCACCGGTATCATAATACATTGTATTCGCATCACTCAACAATGAGGAAAACTGTGCCATGAAAAGGTAAGATTAAAAACGTTTACTTTTTTTAATGTAATTATGAACTGCCTCGAAAATCTTTACGTTATTTTCATAAATGGCAGGATTTATGTTGGGGACCACTAAACATTGCTGCACATTAAATATATAAGCTGTGGGCCTCAAGGTTTCAGAGAAGGAGATTTTTTTTCCCTTTATAAGTCTATGGGAGTTAATGACCCCTGGGGCATGGTCAGTTTGGACTGGAGGCTTATATCAGCGACCACTAAACACTGCTAAATACTTAATCCTTTAGCTCTCTGCCTCATGGTTTCAGAGAAGAAGATTTTTGGAAGGTTCTTTAGCTATATAGACCTATATAAACATATGACCTCCTTGAGTGTTGCCAGTGTGGAGCCCAGGGCCTTGATTGGTAGGATTTATGTAGGGGACCACTAAACATTGCTACATACAAAATGTATAAGCTGTGAGTCTCATGGTTTCAGAGTAGAAGATTTTTTTTATGTTTTTCCCATTATAAGTATATGGGAACTAATGAACTCCGGGGCGTGGCCAGTTTGGACCCTAGGGGCTTGACTAGCAGTATTTATGTAGTGGGGCCACTATACATTACTACATTCTAAATATATAAGCTCTGGGCCTCATGGTTTCAGAGAAGAACATTTTCAAATGTTTCCCATTATAAATCTATGGAAGCTAATGACACCCGGGGCGTGGCCAATTTGGACCCCAGGGGCACAGTTAAAATAATAATAATAATCGACTTTATTTATAGAGGGTAACACATTTAGTAATCTAGTACTAATCTTCCATGTGGCCCTCTTTTTTCCTGGGTAGAAACCAGTACTAAGCAATGTGGATAAAGTCTCTTGCTCAAGTAAACAACACTTGCAGTTAGTGGGGATCGAACCCGGTACCTCTCGATCTCGAGTCCGACGCTTTACCACTACACCACAGCGCTCCACAGGGTTTATGTAGGAGACCACTTAACTTCGCTTCATACGTACTATTAGCCCTCGGCCTCATGGTTTCAGAAAAGAAGAATTTTGAAGGTTCTTGAGCTATATAGCTCTATATAAATATATGACCCTTGGGGCGTGGTCAATTTGGACCACAGGGACTTGATTGGCAGGATTTATGTAGGGGATCACTAAGCATTGCTACGTACTAAATATATAAGCTGTGGGCCTCTTGGTTTCAGAGAAGAAGATGTTTTTAAGTTTTTCCCATAATAAGTCTACGGGAGCTAATGAAACCCGGGGCGTAGCCAGTTTGGATCCCAGGAGCTTGATTGGCAGGATTTATACAGGGGACCACTAAACATTGCTGCATACTAAATATATAAGCTGTGGGACTCATGGTTTCCTCTCTAGTAGGGGACCACTAAACATTGCAGCATATAAATATATAAGCTGTGGACCTCATGGTTTGAAGGAAGAAGATTTTAAGTTTTTCCCATTATAAATCTGCGGGAGCTAATGACCCACGAGGCGTGGCCAATTAGGACCCTAGGGGCATTTATTTAGGAGACCGTCAAACATCGCTACATACTTAATCTGTTAGCTCTGGGCCTCATGGTTTCAGAGAAGATTTCTGACGGTTCTTTAGCAATATAGCTCTATATAAACATATGACCCCCCTGGGGTGTGGCCAGTTTTGACCCCAGGGGCTTGATTAGCAGGATTTATGTAGGGGACCACAAAACATTGCTACACACTAAATATATAAGATGTGGGTGGGGTGTGGCCAGTTTGGAGGCCAGGAGACTTTATTGGCAGGATTTATGTGGCGGACCACTTAACATTGCTACATACTATATAAAAAAGCTGTGGGCCTCATGGTTTCAGATTAGAAGATTTTTTTTCCATTATAAGTCTATGGGAGCTAATGACCCCCGGGGCGTGGTCAGTTTGTTCCCAGGGGCTCGACTGGCGGGATTTATGCAGGGGACTACTACACATTGCTACATACTAAATATATAAGCTCTGGGTCTAATGGTTTCAGAAAAGAAGATTTTTTTAAGTTTTTCCCATTATGTCTATGGGAGCTAATGATCCCCGGGGCGTAGCCAATTTTGACTCCAGGGCCATAGCTGGCAGGATATATGTAAGAGACCACTTAACATCGCTTCATACTTGGTCAATTAGCTCTCGGTCTCATGGTTTCAGAGAAGAAGATTTTTGAAGGTTCTTTAGCTATATAGCTCTATATAAACATATGACCCCTGGGGTGTGGCCAATTTGGACCCCAGAGTCTTGATTGGCAGGATTTATGTAGGGGACCACTACTAACTATTTCTACACACTAAATATATAGGCTATGGGCCTCATGGTTTCAGAGAAGAAGATTTTTTAAGTGTTTCCCATTATAAGTCTGTGGGAGCTAATGACCCCCGGGGCGTGGCCACTTTGGGCCCCAGGGGCTTGATTGGCAGGATTTATGTAGGGGACCACTAAACATTGCTACATACTAAATATATAAGCTGTGCGCCTCATGGGATCAGAGAAGTAGATTTGTTTAAGTTTTTCCCATTATAAGTATATGGGAGATATATATATGGGTGTGGCGGCCATCTAGATTACGGACCGTGACCATTGGTATAAATTTTCAATCCCCCTTTAATACAAGGCTCCACATGAAGTTTGAAGAAATTTGGTCCAGGGGTTTCAGAGGAGAAGTCGTTCAACTGTGTGAACGGACAGACGGACGACGGACAACGGACGGGGAGTGATCACAATAGCTCATCCTAAGCCTTTGGCTCAGGTGAGCTAAAATCACTTAGTGATCGTTTAAAGTGTCTGGAAGTGCATACGTTATTTTGCCATTTCTAGTTAAATGTTGTTTTTAGCTCTCCTGGGCCGAACGCTCCAGGGGAGCTTATAGGATAGTAATCCGTCCTTCAGCACCTTTGACCAATTATATCTCCGAAGTCTGCAGGCTGATCTCAATCATTTCTCATCATAAGCATGAATCTGGTGGAGCTTCTTGACATAAGCTTTTCATGGAAATCCAATGAAAACCTAGGTTGCTATGGCAACCACAAGGTCCCATAGACTTACACTGGGAAAAGCTTATCGTCACCATATCTCCCTCAATTTTGATCAGATGTTCCTGAACTTGCAGATAAGCTGGATATGGATGAAATCTTGGACGAGTTCGACAGATGGCCAGATCATATCATTAATCTTAGTGCTTCGTCTCCTTGGTTGCTGAAAAAGCCACTGTTTAACTTGGCATCGGCGCTAAGTTTTGCTCGGATCTTCCTGAAACTTGGAGATAAGGTGGACATGGATAAATTCTAGGACAGGTTCGAAAACTGGCCAGAAATCATTAATCTTAAGAGTTGTTCCCTTCCTTGCTGAAAAAGCATATGTTTGACTTTGTCTTTAGCATGCCTCATTCAGTTTTGATTGAATCTTCCTGAAACTTGCAGATAAGGGGGGCGTAGGTGAACTCTCGGATGAGTTGTAACTGGCCAGATCCGATCATTACTCTTAGAGTTATGTCCCCTTAATTACTGAAAAAGCCTCTATTTGACTTTGTCATCAGCAGAACTCATTCAGTTTTGATTGGATATTCCCGACACCTGCAGATAAGGTGTACATGTATGGAATCAAACGAGTTCGAAACCTTGCCAGATCGGATTAACTGTCTTAGAGTAACGTCCCCTTGATTGTTGAAAAAGCCTTTACTTGACTTTGTACCATCAGCATATATGAACTTATTCATTTTTAATCGAAACATCCTGAAATTTGCAGATAAGGCGGACATGGATGAAGTCTTGGGCGAATTCGAAAACTGTCCCCATCAAATTATTTTTTAAGGTTACGTCCACATGATTGCTACATCCACATGATTGCTGAAAACGCCTATTTCCGACCTTCAGTTTTAATCAGATCTTCCTGGACCTTACATATAAGATAGGGTTTGAGACTTGGTGAACAGTTAGACCATGCGGTACAGGGCATGTTGGTTAAAGGTTAAAGTACACCAAACTTTGATACTTATGGATATGTTAAGAGTTACGTTCTCCAGATTACTGTATAGACAATGAGTCTGGCTTGACTTACTTTTCAGCTCAGGTGAGCGTTAAGGCCACCATGGTCCTCTTGTTTCTATCGTATTCCTTCGCTCCTTGTCCATGTATGCCAGCTTTACTCCAGCAACTAAATTTTCATTAGATAAATGCACACGAAGCTTTACAGGAGTGGATGAATGTGTTAATGATGACCGTCAGAACTCGGAAAACCAGCAAGGCAATGCAAATGCGGCACGCGGTTCAGATTTGACCCGGACTTCAAAATTGTCACTCAACTTAGGCAGAGTGGGGCGGGGGGGGGGGGGGGGGGGGGCGTGGAGGGGACTATAGAAATGAACCTTGTTCATGCACGGGCGTCTGCGTATTAGTGTCCATCCCAAATTTTGTGCCTGCAACTCTTCCAACATCTTTCATCGGATTAGTTTGTAACTTTGCAGGTTGTCTTCCTATGGTATGAATATGTACGGCTTTTTCAGAATTAAAAAAAATCAACTGCAGTGCGTGTTATGGCAGACTCTCTTATGTTTTTCATCAGACTCGTTTGAAATTTGATAGATCTTTGTATGATGTGAAAATTTGATATAATTTATTCTTTTTGGCTTCACTTTCTTTGACAGCATTACTGCTTTATGGCTTAGAATTTTCATCAGGGAAATGTTCATCTCAGTTTTGGGCTACGTCTTGGTTTTTCATCAGTCTAGACAGAGTTTCAGCACTGTACGATTTAGAATTACCATCCACGAACTTTGTGTCCGTAATTCATTTACTGGATTCTTTCGAAATTCTGAATATTTTATAGCATTTGCACCAACTGCCCTTACCAAGTAGGAAATTGTTATATCTATTTTGCTCGACTTGCTTGCCTACTTATTTTTATACTCGTATGAAGCAGAGTTTATTCAGGGTCTCATAAAAACAGGAAAAAGACGTCTTGCTCAATAATTCGATTTCACCTGAAGATACATAGAAGATGTTTTATCTCTGAATAATTCAGAGTTTTCAAAGAACCTCGATTTTATTTTCCCACATGAACTTGAAATAAAAAAACATCTGAGATGTTAAGCTCTTCTCGTACTTAGATTTATACCTCTATATCGACAACGGAAAGCTCATTACTAGGCTTTACGACAAACGGGATGACAAACTCCCCATTAGTTAATTTTCCGTTTGTTAGTAGCAATATTCCTTCTCTACCAGCATATGGTGTTTACGTTTCACAGTTAATCCGTTATTGCTACAGCCGGTTCTGAGTATCGGGACTTTATCACATAAGGAAGACTGCTCACTGTTGACTCAGGAATACCAAAGAACTAAACTGTTGTCAACACTTAAGAAGTTCTATTGGAGGCATCATGACCCTGTCAATCCCTACAACGTGGCTGTTTCTAGACATATCTGATGTTTTTGTCACAGCCAAGCCATAAACAGACTTTCTAAATCCCGGACATTAATTTCCATAGTTTCCTTAATCTGTATTCAGGCTGATAGGCATGGTGGGCGAAGCGTGCTTACCAAGTAATGCTCATTTTCCATGGACGCCTGATTGTACCCAATTTATTTTTGGGTTCATGTCTGTCTGTCTGAACATTACTAATTTTGCCTTCGTGCCTTTAGACTTTATGATTTTTTCGAAATAAGAATTTGGTATGTTGACCTCAGACTCTTTTAATAAGATTTGTTAAGTTTACATTGTATCCTTTTGTATGTGTTGTCTTATGCCCACATACTTCTCTACGAAAATTTCATTGCTGCAATGTAGGGATTTGGAAAATGCTGAGATAAGTTTAAATACGTTTGAAAGGCTTCAGATGTCGAGTGACATATGGCCGTCGGTCTTTTCTTGCAAATTTCAACTCGGTGGTAACTTGTACAGCCAAATATACACCGACAGCATTTGTTCCTTAAGACGTTGCCACTGAAATGAATTTGCTCTTGTACAGATTACTTAATGAGCAGATTGATATGAAGAAAGGTCTTGGTTTTTTCTTATTTTCTCATACAACATATGTTTTGGATATTTGATAGAATTCCTCACTGAGGCGATTCTAACAAATATCCAAAACATGTTTCTTTAAAATATTAAATACAATATAACAGCATATGTGACTAACTGTTACCTCGTAAGCACAGGTTTCGTAACAGTCAAATTGTCATTATGACGAATTTTGTCGTTGTATCAAGTGTCAGTATAAAGAGGATTGTCTGTAGGACCTTGGTAAGCAAGGTCGAAGAAAGCAAGCCTCGGTAACAGCTGAAACCGTTTACCCCTCTAATGAAAGAAGACGTTTCAAGACACAGAAACATGAACAAGGAAGAGCTGAAAATACAGAGTGATAAATCGAAGGCTAAGAAAGTAGATTGAGCAAACAAAAGAGAGCGTGATAGAAAGTCCGTGTCAATGCATAGAGACATGTCTAATCAGGAACAGATCAGGCCGATACGCTCTTTACACTCATCTTCTTTAATAGTAGTGAGGTTTCAAATCAACCTGTACAGAAATTATTCATGCTTCAGAAATGACACGAAACTACACACAATTCGTGTTTGGACCACATCAGTAATGTAGCTGACGATCTTCTAAAATAATGTTTTAGTTTTAAGAGCTATTATTGCATAAAAAGCAGTACTTCAACCATTGTTGCCCTTTTTCCTCTTTTTATAAACGGAATGGCAACAGAGCAGAGCAGAGAACACTGCAGAAAAGAAACTTGTCGTTATAAACAGGATATTATAAAAATACACGCATCAGTCTTTTATTTTTGTTTATTTTCGACAGTTAATGTAGCTATAAATTTTATATTGTATCAAATACATAACATTAGCTTAACAAAATTGCTTTATATTTATTATAACATTATTTGCACTGACAGTCATTCAGGCTCTACCAGAAGACAGCTCAATGTATGGTTCACGATTACCATTTTGGTTACAGCCCAGCTAGCATTCTACGTAAATCTATAGCGGACCGTTATCGGCCCGACACATGTCGTGCCACTAATGGTCCGATAGAGATTTGAGTAGAACGCTTCTATACAAATCTACAACGGCATTTAGCGGCCCGACAGGATTTCTGTCGGGCCAAATCCTGTCGGGCCGATAACGGTCCAATATAGATTTATGTAGAATGCTATCCGGGAACTGAATGAAAAAGATGTAAACGCCCGAAAACATCCTCGAGTGATAGTCTTTAATTGCTGCAGCCCAGAATTTACTTTTCACTGATAATGACCAACCAATGTGACGTTTACAACGTCTGAGAACTTCATCTCACCACCACACAATGCAGGAGGCTCATGTTGGTTAATATCTGTCGCATTAGCCGACCAACGGATTTAATCTTAAAGCGCCTTTCAAATAGAGCCGTGTTATTTTAGGTTCGAGGTTGAGTAAGGCTTGGCATTTCACGTTCACCAATCGTCTGTCTAGCTATATGGTTAATGCGTTAATACATTGGTGTCTCTGACCATATAAATGATGTGTGATTTCCATTTCCTTTCAAGTGTGCACTTTGTTTAATTGAAATTATCCATTACTTCACATTTCAGCTGATATTACATAATCTATAATATTTACTTTATAGAATTTGCATATTGTAAACTATCTGCAAATTGCTGACATGAGTAACACTGAAAATTAATTGCATTCAGTCATGCGGATTCATCATTATTGTCAATAGTTTATCTGTAAACATCATATTGGTCTGTATGGCAATGTACTCTTGTTTATTTGATAACTAAATAGGGAGATAGTAAACGTTTATTGTTTTTCAAACAATTACTCATTTCTAGCCATTTGTATTCGCTGTCCAAAAGGCGTTAATTGATTGGCTAAGCAGAGGAATGACGTGTGCGAGATTCCTACCTTTCGCAGATCAATAAAGGAGTTCTACAGAAATGTTTGTTCTGAGATAGTACAGAAGAGGTTGGAAACTGGGTGCTGCCCTTTTCTATGTACTTAATACTGCATTCCTTTGTTCTGTTATCATTTGTTCGATACTGTTGGAGTAGAAAATAACAATACATGCAGATGGTACCAAGTTTGTACAAAGATTTGAGAAAATGTGCAAAATATATCGGTATAAAAGTTGTTGTGCCTGTTAAGGACAGACAGCAATTTAATAGATAATGTCTAGAGAGGTTTATTGAGAATTTCAGATTAGGTGGAAATTCTGCTGCAGTTTTGGTTCTAAACTCTTTGTATGTGGAGTAAATCTTCTACAATGGTGGCGAGTCTTGGACAGAACTTTACATGTGATGGAGGTACATATGAACCGGTGTTAAAAGACAAAATCAAAGCAGCCATTGTTGTCCTTCTTTCATTGGGAATAATAATTGGAAACGTATTTAGTGTTATTGTCTTCAATAGTCGGGCTGGAAAGAAAATATTCCTTAAAAAAGTTAGACTAACTATGAATTCACTCATCTGCACCGACTTGAGTATGGGTCTATTCATGTGCCCATTTTGTGTTTACTCAGCTTTATACCATTGTTGGCCTTTTGGTGTTGCAGTCTGTAAGGTTGAAGCACTTGTTCTATCTGCTTTATTCCATGAATCTACCTTATCACTCGTTCTGATTGCATTAGACAGATATTTTTCAGTCCATCACTACCTCCGGTATAACAGTTTTATGACATCAAGAAAGTATATAATAGCAATAATTGGTACATGGATGTTTGTCTTTGGTACATACAGTGTGGTAATATTTGTCAGAGAGCAATTCTACTTTGACGCTGTTGGGATAAACTGTGAACCGTATTATGAAAACAAGAATGTTACAATAACGGTCATCGTTCTGTTCTATTTTGTGCCAGCTGCTCTTTTCATATTTAGCTACGGGTCCATATTTTTCACCGCCAACCGGAAGTCTAGGATACGACTCAGCGCAGGATATAACCCATCACTTGTGGAATCGGTAAGTAATATAGTTTGAGGTTGTACCCTCTTAAAGAGTCCATATTCCTCAGAAATGGACATTTTTTTATGCAAGAAAGGTTTAATAAATTGATATATGGTATTAATACGATCATAAAATGTGGCATCTGACAGCCTGTAAAATTTCAGTTAGTCTTTCAGTTTTTAAGTGGATCGAAACTGATATTATTTTTATCGTATCTCTGAATTAATGTTGGCAACAATAATTCAGAGATACGATAGAAATATCAAATCATTTTTTTATCAGTTCAAGATCGAGAGGCTGACTGAAATTTTACAGGCTGTTAAGTGCCACATTTTATGATTAAAGTAATACCATATATCAATTTAATAAACCTTTCTTGGATAATAAAATGTATGTTATTTGTTGTTGTTTTTTTTTTTTTTTTTTTTTTTTTTTTTTTTTTTGTTGTTGTTGTTTAGGAATATGGAATTTTTAAGGGGAACAATGCACTTTCAGGGGAGAGAACTGCTTTTTTTTTTTTTTTTGTCTCCTGAAAAGGGGTCTTCTCTATAAGGAAAGAATTTGCTCCCACGGGGAGCAAATTCTTTCCTTATAGAGTACAACCCTTTTCATAATAGCACTGGTCTACAGTAAAGCAAACAGAAGTTACAAATGATGTCTCCATAGGCGGAAATGGCGAAAATTCTACCAAGTCTATCCCGTCCCCTCAAGTGAGAATTTTCGCCATCATAAGCTATTGTCTAAAGCATACATAACACTATTTGAGCGGGCAGACCCAAACAAACAGGTAGACACAAATCTGACCTCACAGATAGGGCCTGCATTGTTTGCCACTCATCAGACAGCTTTTAGACACTTTAACAAGCATTTTATTTGTTTAATTTTAAGGATAAAATTGTTTTTGTTATAATTTAAGGACAGGTCTGTTAGGAATAGATCCAATTACCTAAGGTAAATACTGTATACATGTGTAAGACATTCAAAGTTAAAGCCAAGAATACCGTAATAACTCTAAATATAGGAACAGATAGGCATGAGCAAACAGTGTTGACCCGGATCAGACGCAGCAGAACGCGGCGTCTGACCAGGGTCTACACTGTTTACCACTCATCCAGCTCTAGATGACACATCAACAGGTAGTAAAATAGACGTTTAACAAATTTTAGGACAAGTATGGTAAGGAGTTAAGGTGTTCAAATACTTAGGTAAATACGGTAGCAGAATGGATATGGCAGTAACGAAGATCCTGTTTTCGGTAAGTAGGTAGTCGGGGTCCTATGTAGATGGTCTGGGCCTTTCGCTTTTGCAGTTTACGAGGGTCCTGCAAAAAGTTCTGTCACTAATAGGCTTCCTAAGTTTATCCATGCAGGTATATTTTAAAATGCTTCACTGCACTTTAATGGTGTGTTGAATAGCTAACGATACCCGTTTATTTCGTGCAAATTGCTTCCCAACTGACCGAGTTATTTCAAATTGAAATAGATGCAGTCATATACACTGACCAATTTACTTGTTACAATAAGAAACTACCAAGCAAAGGGTGGTCAGGAGTTCACCTTTTACATGACAACGCCTCCTCTCATAAGTGTGAGGTTGTTAAGTCTTTTTTGACTTCTGAAAAGGTGAAAGTTTTAAACATTCCACCTTATTCACCTGACCCGAGTCCCTGTGACTTGTTGTTATTTCCAAGGCTTAAGAAAATGATTTCTGGAAATAAGTATACGTCTAGAAGTTCTCTTGGCAGCGCTATTTATCAGTGTCTGCAACAGATACCAAAAGAAGACTATTTATCTGCTTTTCGTGACTGGGTAAAAATGTTACAAAAATGTGTTTCAGTAAAGGGGAAATACTTTGAAGGTTTGTAATAAAAATATGTTTGATAAAACGTAGCACTGAAGTAATCCGAGCCAGTGACAAAACTTTTTGCAGGACCCTCGTAGGACTGTTTTTCTTACGGTGACTCTCATGCTGTTTCATTAGAATTTCATTTAAAAATTTTGGCGTGAATATGAAATAAATAAATAAATAAATAAAAAGACTGTATGAGATGGCCCGACAGTTCTAGTGCATTTTAATCGTTTAGTATTTATTTTATGCTAACTGTGCATCTATGTATGTATACATTCTGATTCTATCCTAACCCATTTGCGCCTTTTGGATTCTTCAAGTCTGAAATTCGGATGGAGCCTTATAGCATTTTACGCTTTGCATATTGAGTAAATATTTCAGCAAACGACAATTTGAAATATTTTTTCTTATTTTTCCAGAGTCAATTCTTTCTTTAAGAAAAAAAAATGATTGAAGATACACAGGAAATGCTGTAATCACGACACACAGCCTTTCCCGATGTACCGAAAGATCTAAGCACTGAGTGATCAGCACTGGCGGGTCGATTGTCTCTGAGTTTAGGCTGGAAAATGGTCCTGAACGGGCTATTCCATCTAAACCTTAACTGCCTGTAAATTAAGCAAACAGAACAGACCCTGATTAGACGCCGCGTTCTGCGGCGTCTGAACTGGTCCTGCACTGTTTGCTAATATCCCAGTCCAGGTTTTACGGATAACTCTCTTTACACAGCAGCGACACAAGCTATAAATAACCGTTACCTGCATTTCGTATACAAACGCGCAGTCAATGGTAATCACATGGCCAACAACCTTAAGGAAAATGTTGGTGTATGTGTTCTATGGCTCGATTGTAAACAATTGACCCAAAACAAAGAATTCAAGAACAAGTGATGACAAAACAAAAGCCACATACGAAACCACAGACGCTCGAACAAAGAAATATTAAAACAGAGGAATCGCCTTAGAACGTCACACACACACACACACACACACACACACACACGCACACACACACACACACACACACACACAATAGAGGCTTAAACCAGTTTTAGTCGCGCGAAACCTTAATTCTGATATAGCTTCAATTTACAAGCTTATGTTCACGGTGAAACATGCATAGTCACAAACACCACGAGAAAACAAAGCAAAAAGCACAATGGTTGTCGGAAGCCAGAACCCAAGTAGTCAGAAGGCAATCTTCTGAAACAGATTGGAGGGACCCATCGTTTTGTCTCAGGACCGACCCACCGCCGTGCAATTGAAGACAAAGTTATGACCCGTAATTGGGTTAACATCCATGCATGCAGTTTGTCGCAGAATATCCATGTTGTAACATTTTTTATGACACTGGTGAGCCAAATGAATAAGAGACTTATATAGGATTACTAAAATCACCTTATTTCCGACTTTTGTCTGGACTATCTGTTTTAATGGATCCGAAAAATCGTTCATAAGGAAAAAAAAAAAAAAAAAAAAAATTTGACAGTGTTGCTTCCTTTTAAAGTAGAGACTAAATACGAATAACGTTCAGAGAATGCGAACTGCGCATGATTAGAACAATCTTTGCACATGCGCAGGGCTAGGACATATGTATTTCAACCGGATTATTTTACCGCTCTCTGGGCTAATTCAGCAGACGATAAATTGGCGATATTTTTCTTAATTTTCCCAGAAAATAGAATTTGACATTGGAGACAATTTACATTTAATGTCAAATCTCGTTTTCTGGAAAAAATAAATGTCGTCTGCTGAAATATTTACGCAGCGTGCTTAGCGCCAAGACATTGTAGACTGAGATAATCGCCTGAAATGCAAAACCCCATCTTTTGGAAAATGGGAAAATAAAAAAAAAAAAATAATAATAATACATACAGTCGACTCTCAATATCTCGAAGTCCAAGGGACTCTCTGAAATACTTCGAAATATCCGGGACGTCGGTTAGTGACGATCCCAGCAAATATAAAAAAAAAAACAATCTTAAAACAAACTATGTTATAAGCAAATTAATGTCTATTTTAATTTCATTTCAATCAAGAAATTTCATAAAGCTTAATAAAAGCAAACATTAAAGAATCACATTGTTGTTCTTTTTTACCTATTACACTGAAAAATTCTATGTAAACATGAACAAAATTTGCGCCGGTACGTTTACGTCTAAATATTTTGTCGTTTTCCTTATTTTTGCACAAAAGCAACGATTGTGTGTATTCAATGAAGCGGTTCTAATGGGCGCACACAATCTGTGTTTGATGCACACATAAGAAAAATATCAAAATATTTTAGAATGAATGAATGAATAATTTTGAGAATAAAAGAGAGAGAGAGAGGATAAATAAATAAAGAATGAAATTAAGATTGAAATAAAATAGCAAGAGAAAGACTTTTTTTCTCTATAAGACAAATATTATCAAGTCAATGCTTTTCTAAAAAATAAGGTGGGAGAAAAAAGAAAAATGAATAAGAAAGAAAGAATCATAATAATAATAATAATAATAAAAAAAGACTTTTGGCATTTGTCTAAAAGAAATATTGACTGTTGAAAAGAAAGAAAAATATATGTAGTCCGGAGAAAGAAAGGTTTATTTTCTTTAATCAGTATTATTTTTCCATTGAATAAGACTACTTTCTGGTATATGTGGTAAGCTAAATCCAAAGTTCACCATGAACATCAAGTGCACTAGAAATCAAGCTTGACAACAATTAAGCAAGTTGAGCTTTAAGTGCACTAGGGTTGAACATGAGCTGCACTTCATGGCTCAAAGTTAGTGCTGTCGTTGTGCACTAGAAGTGCAACGGGGTTGCACGAGGGTGTCAAGTTTATCTCTGACCTATCTGAACCTCGACATATAAGTTCTGCAGAACTGAGGAAAAAATCGATCCACAAATGAATATGTGATTTGACTCCTGAAGTTAGAAATATATTGAAAATATTGTGAAACGGAGGACAATATCTTGTTACCTATTGTTAGATTTCCATGTTAAAACAGGGACCAAATTTGCACTTCGAGATAAGCAGTTATTCGAGATAAGCGAAGTCGAGATAATGAGAGTCGACTGTATATCACTTATCTGTCATCTGCTAGATTCAGTTTCAACACGCAAATTTTACAGTTCTGATGCTGTTTGTTTTTCTTTACAGAAGCATAACGCAGTATCACAAGTATTGAAAACTTCAAAGTACCTTGCAGCCATAAGTACTGGTTTCCTGGTAGCTGTCTCGCCCTGGACGATATGTACTTTTATAATAGCGGTCACAAACATCAAGCTACACGAAGACCTCGATTTTGCAGTCACGTGGCTGGCTATCAGCAACAGTTTCTGGAATGTTGTCATCTACAGTATAATGAACCGGAAGTTCAGGTGAGAATAAACAGTATAGAATTTTACCACCATCGTCATTTCATTTGTTTGTTTGTACTGTTAAAGCAGATTTTGTGTTCAGTACACAAGTAGCCACTGAAATAACGTTTCTGCTCAAATGTTGTTGATAAACTTTACTTTCAATTCAACGTCCATTCTACACTGTGCTGGTTTTAAATCAGTGTTTTGCAAATGAATGATAACCTTGATTTTATTCCTGTCACATGGTAGGTGGGTAAGGTAGGTACGTAAGGAGGGAGGGAGAGAGGTAGGCAGGCAGGCACATAGGCAGGCAAGCTAGTGGGTACTCAGTAGAAGCACCCACAGAATATGCTTTCGATGAAAAGTAAGAAAACAAAATTATCTGCTGGTGGTTAATGGTCTGACCATACTGTTGAATATAATGCTCGTTGTTTTGTTGCTATTAAAGATAAAACCATTCATAGAACTTGTTGATGATGAGTACTGGATGATAATTCCGGAAAGTTTTCTCATTCCTATAAAATATACAGTCGACTCTCGTGATCTCGAATTCCAAGGAACTCATTGAAACACTTCGAGATATCCGTACCTCGACTTATCAGAGTTGAGGGAGTGAGGAAAACACTAAATTGAACAACCACATTTAACAAATGAATATGTAATTTGACTCCTGAAGTTAGAAATATATATATTAAATAACGTGGAAAAGAGGTGAAATTGCTCCTTAGGAGCAATTTCTCCTCTTTCCACATTATTTTGTTACCTGTTGTGATAGTTTCATGCTTAAAACAGGGATAAGATTTTCACTTCGAGATAAGCGGTAATTCGAAATAAGAGAGTTCGAGATAACGAGGTTCGACTGTATGTTCTCATTCGAAGCGCCTCGCCGAACGATCAATGGGTCCATTGTGGTATATTTGAGAATGGAGTCTGCTCATGTATACACTAGAGGGCGTAAGCAGAGTTGCAAACTTCATTACTACTTATGAAATGTCTCAATTAAACCGAGACTACCATTTTGTAATCCGTAGTGTGTTCTTTGTTTCCACGGCAATCTTTTTTACTTTTATTTAACTACACTGCTGCTGGTGTTAGTGCCGTGTGGCGGCGGTACAACGTCTCCCGTACATCACCATAGTACAGATTATATATAATTTCTTTTGGAATCAATGGGCCCATTGTGGTATATTTAAAAATGGAGTTTTGCCCATGTATACCCTATAGAGGGCGTAAGCAGTATTGCAAACGTCATTACTGTTTATGAAGAGTCTCAATAAAACCGAGAGACTCCCATTTTCTAATCCGTAGTGTGTTCTTTGTTTCCAAAGGCAATCCTTTTGGCATTTTTTATAGATAGAAAGTTATCCTAGAATTATCACCAAGCACTCCTCTCACAGTTCTTGGATAATAATCACTAATGCGTTGTGGTTAATGAGCATCGTGCGAAATAGCTTATATAAACGCCATTAGTGAACAGTGAAAGCCCAGATCAGTCTGCGCATATGCTCAGTCGGATCATGTTCGTCTCTTGTTTATCGATATTATATTCTACAGCACCCATTGATTCAGTGAGCAGGCAAAAGGTCCTGGTCAGAGTACACGAATGCGCAGACTGATCTGTGCCGACAAATGGAATATATAAATATATATTTTTTACTTTTCCCAGAACATAGGCTTTGATATTTTATGCAAACTATCTCCTGGGGGAGACAATTTGCATGAAGTGTCAAAGCCTATTTTAAGGATTATTAAGATTTATTTATTTTTTTTATTTTTATTTATTTATTTTATTTATTTATTATTTCTTTTTTCAAAATAATGTTTGCTGAAATTTTTACCCAGAGTGCTAAGCGTTAACGTCGTGCTGCTGAATCTTAGAAGCCAACTGATCTGGATCTACATTTTTGTCATTCAGGATGTGAGTTTGTATCAAAAATCCGATTGGCTGACTATTACAAGTGGGCGCGGTATCTTAAAAAAATCAGCATGGCAAATAAACGGAAACGGAATGTTGACATGTTTAGGATGTGGAAAAATGAGAGAGAGAGAGAGAAAAAAAATAAAATTGATTAAACAGTTGATTTTTGAATGACTTTCGCACTGAGGGTCTGTCAGCTTCGTCGGATTCTCTCTCTCTGTGTGTGTGTGTGTGTGTGTGTGTGTGTGTGTGTGTGTGTGTGTGTGTGTGTGTGTGTGTGTGTGTTTACTTGTGTTTTTTTTTTGTTTTGTTTTTTAAAGACTCTTCCTATTACCGGTTTCTATACGACAACACAGCTTGAAAACTGAATGAGTCTTTTTTTAGCTAAGCACTCTGGATAAATTTTTGCAGCAGACGACTTATTGAAATACTTTTCTTATTTTATTTTATTTTTTTTATTATTATTATTATTATTATTTATTTATTTTTTTTTTTTTTTTTTTGAGAAAACAGGATTTGACATTTCATGGAGACAATTTGCATGAGATGTCAATTCTGTTTTCTGGGGGAAAATAAAAAAATATATATTCAATATGTCGGGTTCTGAATTAGCCAAGAGACAATTACAAAAAAAGAAGCTGTGTATCGCCAGTCAGTTGTGTTTCTGACAGCAAGTGTTGATAAGTTTGGAGAGATTTTTGCTGTAAGATTTCAGATTAAGACGTAAACAAGGGACATTCATTAGTAGAGGTTTGAGGACGAAATCCAATCACTATATCTTTAATGCTACTGGATACACGTGATAGATATTCCGCCATTTTTACAAAGGAGATAACTTTTCTGCCTTTCTGTTTGCATTCTTGTACAACAAACTCCTTCTGAATAGGGGTCTATCATAGAAGGAAAGAATTTGCTCCCAAAGGGAGCGAATTCTTTCCTTTTAGAATAAACACCTTTTCAGAAGAGAGGCAAACCATTTTTACAGAGTAACCTCTCCAGAAAGTGTACCAATTCTCCCTAATAACGGAGGAGTATTCTGGTACCAATTACGTCAGCTCAGCAACAGCGTGAGAAAAAGCTCCTTTTGTTTTGTGTGTGTTCAATGCTCTCGAGTAGCATTCTGTTTAGAATCTTTGCCATTCAAATCACAGCTACGTACAGTATAACCTCAATGGCTCGAACACGGATGGCTCGTTTACCGTGGATGATTCGAACTCTTTTTTCAGTCCCTACAAAATTCGTCCAATAGCTCAAGAAAACAGATATTTAGGGATTTTTTTCTTATTTTATCATGGAATTGTATGTTGTGTGTACTCACCTCATCGAGGCGATTCTAATGAGTACAATCAACATACAATCGTTGTGTAGAAAATCGAAAAGATTTTCCAAAAGTATCGTTATTTGCTTCCTGAACTGTTGCCATGATTAACCCTCAGTGGCTCGAACTACCCATGTTTCGAACAAATTTCCATAGTCCTAAAGATGTTCGAGCCATTGAGGTTCGACTGTATTGCTCAAACTGATCTAAAATAGAGAGGGGGTTATGTAGTTGTGATGGTTATCTGATATTCTTATACTTAGGTACGCGGTAGAGTGTTGGCTTGTCACGCAGGCGGCCCGGGTACTATCCCCAGTCGCGGAATAGATGATTAGCATGTTTTCACCTGTTGCATACCCACAATATATGTTTTTGTGGACAAATAAGAAAACTACTATCTGGATACAGTCCCCTATTTTATCTGGAACTGTGATTTCTTTTCCTTTCAGACAAGCTGCCAAGTCTCTGGTTCGTCGTCAACGTGAAAGATTTTCTAGATTTACTGCATCAAGAGCACAACTGGCCAACTTCGATTTACTGGACCAGTGTCATCGACCCAACAAACGAGACTCAAACCCGTCTACTCCCGATATTTCCCGGAAAAGGGCGACCTATTCCGGAAGTACTTTTACTCTGAGCAGCCTGGATTCTCCACCTCTGTATAAAAATAACAAGTTTTCTCACCGAAACTACACTGTTACAACAGTTTTACCGTGACTTCGAAGACCGAACTTCGTCAACGGAAAGGGTCTGTGGAGCTCATGCGAATAGAACAGACCAGAACGGCTGTTACGTGCACTCTGAATAGATCCGATCAGTACATAGGCCATAATGTATGAAAATATATATTCGATCATGAGCGTCCAGCGAAGACTCAGATCAGCCTGTGCTTCTACTCAGTTGAATCAGAGTCTTTGCTAGGCGTTCTTGTGGATAGTCAAGGATCAACGGCTTCTACGCGCGGACAGCGAAGATTCTGATCAGACTGCGCGGATGCGCAGTCTGATCAGAGTCTTCGCTTTGCGCACAGTATTGGAAGGTATTCTTTTTTTCATGCTAATATTCATACAATGACACTGTCAGCGAACATAGATTTTCTTGGTCAGTTTTCGAATTCGCAGGCGAATCTGGGTCTCCTCTCAATTATACCCGAAGACTCACTTTCTGACCCATTTGTGACCTCAAAGTGACTTGTTCCATACCGTTTCTAAGTAACAACGATACAATTGCTTTAGCAGGATTTACAATATTTGTTTAGTTTATATTATGATGGGTGATTCGCGCGAAATGGGACCCAGGGTTGTGTAAACATGTTCAGACACACATCAGACTGTAAACCCACGGAGTCTGACTGGTTCTGAGCATTTCTTAAACAATATCTTGGTCTTGTTCCGTCCTAAAGGCTCCATATTCCTCAAAATTTGACATTTTTTATCCAAGAAAAATTTAATAAATTGATATATAGTATTAATACGAGCATAAAATGAAGCATCTGACAGCCTGTAAAATTTCAGTCAGTCTCTAGTTTTTGAACTAGATAAAAATGAAATATACGATAAAAAATCATTTCATTTCAAGAACGAGAGACCAACTAAAATTTTACAGGCTGTCAGGCGCCATAATTTATGATCTATTAAACTTTTCATGGATAATAAAATGTCTATTTTTTAGGAATATAGAGCTTTTAATAACAAGCAATACTGAACCGGCACAGTGATGACTCATTTGGTAAAGCGTCCGCTTTGTGAGCGGAAGGTTGAGGGTTGGAATCTCGGCCGTGTCATACCACAGACTTTAAAAATAGTAATAGTTAGCCAACTACTTTGCTGGGCGCTCAGCATCACGAAAACATGGCTATATGATTTTGATCCCCTTAAACCCCACTATTATATAGTAAAACTGGGGTTTACAAGGGTATACATTTTTTTATTTCCGCTCAAAACATAGATTGTGGGTACTCATTAGAACCGCCTCTTCGAGGCGGTTCTAACGAGTACCCCGTTGGAACCGCCTCTTCGAGGCGGTTCTAACGAGTACCCAAAATCTATGTTTTGAGCGGAAATATGAAAAATATCATATTTTTTTTATCTGAAAATTTTCATTTTATGGCGGTAAACTTTTCAGTGTATTTGAATAGGCGTATTTTCGTAATGGTATTGAGAAAGTAGAGGGAAAACTGGTCAGCCCGGTTCCGTATACTGTGACTGGGTGGAATATCATGTCATGTGTTTGAGGCGTGATATTTCAGCACTCTAAAAGTGAGCATTGACTGAAGGCGACTTAAAACCCGAATAAAACAAACAAACAGGACTGACACCAAAGCAAACGGTGTGTATGTAAGATGAGCTGGTTCTACACTGTTCATGTATGTGTATGTATACTGAAGTAGGAAAATATTCGCTTAATCTTCGCCCCGCAGTTTGTGGAGAGGGGGTATACTGTTTTATGTTGTCCGTTCGTATGTAGGTCATCCTGCGCATTTGCAATCTGACAAGAGCATTCGTTGCTTTCTTGCTAGACTAGCTACTAGTCGGATATCAAAATTATCAGTAAATCATAAATATTAATAAATTAAAGATCATCTACAGCCTACTGCTTGACTTTGCCTCTTTGATAGCAGCAATTTATCTGGGAGATATCTTGATGTCAGAGACCAAAATCAAAGACTGGCTACAAGGTATAATATATAAATTTGAATAAGCTTATAGTTAGGAGTGATAAAACATGACATCAAGGTCTAGGAGCTAGTCTACTTTCTTGCGAAATACATTTTAAAAGAGAAGACGATCAGCCTTCGTAAATACACAAGCTAATGAGGACCTTCACTGTTCTCACATGATATTATGGTCCTTTTGCCTTATGTATTTCATGTGACTGTTACAATTCTACTCTATGGTATATACAGCACAAAACCCAAGGCACAACCCACAACGTAAGAAAACGCACCTTGCATTTGGACAGTCTGATCAGATTTTTCACTGGGCGCATCTTAGATAGCCAAGGATGCAAAATTTCTTCATGCGGACAACGGAGACTCTGATCAGTCTGCGCGCATGCGCAGGCTGATTTGAGATTTCTTTGGGCGCATATGTCAGAAGTGGGCTTTGCCCCAGCGGGCACATGACTTTTATACAACGTCGTCTCAACGTCGATGCAACGTCATGACGTTGCATCGACGTTGAGGCGACGTTGTATAGACGTCATGTGTCTGCTGGGTGCTTATTTTGTATGATATTGCGGCTCATGAGTTCCCTTTTCACGTGTCGAGCTGAAGATCCGATGTTGACATTGGTCTAAATGACAAATTACTTCAATATTTTCATTAGAGTGCAATTACTCGATACCTGTGTTATAACTCATGCCTAGGCTGCCGACTAAATGATATTGAAATCAATTATTTTCAGATTGCCTAAAAGCATTGTAAATAGATGTCATATCGTTCATACATTCATTATAGTCTGCCTCCATCTTTCAGAACCACGGTATCTTAAATCAGGCTTACGCAAGTCTACCGTTAAAACACAATCCACCCGACCCCTCATTGAAACGCGAATCAGATTATAGGAATGAATTTGATTTTATTTGATGGATATTACGTATGTATCGATGTGTAAACACGGTGAATCGCTCACAAACTGAATAGAATCCGAAGTGCTTTATGCTAAATTTGTGAGTGATTCACCGAAGTGTAGTTCCCTAAATTTAGATTTTTTTTTATTTTTGTTTTTATGAAAAAAATTACTGACACTCCTCTATGTAGTTGTGGTTGTGTAGAAGATGCCCAGCATTTCTTTTTTCATTGTCATAAATACCAAGCTCAACGTAACGAACTCTTAAACTTTGTCTCTTTGTATCACACCCCATCTTTACATCTTCTCTTACAAGGAGAGTCAACACTAGCTTTAGAAACAGATAAAACAATCTTTGAAAGGGTCCAAAATTTATAATAAAAACCAAGCGATTCTGATGTACGATATTGTGTATAAGACCATTAAAACTTTTTGCGAATGCTACTGTAACAAATTTCTGATTCATTGACCTGGTTAACGATATAAGCTTGGGCCCTCTCTCTATTTGTTTCTCTCTTTTTCTGCTTATTATTTTTTTTTTATTATTATTATTATTATTATTATTATTATACTCTTTTATTTAGTCGCTCTAAAATTGTTTTTCATATTTTCTTTATTTTTCTGAAATTTTGTAATGTATTTTAATTTGTAATATATCTTTTCGCATTGACACTTTACACTTATTTTCCTACTGGTATTGCTTCAGAGTTTTCCTTTTATTCCTTGCTTTCTCATAGTTTTTCTTTGTTTCAAAGTGTCATGTAGTTATTATAGGCATACAGAAATATGAAATTTCATCATTTAGCAATATATTCTTTTGTATAATAAAATCGTATTATTTTGTTTTAGGCATAGCATCTAACAAAAAATCTTCTTGTTAGTACTGGATCCAGAATGGATGCTGAAATGATAGGCGTTAAACTATATATTGAGAGTTAATCATTAACAGTGCAAATGATTTCTTTACCTGAGGTCTTTCGGCTTTCGCCTTCTTCAGAGTTATTCTATTGTAACAAAGGAAAAATACAAAATGTAAACTTACAAATAAAAGTCATATTTGGAAAACAGATTAAGCCCTTTTCGGGTCCATGTCATATCGCCCGCTGCGACTATATAAGTGAGTGTGTTTGGTTATGTGTGAAATGTGAATAATTCGTGATAAACACAACGTGCAAAAACTAAAATCCACAAAAGTCAAATACTTCGCACTCAGCCGTGTTAACGTTGAAAAACCAGAATAAAAAAGCGTATTTTCGAAATCTATACAAAGAAAAAAAACTTCTAAGACTCCTATACTCAGTGGATTTATTGATGTATAAAAACCGTTTTGAATTCACTCTCGACCAATCAAATTGCACAAAATTACTTGTATTGGAATTATTGATGTTTAACTTTGAAAACTGACACGGAGATGCAGATGAGTAGTACAGTCTTTTGGTTTAAGATCAGTGTTTGACAACTGACTCTACGGTTATGAGATATGATATTATTTAATGCGTATTTACACTACGTAGTCGGACTCCTTCCCTTGATTTTAATGGTAATGCACAGCATAGAGTTAAAATTCGGTGAAGTAAAATGCACCTGCGAACACAATACCTGTGGTTTGTGGCGAATTAACCTTTACCACCGTTCTAAAACTGATATTTTTATATATTTTTGCCAAAAATAGGAGACAGTTTGCATGAAATCTCAAATCCTATTTTAATAAGAAAAAAAAAAAAAAAAAAAAAAAAAATATATATATATATATATATATATATATATATATATATATATATATATATATATATATATATATATATATATATATATATATATATATATATATATATATATATATATATGTATATTTTAAGATGTCGTCTGCTGACATTTTTACCCGGCATACTAAGAGTTAATGAAGGGGGAAACAAATATGTCAATATTGTGTTTGCTCCCTTGGGAAAAGGCATTGACTCTAAATGGAAGGAATTTGCTGCTTTAGGGAGCAGATTCTTACCTTTTAAAGTACAATGTAGATCCCTTTTCAGAAGGGGATTGGTGTATGGGATAGTATACTTGATGTAACAAAAATTGTCTCGCTTGTCGTTGCTGATCAAATTGGCATGGGTATAGGGGTATAAAGAATTTGGTCTTACAAGGAGCAATTTCTTTCATTTTAGAATAGACCCTTTTTCAAAAGGAATAGGTTATTCAGGAAACTCTTTGAACAGGTCAGTTTCCAATAGAAAATCTACGCCTTTATAAAAAAAAAAAAAAAAAAAAGAACGATGGGGATATTGTGGACGCCGTTCGTCCGTTACGCTATCTCCTACTTAACCACTGGGCGGAATTTAACCAAACTTACTACATGACTTCCCCTCATGGTTAGGTTGTGCAACAGCAACGTTATTTTTCCGTCCGTCCACTCATCCGTTCGGCGTCTGCCCATCTGTCGGTCACACTTTCTCCTCCTATACCACTGGGAGGTATTTACCCAAACTTGTTACATATCTTCCCCGGGCGTGCGAGAGCAACAATATTTTTTCGTCTGTCCATCCGTCTGTCCGTCCTTTATGCTATCTCCTCATAAACCACTGGAATTTAACCAAACTTACTACACGACTTTCACACGTGGCAAGGGTGTGCGAGAGCACCATTATTTTTCACTTCTTCTGCTTAGTGGTAGAAGCGTGGGGATTTGAGATGGCGTGCCATCGACTGCGCGATCTAGTTAAGATTTATTATCAGCACGTATTATTGCACTGTATTTAAAGGCTCCATATTCCTCAAAAATAGACATTTTATTACGCAAGAAAGGTTTGATAAATTGATATATGGTATTAAATTAATACAATCATAAAATATGGCATCTTACAGCATGTAAAATTTCAGTTCGTCTCTCGTTCTTGAACTGAATCTAAATGAAATGATTTTTATCGTATCTCTGAATTAATGTTGCCAGCATTAATTCAGAGATAGATCTATCATAAAAAAAATAATTTCATTTTATGTCTAGCCTCTGAGTGTCTAGCTTAAAACCGAGCGACTTACTGAAATTTTACAGGCTGTCAGATGCCGCGTTATGATCATATTTTTATCTTATATCAATTTATTAACCTTTCTTTGATAAAAAAATGTCTGTTTTGAGGAATATGAAGCCTTTAATGCAAATAGTGTAACCCTGATCAACTACCGCGTTCTGTGGTGTCTGATCTAAGGCAACACTGTTTGCCATTGTCCTTTTTATGGGATGCTAAGCTAGGGAGGGGGGGGGGGGTAACTTCCTATATATGGCATAATACGGATGTGCGTGCCGAATAGCCCCCTTTTTCAGCGCTGCCAGGTATATGATTGGCCCCCTTTTTTCAACAAAAGTATATGAATGGCTCCATTTTTCTGGATTCCTATGTTAAAGGCCCCATTTTTCTGACATCCTGGGATATGCACATATTTTTCGCTCAGAGATTTTTCGAGGCTGCTTATCCTCTTGCTATTACATGAATTGACATTGATATTTGTGTAATAACCAGCAAAAAATGGGTACAAAAAATCAAAGGGCAGTATATGAATAGGTCAACATTTTGGATGATCAAGTATATGAATGGGTCTGTTTTTTCGAAGGCCAGGTATATGAATCGGGTAGGTTTTGAAATACTGGCTCGCACACCCGTACCAAAATTAAACCCCCCCCACCCCCCCCCCACCCCCCGAGATGCTAAGTATAAATGGGTTAAATAGATTAGAAATTTAGACGGCGTTCAAAACCCCTTAAAGCACAGAGCAAAATTGTAGCAGACGACAATCTTATTTTATTATCATTTTCAGACAAAATAGTACAGGGCATTTCATGTGAATCGTCTGCTAGGCACATGAAGTGTCAAGCTTTATTTTCTCTGAACAAAAAACAAAACAAAAAAACAAAAAAAACATGTCGTCTGCTGCAGTTGTGATTAGCATTTCAAGGGTAGGTTGTCGGAAAAGAAGCTAATAATGAGCTAGTCCAGTTCTGCCTAGGGTAGTGAGCAAATTCTTTCCATTTAAAACAGACCCTTTTCAGAGGAGGTGCAAAACTAACGTTGACAGTGTTGCCTCCCCTAAAAGTGTATCAGTTCACCATAAACTCCATGCATGATTGTAGCTTATGATATTCGACATTTTTTTTTACTTTTTTGTCAGATAATAAGACAGCATTTCTTGTGAATTGTCTTTAAGATCCTATATTTTTTGAGAAAAAAAATGTCGCTTGCTGTTTGTTGATGGGTTCATTCAACCACTATAGTCATTGTCATTTATAGTGTTCACTGGAATCATATTAAACGAGAAAAGTCTTGAGTAACGCGAACTACATTGTTTATTTACGGTGTTACAGTAGAGAAAGAATATGCAGCAAATTATCTGGCACACATGGTAAGATGAATAGAAAAAAATAAGGTGAACCTTTAAGCCTAACATTGTCAACATCCCCTTTTCTTTAAAGAAACTGACTCTGAAAAACAAATACCATTGAAACAAAAGTTTAAGTAAGTAAAATGCTTATGCATATACTAGAATAAGACAAACAGCAAAACTGAACTTTGAGGTTGACAATCTAGACTTAAGATTATATAAAAAAATCAGTGACTAGAAAGAATCTATATCTGACTAGAGTTTGTAACACTGAAACCTACTAAAAGCATATTAAGCGAACAACTAAGCTACTATGTTCAACATACAGTCTTGATCATACAGACTTTATCTGACTTAACTATTATTTCAGTATCTCACTATCTGATAACTTTCAATTTTAATATCTCACATAGTCCTTCAGATAACTGGGTTGTTTTATTTCACGTTTAGGTCTTTCAGGTCTCTCTATAGGTACGGGTTGGTTTATATTCTGGGTAGGTTTCTCATTGTTGACAGTTACTGATGATGGACTATTGACAGACATATTTGGTGTTTCTGACGTCCTTGGTAGTGAGATATCTCTAATGGTAACTTCCACACCTGCTGGTCGTATGTGTGTTCTGTTTCTTCTATATTGTGTACCATCATTATTTTGAACTACATAATTTATGTCATTACTTTCCACTATTCGTCCTTGTTGCCATGGCTGATTTTTCTGATGTTCAAAATAAACTGACTTTCTCGTATTAACTTTAGGCAAGTCCTTAGCTCTTTTATCATAATTCCTTTTAACCGTGTCTTTCTTCCTACGATGCTTTTCATTTGGCTTAAACAACTGTCTCTTTCTTGGTAACATTGTCCTAGATTATCTATCAAACAACATTTCACTGGGACTTAATCCTGTATCTTGCCTAGGAGTATTTCTTAGCTCTAGCAGGGCTACGTTTTGATCACTTCCAGATTCGAGACTTTTGATCATCATGTTTTTTATAATATTAATTCCTGCTTCCGCTATTCCATTTGAACTTGGATGATTCGGTGAGGTGATATGGTGAATTCCCCATTCTCTTACAAATGCTTTGAATTCTTCAGAAGAATACTGAGGTCCTCCATCACTAACTATATAGCGAGGTATGCCTAGTCTAGCAAATTGCTTTTTCAGTTTTTCAATAACTTGTTTTGAGGTTGTAGTTGATAACTGATCAAATTCGATAAAATCAGTAAAATTGAGTAGTCAATTACAAGCAAGTAATTTCTTCCTTTAATTTCAAATAGGTCACTTCCAACTTTATCCCATGGCCCATTACCATCACTAAGAGTTTCTCTTTGATTCCTTGGTTTCAACTTCTGACATTGTTCACACTTCTCTATCATTTGCTTTATTTCTGTTTTATTCCACATTTTCAGAGTGGTATTTGATTTTCGCCCTTGTTCTTTCTTGACATATTTCTGACAGATTATATTTACTTGTGCACCAGTATCAATTTGAAACTTGATTTCACAGTCACTAATTATCATATTGGCCATAACTTTATCTGATCTTTTCCCTTTTACTGAGGCTAACCAGTAATCATCGTCGGAATCATTTTTTTTTCTCTTTCAAGTGAGTGTACTTTCTTACACCTTGCTTTAAAGTGGTTTCTACCTTTACACGCACTACAGACTTTGCCCCAAGCAGGGCACTTTTCTTTTTGCATTTCATGATTATAACCACAAAAATACAAGACTTTTGCTTGTTTGGTGTAATTCCGGGTTTCTTCGTGGATTTTCCTCGGTGTGACACCAAATTTTGATGATTCACACAGTCTGTACTGTATTGAAATTCTTTTCTTCTTTGATCTGTTTTCAGGTATATTTGGACTAACTTTGTGTACATGTTGTTCTTTCGTGTCTCTGATTTCTTTTACATGTTTGTTTAACTGTTCAAAAGCACGACAAACCTTGACCGCTTTTGACAGATTCAGATCATCCTCTCTTAACAACAGTGCTTGCAGTTTACCAATCATACTAAACACAATTTTGTCTCGCATCATGCGGTCTTTCTCAGCAAAATTACATGAGTCAGATCTTGCTCTTATCTCTGTGATAAAATGGCTCAAACCCCTGACTTTCATCATACTTAACAGACGAGAATCTGTGTGACTCTAATACTTCATTCTTGCGCGGGTTACAGTATTTTTCAATTTTGGCTAACACTTTTTGTAGGGTCTTTCTTGTCATTTTCAGTTTCTCCCTCAGCAGTCCATGTAAACTGATCGAAAATTTCAATTACTTTTGGGCCTGCACAATGTAAAATTATTGCTACTTGCGTTTCTTTGGATTTGTCATTTGCTCCGCTGGCGTTGTTTTGACTGACGTTTTAAGGGTTAACTCTTTCACTGCTATAGGCGATAATAACAAGTTTTTGCAAATAGAGTAGATCCAGATGAGACGACTCATAATGAGCCGGCTCATCAGTATCTATGCTGGTTGACATCCAGTCTTTCAACTTTATATATAAATTTCTTTCGTATAGATACAAAATGTAGTTGTTAAGAAAACAAAGCAGACAACAAATGTAGTCTGAAATTTGGAGCGGAAAGAGTTAAGTAGTTGTACATTGTTTCTGTATTCTACCTCAAATTTCATATTTTTATCTCAGATAGTTAATAACTAGAGTGAAAATAAAGAGGTTATATAATATAATATTTTGCTATAATAGACTTCCCAAAGGATTAAATAACTAAGTTGAATTCAGTGCTAAAATATTTTCATATTCCAGCACTGATGATGATAATCTGCTTTTCTTTCGAACACCTGAGGATACCAGTCATACCAGTGCTGCATTATTTTCCTGACAGTAAATCTTGTCCAGCGTCTGCCAAAAGATAACCTTTTGATTGTACCATATGCGTACCTCTCATTACGCACGATTACGCATGTACGTAAGGAAACTATTTGCATTAAAGGCATTAAAGGGAGCTTACCTATCAAGATATACCATTGTTCTTTATCATTTGGGCTTCTGTTAAAGGTAAGAATTTGTTCCCAGATTTTTTTTTTTTTTTTTTTTTTTTTGTTAAGCGATACTAAGAAGAATTATATATATATATATATATATATATATATATATATATATATATATATATATATATATATATATCCAGTACCATGGAATTATTCTTGATAACTTTACTGAATGAAGGATCCTTTGTCAACGTGTCTCAGAAGGTTAGCGCCGGCTATTTCTGTCTCTGATTGGGCCCATCGAGGTGGGTAAAATGGGTGTGTAGGTACAAAATATAGACGCAAAGCAAACCAACATTTTGTTAATGATGGCCTTAATGAATAAATAAAAGCCACAATGTGAAAAAAATGGGCCGGCAGGTGGAAAAACGGACCTTAGAACATATGCGAGACCAGCGCAGGCTGGTCAGGATCTCCGCTGTTCGCTTACACAATATAGGGGACCTTGTTGAAGATATAGAACTAAATGCTAAGATCTTGACCCGACGCGTGGCTGCGCAAACTGGTCTGGGACTTCGGCATTGGTATATGTCCTAATGGCTTTTTGTCAGCCTACGGCCCAAATGTACCTGTGTCTTCGCGTCTTCGTTGTCCGCCTAAAGAAGCCTTGATTTTATTCCTTAGTATACAAAGTGTATAATGGAGGCTGTGATTAAAACTGTGCGAATACGGAGTCTTCGCTGGATAGAGAAGTCATAAGGTACATTTTCAAACTCTGCGACTCATTCAGTTAGTACTCATAAGTTCAGAAAGGTAGATGTGCGTCTCGGAAAAGGAGATATGTTTCTTAAAGAAACTTCAAACTGGCGATCAAAAGTGGGCGTGAAAAGTCAACTTTCAGTCAAAACCATTTCAATGTGTTATCAGTGTATGCAGCCCTACTCCTAGACAAGCTCCAGTCTCCACTGATTAAATATTTATTCATATAATCTGGTTTGATAATCCACTAAAATAAAACCAAATTAATAACATCAATATTACTATAAAGACTGGTCACTAGTGACTAGTGACCAGCCTTTATAGTCATGGTATAATTTTGTTTTTATTTTTAAATAGTGGATTATCAGACATGATTATAAAAACTAAATATTTAGTCACTGGAGCCAGTCTAGGGTTAGGTCAAATGATGATAACCGATTCTATAGGTACATATATTGTATTTTTATGGAGTTGTTGCTTAATTCAAAAGACAATTGTCTCCATCCGCCTCTTGTTTAGTTGTTTACCCACAACCTCTCAATTTTCCTCTTATTGAAGTGCCCCGCACCATCCCTTCCCCGACCCCAGTCCCTGAATCTGATACGTGACACATGCAGTCGAAAATCAAAACTGAAAGTACAGAATCGGAATTCCAATTCCACGTTCAATAACGCATGGAGTTTTTACTGTTGAGGGTGCATTCCACTAAACTTTGCCATTGCCCTCAATAGTAACATTTTGTACACTCTTTCAAAAGCCGTACTTACAAATTTACCCTTCTCTCAGTAATTGATTAAACACTTCTTCCTCATCATTTTTCAGGGACAAGGTCAACATGAAGCCCTACTCAATCGGGAGCCTGGGCTGCGTTCAGAAATGCAGGTTACTCGAGAGTGGTTTTGCCCTGGATTCCTTCTCCTGTTGGCGCTCTGCACTAGGTACATGGATCCAGAGCAAAACATTCGCTATCACTTTGCACAACTGAACGCAGCCCAGGTGTGGTTTTAAAAAAAAATAGCTTTAAATTTAGTGCGAACCTGCATTAGATTTTTTTTTTTTTTTTTTTTTTCATGATACGGTCACAGATGTAAATCTGAAACAAACATAATCTTGTTTTGACTTAAATGGTCTTTTCTTATACCGAAATAAGTTTAATACAAATGTATATATGGCCAAAAGAAACGGGATCAGAAATCACTCCAGGTATTTTCTATCAAATCAGGCGGAGTCACGCCTCATGAATATTTAGTGGAAAGCTACCTTAAGTATAGACGCATGTCATTGTTTATAAATAGATTTCGGAGAAACCCATGACCCAATTGCAAAAAACATAGCTGGTTATCGACGGCATGTATTGAAGTTATTTGAAATTACAGTGACGAAATGAAAACCAGCTAAGACGAACCGAAACAAGAAATGGCAGAGGACGGTGAATCACAAGCGATTATAAAATTTTATTTGGAAGCTTTTTTGCCTTATATTTGTGAGTGTGTTAAAGCCACGGATCTTTTGGTTCATCTGCAATTCTTTAACAAACGTAAGTATTTTTCTGTATGTTGTAATACGATTGTGACATGCCAATGGTTTCCTAGCTGGGGCTAGTTTCATGAAAATATTTTTTTTGCAATTTTTGCCATGAAGGAATAATTATGACGTACTTCCGTCTTACAAACGGCGTACGAAGTTCTTAAGACAAAAATCGTGTTTCATCAACCTTCAGAGATTCTCACTTTGAAATTTAAGACATATATTTCGGTGTCGTACGACATTTTCTTTTCAAGTGATATTTGATGTCATTATGTAGAATTATAAAACTAAGCTGAAACTCAGCTGAGCATGAAATTTTCTCTGCAAATAAATATGAAAATGCCAACAATACTTGGCATTTTCATATTTATAAGCAGAGAAATTTTCACGCTCAGCTATGTTTAGCAAGAAAGAATTTGAAATTATTAGCAATTTGAAATTTATTAGTAGTATAAATTTCGTGCTCAGCTGAGTTGAGGATGAAAATAGTTTGTCTTTAACCTCGCGGCTTGGACGGGCTTTGCCAGTGGGATAACGACTTGTAGATGTCCGTCAACCCGAGTAAATGCGAGGCTATAGGGTTACCAAAAAAAAAAAAAAAGAAAAAAAAAAAGAAAAAAAAAGCCCCGTGGATGCCATCTGTCAGATACATGGGCACGACTTGATCAATCTTTATCACTCTCTTTATCATTCTCTTTATCTGTAATGCACCTAAATCCATCCAATATTTCGCTTTAGTTAACCCATTTATGCCCAGCGTCCCATAAAAGGGGCAAACAGTGTAGACCCAGATCAGAGACCGCAAATTGTCTGCACTGTTTGCATTAAATACAGGACTTTCTATAAAGCATGGTAATAATATTAAAAAAAAAAACAACAAACAAACAAAAAAAAACCAGACACCCCTTCTATTGGAGATGGACCGGTCCAAAAAGTTAAAGTAGAAAAGCCCACTCGGCATAAATGGGTTAAGAGGTATCTTTTACTATATTCTATATTATATTAATGTGTTATTATTTTTATCGTGTGTAAAATATCATCTAAGTGCAGACCATAAAAATGGAGTCTTTCAAAGCATAACCATTAACCCATTTAAACCTGGCTCCCATAAAAGGGACATTGGCAAACAGTGTAGACCCAGATCAGACGCCGCATATCGCGGCGTCTGATCAGTGTCTGTACTGTTTGCATTAAATTACGGAATTTCTATAAAACATGGTAATAATAAAAAACTAACCAGGCACCCCTTCTGTTGGAAATGAAACTGGCCAAATACTCGAGGTAGATGAATCCACTTGGCGTAAATGGGTTAACGTCTACAGAAAAGTTTGGATGTGTCGTTAAATCAAATGACTTACATCATGAATAGACTTGTATTTAGAAGAAAATATATATGTACGGAAACGTTTGCACGCGTGGACAGTGACTTCCAGGTTTTGCTAATAAATTACCTCAAGAGTCTGAGATTATAAGTCGCTATTCTGTTAGGAATATGAGCTTAACTATACCTAACTTAGTGCCATAGAGGCCTTTCTGTTATCTAAACTTCATCAGTGTGGCTAAATCCCAAAAGTTTGGAAATGAAATGTATGATGCGCATGTCTTGGCAAGCAGCAAGATATACAGAAAACAAAAAATAAGCCTAAAAAGAGGATCCCGAACCCGCTAAGATACATGTCATTTTGACAAGTCTTAGTTTTAGAAAATGTTTGAATTTGTACTATAACAAAGATTTAGGTATAAAAATAGTTATTTAATTCAGTACTTAAGTACTGACGTTAACACCGCAGTATCAACCTCAGCACTGAGGAACTGATACTGAGCTGATGATATCTTCGGAGACGAACGAATCATCCACCAGCAGAGATACCGACCCAGTGGTTTGCAATATTAGCTTAACTATATCTAATTTAGTACCACAGAGGCCTGTCTGTTATCTAAACTTCATCAGTGTGATTAAATCCAAAAAGTTTGGAAATGAAATGTATGATGCGCATGTCTTGGCAAGCAGCAAGACATACAGAAAGCAAAATAAGCCTAAAAAGAGGATCCCGAACCCGCTAAGATACATGTCATTTTGACAAGTCAGTCTTAGTTTTAGAATATTTTTGAATTTGTACTATAACAAAGATTTAGGTATAAAAATAGTTATTTAATTCAGTACTTAAGTACTGACGTTAACACCGCAGTATCAACCTCAGCACTAAGGAACTGATACTAAGCTGATGATATCCTCGGGGACGAATGAATCATCCACCAGCAGAGATACCCACCCAGTGGTTTGCAATATTAGCTTAACTATATCTAATTTAGTGCCACAGAGGCCTGTCTGTTATCTAAACTTCATCAGTGTGACTAAATCCCAAAAGTTTGAAATGAAACGTATGATGCGCATGAAAGAAATGGTAACTGTCAAAATCGTATTTGTATTCCTTTTGAAAAGGAATCCACTCTAAAAGAAAAAAAAATCCCATTGGGAGCTAATTCTTTTCTTTTAGAATAGACCCCTTTTTAGAAGATGAGCAAATACGGTCAAAAAAAAAAAAAAAAAAAAAAAGCAGGAGAGCAAACAGGAAGTCAAAAACGTTATCTCCTTATAAATAGTAAGTCACAACGTTATCTCCTTTATAAACAGGAAGTCACAACGTTATCTCCATTATAAACAGGAAGTCACAACGTTATCTCCCTTATAAAAGTGGCTGAAAATCTAAAGTGTATCCATTCTTTTAATGAGAAACCAACATCAAAGCAAATTTATTTTAGCAATTTATCACGTAGAAATGACCGGCAGAAAAACCCCCGTTTTTACCGACATTTTCATTTACATAAGATTTCAAATTCTTGTGAAATACCACCATATTTCTAACCGGAAATTACAAGAGCTAAGTGAAAACATTATTTCCGGTTTCCTAGCTTGTCCAGTTCACCAAACAGACAATGCAGCACGAAAATCAAATTGTCCTAGAATTTATGTAGTCTGTGACAGTTGCGAGAGTGAGAGGTGATTTATAACGTACGCATATACGTATAAACAAACTAAAATAGAAACAGACTTGGGCAAATAACGCAACAAGAAGTATCTTTAAAAAAGATAATTGTCGAAGGTAAACACTGCAAATTTCTTTATAATTTGACTTTCAGGGCGACGAACAACTTAAACACTTCACCCCGATAAACCGATTCGCTGTGATTGACTTGTACATGCGCAAGAGAAAATAGTGTGGGAATTTTGGAGAAGAATAATAGTCTGACTTGCAAATGACTCATAGTAAATATAATAAACTTCAAGAATAAGATATCTTTAAACTGTTAACCTCGACAAATCGTATACTGACCCTTTAAATAAATTCTAAATAAAACATCGCAAAAGGCGCAGTAATACATATTTAAATATTACGGGAAAATATGGAGTGTTCGAGTGACGCTTTCGTTGACTCGAGGAGAAACTGATTCGCTTCGAGAGGGGAGAGTTTAAAAGCCGGAAGTAAAGGTCGGGAGTGGGAACCAAAAGTCGGAACTAAATTTTGGCAATCTATTAATGGCATTAAACATGCATATATCGAGATGAAATTTGGAACACATGTAAAATATTGCTTCTTCTAAAACAATGCATATCAGATTATATCTGAAGATTAAATATTTTTCCTGTTCAGAACCAAAATATTTGACTCTGTTTACGATTTGGGGTCGGGACCAAATGTGTTGACCATGTCAAGCATTTTGTAAATTATGGTCAGTTTGGGGTCACAAAGGGAATCGTTTTAATCATTATCATTTAAAAAAATGTCACGGATCAGAAAAATATTAAAAAAAATAAATTATTTTATATTACCGTCTAGTAAATATTTGACCCGGAATCAGGTCAGGACTAATTGCTTAATTTCTGACTTGACATAGGACCCACATTAGCACTATTTCTGATGCGACATGCATTGTGTCTCTCAGTTGAATAGAATTATTGCAGACTTGAATAAATCATTTAATATGCATGTCTGATCAAATTTTAAGACATGCTACGTACTTGAAATCAGAAATTTGGGCCCGATGTCAAGCTAGAAAGAATAAAATTAGTCCCGACCTGGTCCCGGGTCCAATATTTACTAGACGGTACTATGGCATAACTTTATTTTTGTATTCTTTTGATCTTCGACATGTTAGTAAATGATAATGCATAAAATTACTCCCATGGCAACCCTGCACTTATTTTATAGTCGACTTACACATAGTCCATTTAATCAAGCGGTTCTATTTTTTTTTTTTTTTTTTTTTTGTGACGACTGTCGAACGCACCTGCAGGTACGATGGATCAAAATTGCTACGTAATGCAATAAAATGTTCATATTATTATCATTTATTTCTTAATAAACAATATATTATATACTTCAAATCAATTTTAAATGGTATATTATGATATCAAATAAAAAAAAATCGGATAATTAGTACACAAAGGTACAGTAATCACACATTTCTTAATAAAATATTATGGTATAAATTGGGTTTCATATTCCTCTGCAAACCTAATCTTAATATGTCTTCGACAAAAATGGCCTGTGTGCATATGCAGTGATCAAGACAGCCAGCCGCGGCGACTTTGTTCATCTGAGGAAGCCGTCTTTGTTCATCTAAAGAAGTATATGATAATGATACGAGCCAGCGCATGACAAAACTTACAAATTGGCATGTGCGCCCAGCGAAGACTCAGATCAGCCTGGGCATCCGCCCAGTCTGATCAGAGCCTTCGCTGTCCGCATGAAGATAGCTTGGGTCCTTAGCTACCCATTGAGCGCACAGCGAAGACTCTGATCAGACTGGGCGGATGCCCGGGCTGATCTGAGTCTTTGCTGGGCGCACATGCCACTTTGTAGGTTTTGTCATGCGCTGGCTCGTATGCTTTGTATACATGCGGGAGGCAGCATTTCCTGCAGTATTGCATGTGCGCCCAGGGACGACTCGGATCAACCTAATGCACAGGCTGATCAGTTTCTTCGTTGTCCTCCCGAAGACGCTTCGGATCCTCAGGCAAGCAAAACGTGCCTTGCGAATGCATTTGCTGCATGATCTGAGACTTCACTGGGTGTTCATGCAATCTTATAGGTAATGTTGTACCCCGGGTCAGGTTATTATTAACATTCTTTGTATACATACGGAAGTATATAATCTGCTAGTCAGAACTTTCAAATGCGCAGGCTGATATGTGGCTCCGTTTTCTGACACTATACGTAGGAAGAGTTCAGTAACCTCTACCACTCTTAAGGCAAATTCATCAGACGACAAATTGATATTTTTCTTACTTTCCCAGCAGATGCTATTTTAAATATATTTTCTATTTTTTCCAGAAAAGAGGCTTTGACTTTTCATGCAAATTGTCTCCTTTTATATTTGGAAAATAGGCTTTGATCTTTCTTGCTTCCTCAATTTCAGTGGTTGGTGTAATACATACAACGTTTCCTATTTTCAAACACATTCTTAACCCTTGTCCTGATGCCACACCCACTTCTAATTTTCAGCCAATCAGATAACTTGATCCAGATTGTTCCTATAAATTCACATACTAAATGGCAAACAATGCAGATCCGGATCAGTTGTTTTTTTCAGAAGCCAGCTGATCTGGATCTACACTGTTTGCAAAGGCAGGACATATCCGGGCTCAGTAGGACAAGGGTTAAGAATAAATGCTTCATTTATTCAGAATTCAAGCAAATTCCCTTCTCTATTTTATTTAACCACTAGGAAGAATCAGGAATCTGTGTGTACCGGGGGTGGAGGGGTGGGGTGGGGTGAGGAGGCGGGGATGGATGGGTGGTAGGGAGGTCAGAAATTATCAGGATCATTCTAGTAATAAGAAAGCTAAAAGTATGACCTGTCCAAAGTGAGAAAAGATATATGATCGCATATTGGTATGGACCTTTCTCACATTTTACGTGACATGTTTGGTTTCCTTTGCTTTTTCAGTAGAACGAAAAGAGGTGTTTTCTTTGTCATGTGTGTCGACGGGAAAATCTTCGGAAGCTACAAAAAGGGCATTTGAGATCTTGATGAGGAAAGATGAGCCAGGACTATACACAGCAATTAAAGAGGCGATGGGACCAGAACAAGCAAGTACGACTATCTATAGGTCTGGATAAGAAAGGGTATCCGGTAAATATTTTTTCTTATTTCTCCACGAAAACATATGTTGTGGGTACCCATTTGAAGCGCCTCGTCGAGGCGCTTCTAATGAGTACCACAACATATGTTTTTGTGGAGAAATAAGAAAAATATCAATACTTTTTGGTTGAAAAAAGAGTTTTATCTAAAGCTAAATATCCACATTGTTTCGTATTCTTGTTAGTTGGTGGACTTCGGATTTTACGCCGTTTCTGCCAAGGGATTTATGACTTCTTGCTTTACTGCATATTAAGTCTCTTACGAAAAGGAGTCTGCTCTATAAAGAAAGAATTTGCTCCCTTTCAGATAGATCCTTTTTCAGAAGGGGGCAAAATTTAAACAGAGCTGGCTCTCCTGATAGTGTATCATTTTACCCTAATCGCCAGTAGACGATAATGTGATGTTAAATTTACTACCTCATCTACACCCCAACACACACACACATACACACACGCACGCACGTACCGGCACAGTGGCTCAGTGGTAGAGCGTCCGCTTTGTGACCGGGAGGTTGCGGGTTCGATCCCCGGCCGGGTCATACCAAAGACTTTAAAAATGGTACTAGCTGCTCTTTCGCTTGGCGCTCAGCATTAAGAAAGTAGAGCTAGAACTGGTCAGCTCAGTGTCAGTATAATGTGACTGGGTGGAATATCATGTCAAAGTGTCTGGGGCGTGATATTTCAGTGAGGCAGCACTCTAAAAGTGAGCATTGAGCTCCCTGCCACATCCAGACACCGTCGCGATATGACTGAAAAAGGTTGAAAGCGACGTTAAGCCCAAATCAAACAAACACGCACGCACGCACGCGCGCGCACACACGCTTAAATGCGTTTTGTAATCGGCCGGCATTATGCTATGGAAGTGCTGTCAGACTGTAGATCTTATTGCACTCTTATTGCACACCCGCAGAAAGGTCGACCGCCGACTAAGGAGACTCTACTACGACCATCTTTCGGAGTGTGCCGACTTGTGAGTGCGTCCGCGGGTGGTCAGTGAGCGGAATTGGGCATAACTCTTGAACCGTTAGGAATACTTAGATAATTTTTCGCCTGTGGATTGATACTGACAAGGTCAAACCAATGTTCTTGCCAATTGCCACTTTTTACCGATTGGGGCACCGCCGAATAAAAAAAAAAAAAAAAAAAAAAAAAAAAAAAAAAAAAAAATGTGAAAAATATGAAAATCGCCGTGGGTCTTCACCATATGGGGTATCTTGATAAAATTTGGTGTACACATTAATATTGACCAGATCTAGACAAAGGGATTGTCAAATGCCACTTTTCCTTGACCGAGGCCACACCGAGGCCAAACAATATGACCGTTAGCGAAAATTGCCGTTACTTTTCAACCGTAGGAATATTTTGATAATTTTTCTTACACCTATTTATGCCGTCAAGATCTAGCCAATGGGTTTGTCAAATGCCCCTTTTTTGTTTTTCGTTACGAAAACACGCTTATAAATTCAAATATATAGAAAAATTCACCTCCAAAAACTGAAAATTATGAGATAAAAAACTCTGATATATTTTCATATTTTTGCTCAAAACATAGATTGTGGGTACTCGTTAGAACCGCCTTGGCGATGAGGTTCTTACGAGTACCCACAGTCTATGTTTTGAGCAAATATAAGAAAAATAATGTATACCACTGTAAACCCCAGTTTTACTATATAAAAGTGGGGTTTATGGGGGTCAAAATTATACAAACATTTTTTCGTGATGTCCAAGGCTATGTCGAGGCCAAACACGTGAAAGTATGGTAATCACAATATGAAATATTATGACAAATTTTGTATACATATAAGTATTGACAATATCTAAGTACACGACATTCGTTTGGCAAAACCGAGGTCAAAAATCTTTTCCATAGTCAGTTTGTGAATTATGGCCATGACTTTTGAACTCATAGGAATATTTTGATTATTTGTTGAATACGGATTGATATTGAGAAAGTCAAGCCAATGTGCTTGCTAGATGCCATTTTACAATGTTTGAGACTAAGCCGAGGCCAAAAAAAAAAAAAATAAAATAAAATAAATAAATAAATAAAAAAAAATAAATAAAATAAAAGTAAAAACATGTGAAAATATGAAAATGAAATGGCTCGTTATACAAGGCGGCTCGTGCCCCTCTAAGTTCAATCAACTTTTGTATTGATTAATACATGTCTAAATGTTTGTTTGTTTTTGTGTTTTTTTATAACAGAATCTGCCCCATTTTCTTTGTATATCATGGGGAAAATATGATAACATGCATGGCTCTGGCTATGAGTCATATCCAAAGTATTATTTACTTCTTCACGGAAACATATGTTGAGGGTACTCATTAGAAGCGCCGCGGAGGCGCTTCTAATGAGTACCAACAACACATATTTGCTAGGAGAAATAAAAATTCAATACCTTTTGACTGAAAAGCACTATATCTAGAGCAAGGCTTTAGTAGTATGCATTTCACAAATGCGTGCTAACGTTATGTGCGTGCATGCTCACGGCGTTCGCTCTGCATATGCGGTGATATCATAGCTACAGATAAGAGGGGGTATCCACATAATATTTTTCTTATTTCTCCACGAAAACATATGTTGTGGGTACTCATTAGAAGCGCCTCTGCGAGGCGCTTCTAATGAGTACCAACAACATATGTTTTCATGGAAAAATAAGAAAGATATCAACATTTTTCGGATGAAAAAAGCACCTTATCTGTTGCTATGTGATATTCCAATTTGCTTGAAATGTATTTTTCAGATATTCCTAAAGTCTGCCAAATATTGTCTGGGAATTTTATACCATCCGAAGAAGAGGAGCATTACAACAGACTTATACGCTTATTTATGAATGAACTTCTCAACCGTATCTCACCAACGGATTTGGTCCCATATCTGTACCGGGAAGGAGTTCTGGTTAGGCGTGAAACAGAACAAATTAAGTTGGAAGAGAGAAACAATGGTAGATGGCATGCGGCATGGCTTTTGCTCCACTCCTTACCGCAGCGGGTAGAAAATTGGTTCAAGATCTTCCTTAAAGCGTTAATTGAGTCTAAACAGCCAGATCTGGCCGAGAAATTAGATCCAGATCTATACTTAAGTAAGATATACCATAGATATACATGCTTAACCCATTTATGCCGAATGGACTCTTCTACCTCAAGTCTTTGGACAAGTTCATTTCCTATAAAAGGGGTATCTGGTTAGTTTTTATTATAACCACGTTTTGTAGGAATTTCTCAACTTAATGCAAACAGTAAAGACCCTGAACAGACGCCGCGTTCTGTGACGTATGATGTGGGTCTACACTGTTTGCCAGTGTCCCATTTATGGGACGCTAGGCTTAAATTGGTTAAGTTGACACGGAATTTTTATGTTTCGTATTTAGTTAACAAAAATAATAGGCGTAGTGACGCATAAAAAGACATGAACTCATGGAACGTTTTCCTGGAGATGTCGCAATATTTTAGAAAATTGCTGTTGAAATCTATGGAAATAAATGTGCTTCCGTTCCAGTCGTTAAATTTTGTATTGTTACTGTTATCATGTTATATGATGTACAAATTATTTCAAAATAGATATGTTTATACTAAATAAATAGAAATAATAAGTTCGACTTAAAACCTGCGTAATATTGATATATATTTTGAACAAAGGATTGATAAGCGCTGTCCAGCTGAAATTCAGTTAACGTTTAATTCTCCCGCTACCGAAGTACCGTTTTGGATTTGAATTTATTGATATCAAATGGTATAATTTCTTCGAAGATTTACGACAAACGTGGCGATTTTGATTTTGACATTGTTAATTTTCCTGGTCATTACGAAAACACGCCTATTCAAATATATAGAAAATTTCACCACCAAAAACTGAAAGTTTTCAGATAAAAATCTGATAATTTTCATATTTCTGCTCAAGACATTGATTGTGGGTACTCGTTAGAACCGCCTCGGCGAGGCGGTTCTAACGAGTACCCACAATCTATGTTTTTTAGCAGAAATGAGAAAAATAATGTATACCCCTGTAAGCCCCAGTTTTACTATATAAAAGTGGGGTTTAAGGGGGTCAAAATTATATAGACATGTTTTCGTGATGGATAATCCTCGTACATTTGTATACATATCGTAATTTATTCGCTTTCAAAGATATATCTGATGTAAAAGGTGTTAATAATCACTGCTAAACTCCCATCACAAGGCTATCGGTACAATAAAGTCCGTAAAGCCTTTTTTCAAATTTTTACCGCCGACACCCCGAATTGACAGATAAGTATAAAGTTAGCTTGAAAACATGTATGCAGTAAGTATCATCAGAACCTGAATTTTAGGATGACCTAGTTTATAAATTTAAGAAAATTGCTGGGAAATCCATTTATAGAAGAATTAAAGAAATCTTATCAGTTATAAAAGGATGGCAGATAACTTGGATATCATGCACCAGACTGCTTTTAGCACTTTCATTGTTGAAAGGTATACTTTCCTCTTCAATTGTACGCCTGTGGATCGGGTCCCAGACTCTATGAAGGCTGACCTAACCTTTTCATTAGATGATTGATGTCTGATGTTATGCCATTGTTAGGGGCCTCCGTGATTCTTATTTAGCCCTGACTGCCATTGTCTAAGGCGATTCTCACGAGCTTTCGTCGTTGTTGCATCACAGTTAATACTTTCTGTGCTGTTTCACTGACTGAGTTACGAAGCCTCTATGCGAAACAAACAGTCACTTTGTATTTTAACCCTGGTCCTGCTGAACCCGGATATGCCATGCCTTTTCAAGCAGTGTAGATCCAGATTAGTTGGCTTCTGAAGAAGCCAACTGATTTGGATCTACACTGTTTGCTATTAAGTATGTGAACTTGTATCAACAATCTGGACCATGTAATCTGATTGGCTGAAAATTAGAAGTGGGCGTGGCATCTTAATTTATTTAGCATTGCAAGCATTTGAACGTAGGATAAGGATTTAGTACCAGTAGCACCGATTTTAACCCTGCGATAATTTTTATTACTGATAGTTCTATGGTGATTGTTCTGGAGTTGTTCCTTTTTTGTGTGGCCCTGTGGTTGCTCACTGTTTTCGTGTATTGTCCTGATCTTATTGTTGTGTGAACCCTGATGCTACTGAACCCAGATATGCCCTGCTTTTCAAACAGTGTAGATCCAGATCAATTTGCTTCTAAGAAGCCAACTGATCTGGATCTGTATTGTTTGTCATTCAGTATGTGAATTTGTTTTAATAACCTGGATCGAGTAATCTGATTGGCTGACAATTAGAAGTGGGCGTGGAATCTTTATTTATTCAACATGACAAAAGGTTAAGTGGATCTTTCCTAGCATTGCTATCACCTTGTTGGGAAGCGGGAGCTGGTTTCTTTGCTTTTCTTTGACTTGTGCCTTGTGGATGTCTGTTTTGGTATGTTTGCGCTTCATCTTCGTGTCGTTGGTAGACTATGTTCTGTGATTGTGGCTTCTGTATGGGGCGCCGTTTTTCTATTTATTCCATATTTATAGATATCTATAACTATTTATGGATACCCATAATTCGAAGTGATAATATCCATAATTCGAATTAATGATATCCATAATTATTTATTGAAGTCAATTATTACTTATGGATATCCATAATTCGAATTTTCGAATTAGTGATATCCATAATTCGAATTGTGATGTCACTAATTCGAATTAGGGATAATCAATAATCTAAATGATTTATGAGTATCACTAATTCGAATTATGAATATCACTAATGCGATATATGGGTATCAAAAATTCGATATGACTATTTCGAAATACTGATATCCATAATTCGAATTAGTGATATCTATAAAATTATTTAGATTATTGGATATCCATAAGTTAAATAAGTTGTATCCATAATTCAAACTATGGATATCAATAATTCATCTTTGCAAATAAAATATTTAAATAAAGACTGCTACCAAAGGCCTTTGCGGTGAATTACTGATGTCACTAATTTGAATTATGGATATCAGTATTCCAGCCAGATTTATTGATATCACTGATATGAATTATGGATGTCCATAATTCGAATTAGTGATATCACTTATTCAGCCCATTTATTGATACGCATAATTCGAATTAGTAATATCCATAATTCGAATAAGTGATATCCATTAATCCGTTAATCGGTCTGGATTATGGATATCCATAGTTCCAATTAGTGATCTCAATCAATGAGCAGAATTAGTGATATCTCTAATTCGAATTCCGGATATCCCTTCTAATGAATAGGGGATAAATGGTGAAATGGCGCCCCATACTTCTAATCACATATCTTAACTTAAACTTCCTGCTTTATCCTGAGCAAAATTATGTTACGAGTTATTTATTACTACTTTTTTTTTCAAAGTAGTATTGTAAAATATTTCTAGATCGGTTTCGTCTTTGTAGTTTTTTTCAGTTATCTTGATGTTGATTGTGGACATCTACGAGACAGCATGTGCGCCCCGCGATGACTCGGATCAGCCATGCAGTCTTCAATGACACCTAAAGAAGCTGGGGATCCTTGGCTACCCACAGAATATCTTTCAAAGACTCTGATCAGACTGCACGAATGCACAGGCTGATCTGTCTTCGCTGGGTGCTCTTGTAAATTTGTAGAATATGCTGTGCCCCGGCTCATATTCTAGAAAGGCTAGTGGCTGTAAAGTCTGGTATTTTTATGCAGAGCTCACTGCACAAGCGGAACCCTACAGTAAAACCAAGGATCCTGAATGCACTGAAATGAAGACTGATCTTCTTGAAGTATTCGAAGATGCTATAGACGATGAAAAGCTTCTTGGTTCTGTTGAAGAAAAGTATGATCAAGGTATAATGATTTCTTCGTTTTTTTCAGTGAGGTAAAGAACTATGTCAGCTAGGTTAACCTTTTTTCCCCTTAGTTTCTTAAGTGGAATCTTCTGTCGTTGATATTGAATGTGTCCACTACTACGATAAGAGGTGTCCAAATGTGTTTCGAGCAAAATCGAAAAAAAAAAAAAAAAAAAAAAAAAAAAATCAAAACTCAAAGTATCGACAAAACAGAAAAAGTCTCGAGCCGTTTCATCTAGGTCTACACTGTTTGCAAACCTTTTTTTCTGGTCTGTGGCGTTGAAAGAGTTGACTGTAAATACAGACCAACGATAATAATACGAATGCAAATTTAACCCTTTAATTGCTGAGCAGTTTTCTTACAGATGCGATTCAAAAACTGATTTTGCTATTTTACAAAGAAAGTAAGGCTTGGCAGTAGATACTGGCAGAATATGCAATTCTAGAATTGATTTTCTTATTATTAGAAGAAATATGGCTTGACAGTTAATGTGAATCATCTGTAAGCCTGATTATCTTTGAAAAGTTATAAAAAGAAATGGCATCTGCGGTGTCTACGATTCGAGCTTTAAGGATTAACTATTTGAAACTAAATAAACTTTCTCACACTGTATATTGGAAGAGACGAATTTCAATTTAAATATGTCAGGCTATGTCATTTCAATATTTCTAGAGCAAATAGCTTAACTGTTTGAAAGCAGTGGAAACTCTAATCAGACGCGCGCGTTCTGCGGGTCTGATCTGTGTCAACACTGTTTGCCAATTTCCCTTTTGGGGGGTCTCCGGACTGAAATGGCTCAATGTATGATAATCTGCAATCATGAAACGAGACATATTTTCTAGATAAATGCTTCCTTTGTAGCAGCATTATAAAGACTCAAGCCTACAAAAAATCGCAAATCTGAAGAAGACAAAAACAGATAGTTTTCTTTTGTTATTGCTCACAAGAAAAGATACGCACATATATGTGTTTCAAAACAGTCTAAAAATCTCTATAAGACGATTCTGAAAAGTCTGTTCATGAGGGATAATACAAAACAGCAAAAATCTCTAGTGCTCCTAGCAGCCCATTTAGCGGACCACTATTTTCACTTGTAGTGTTCCTTAAAGACCAGACGATTCCATAATAGAACTTGATTTACTCACCGTTTCAAATACATTCCTATGATCTCAGATATTCCTTGCCACTCGTATAAAAATACTAGGTTAAAAATTTAGTTGAATGAAAAAGTGACACATTGTCTTGCTTATGCATAAAAAATGTCAAAAATGTGTTTTGAGAAATGTCTATCAAATAATAGTTATGAAAAATGTTCATTTATAAAATGCAGATGTGCCTCACCAAGCGAAAAGGTACCTTCAGAATAGGTGTGGACAGCGAAGGCCCTGATCAGACTGCGTTTGCGCAGTCTGATCTGGGACTTCGTTGTCCTCATCCAGATTCATTGTATACTACAGAATGAATTAATGGAGAGCAAAGGCCCGGATGAGACCCTGCGCATGCGCAGGATGGATCGTCTCATTTTGCGCATGTTCGAAGACTCTTTTTCGCTTGGTGAGCTGAACTAATTTGATCTGAATTGCAGAAAAGAGTGAAAAAGAAACTTCCGTGAATAATGATAAGATATCTGAGGAGACGGTACCTACAAAACAGTATGAGGACACTACGCATGATGTACAAATTGTAGATATACATATGACGACAGGTGTATCGGGTTTGACATCTGGCGGGAGTTCTAGTGTGGCGATGAATGAGCTGAAAGAAATGGATGTTTCGCCAAAAAGTGAACGAATCAGTCTAAATAGTTCAGAGACAGAAGCATCAATAATGACACATGGTGCGGATGACAGTAGAAAAGAAGTTGATCCAGAGAAATACTACTCTGCAGAAGATTTTAACATGGATACAAATATTGAGACAAAACCATTCTATGTGAAATCTTTGCACGGCACTGAAGGTATGCTGAGTGAGAAAGGTAAGCTTATGGGAACCGCGTCACCACAAAAATCTGTATTTAGGACGTAGGTGAATTGGCCGTCCGTCTGTGTGTCTATTAACATTTTAAATGACATATTCTCTGAAGCTGATGGGTCTGATTGAATCAATTTTTTTGGAACCTCTTTGGGTTTGGGTCGTTAAATGTGTTCAGATGGTCACGGTATGTAGGCATGAACGCTGCTATGCCTTGGTATGGAACAGACATAAAAATCTTCAGCAGTAATAAGGAGGCGTTGATGCTAATCTTGCTTTATAATATGGGGATACGGGCTCTGCTAAGTTGTTTTTTTGTTGTTGTTTTTTAAAGGTGATCCTAAGCTGACCATTGTAATAAAGGTCACACCCCAGCTAGCATTCTACATAAATCTACATCGGACCGTCATCGGCCCGTCAGCTACCCTGACGGGCCGATGACGGCCCGATATAGATTTACGTAGAATGCTGACTGGGACAGCTCCAGATAGGGTATGTACATGATATTGTTTTATTATTTCTACACGAAAACATATACAGTCGAACCTCAATGGCTCGAACATTTTTAGGACCATGGGACTTTTTGTTCTAGAGATGGGTATTTTGAGCTACTGAGGGTTAATTATAGCTCCAGGTTAGGAGACAGATGGAAATAATATAGTGATGTTTTTTCGAACTTCCCCGATGAGACGATTCGAATGAGTATACACAACATATGAAAAAATAGGAAAACGTCCTAAATTATCCCTTGACATATTTTTTTGCCTGGCGAAAAGAATTCCTAGGGACTCAAATACGCGTTCCAATTAGCCACGGTAAACGTGTCATCGGTGTTCGAGTTATTGCGGTGGACACTGATTATAAGCGGCTCATTTCGAGTTATGGGTTATATTTGCTATCTCATACATTTAATGGGAAGGCTGTTGGAAAGTCGTTTTCTAAAAATATGTTTAAAACTAGTAGAAAAAGAAACTTACAACATATGACCAAGGCAGAACATGTCCTCCGTTGGGTTAAAATGTTTGTTTGCCTGGTGAAAGGCTATTTGCAATTTTATACACTCCACAAGCCTTCTGTTTCAGTCTTCTAACATATTAGCCCGACCAAGCGTAAATATACCTCTGGAGCATGTACGGACAGAGAAGGCCTAGATCAGACTGCGTGAACGCGCAGTCTGATCAGGGCATTCGCTGTTCGCTAAGAAAATCACGGGACATCATAGAATGTATCACTGGAAAGCACATGGCCCGGATAAGATTTTGCGGATGCGCGAAATAAATCTTAATATCAGAATTAAGGGTAAGGTTTCGCGCGAGTTTAAGTCCCGACCCCATCCCGAGTAGGTGTTCTACTGACCGTTCCAAGGCTGTTCATCTGTTGCAGTGTTTCTTTGTGCATCGGTAGTTTAATATGTGGCGTTTGTTTTGTCCTCATTTGTCCCTCATCTTTCCTTCTTTGGTGCATCGGAAAAGAAAGGTTGTGCTTCGTGACTGTGGCATTTTTTGGGTATTTTTACTTACATGTTCTTTTACACATTGAACAGACAAACGGTCAACGCCATTAGAAAGGCAGCATGTGGGCATTTAGAAGAGCAAAGGCTCAGACCAGCCTACACATCTTAACAGTCTGAATAGTGCCTTCGATATCCATTTACAGAATCATTGGATATTTAAGAGAATCAACGGCTGTGATGAGACTATTTACACACAGGATTATTGGGACTGTTGATACACAGGATGGTCCGGACCGTAGCTATTTACATATGTCCCCAAATACACCTGTTCTTTTGGCTTGGCCCACATATTTCCCTGTACACAGGCTTTAAATAGAATGTTACAGGAATTTTAATTTGCAATCCAAAAAAGCTGCCTGCATAGAGTACTTATAACTCCACATAGGTCACTCTTTTCAACCAAATATTGATTTTTTTTCTTCTTTCTCCAGAAAAACATATGTTGTGGAACCCACAACATATGTTTCCGTAGAGAAATAAGAAAATTATTTAATAAAGACTTTCATTTCTTATCAGTTGCTATGTGTATTTTTTTGTTGTTTCAGATTCTACAGATAATCTGGGGTTATTTGATTCTTCATTGGTGCTTACTGACATCAGTACACCAAGTGAACTCAGATCAGTCTCAACTGACGAACCAGTAGTCAAGCCAAAGACAAAGGAACTTAAAGGTATATTTGAGCAGCAGCATCAGAAAGCGTGCCCTCTGACATTTGCGCCCAGCCATCACGAAAGCATACCTATATAATTTTGACCACCCTGAAACCCCACTTTTATATAGTAACACTGGGGTTTACTTATTATTGTTATTTTTCTTGTTTCTGCTCAAAATTATTATTTTTCTTATTTCTGCTCAAAAACATAGATTGTGGGTACTCGTTAGAACCGCCTCGGCGAGGCGGTTCTAGCGAGTACCCACGATCTATGTTTTGAGCAGAAATATGAAAAATATCAGATTTTATATCTGAAAACTTTCAGTTTTTGATGGTGAAGTTTTCATTATACTTTAATAGACGTGTTTTCGTAATGGAAGTTTCAGATCAAAATCTTTACTTGGCACATCTTGGCTAGACAAGATGCAAAGTTTCTTCATATAGACAACGAAGACTCTGATCAGACTGCGCGGATGCAGATTATATTTTTAGCTCACCTGAGCTCTGCTCAGGATGAGCTATTGTGATCACTTTTGGTCCGTCGTCCGTCCGTCCGTCCGTCCGTCCGTGCGTCCGTGCGTCCGTCCGTTAACCTTTTTAAACGACTTATCCTCTGAAACCTCTGAGCCAATTTTGCTCAAATTTCATATGGAGCCTCCTTAGGATGGGGGAACGAAAAATTGCTAAAATGGTCGCGGTCTGTTGATCAAGATGGCCGCCACGCCCATATATGGTAAAAACCTTTAAAAATCTTCTCCTCCAGAACCGAGAATGCCTTGAGGCTGAACCTTTGCAGGAATCATTGGGGACGGGAGGTCTACCAAAATTGCTAAAAGAATTGTCTTACGTTGACGTTTGACCTTTTTACGGCAAGGTCAAGTTTGCTTCCCTATGCATTTGTATGGGAAAAACCTTTAAAAATCTTCTTCTCCAAAACTGAGCATGCCTTATGGCTGAATCTTTGCATATATCTTGGGGAACAGGAGAGCTACCAAAATTTCTAAAATAATGGTTGTACATTGACATTTGACCTTTTTACGGTAAGGTCAATTTTGCTTCCTTATGCATTTGTATGGGAAAAATGTTCAGAATTTCAAACAACTTCTCCTCTGGAGCCTCTGGGCCAATTTTGCTCAAATTTCATATGGAGCCTCCTTAGGGTGGGGAAATGAAAAATTGCTAAAATGGTTGTGGTCCGTTGACCAAGATGGCCGCCACGCCCATATATGGTAAAAACCTTTAAAATCTTCTCCTCCAGAACCGAGAATTCCTTGGGGCTGAACCTTTGCAGGAATCATCGGGGACGGGAGGTCTACCAACTTTGATAAAAGAATTGTCGTACGTTGACGTTTGACCTTTTTTACGGCAAGGTCAAGTTTGCTTCCCTATGCATTTGTATGGGAAAAACCTTTAAAAATCTTATTCTCCAAAACCGAGCATGCCTTTTGGCTGAATCTTTGCATATATCTTTGGGAACAGGAGGGCTACCAAAATTGCTAAAATAATGGTCGTACATTGACATTTGACCTTTTTACGTTAAGGTCAATTTTGCTTCCTTATGCATTTGTATGGGAAAAATGTTCAGAATTTCAAACAACTTCTCCTCTGGAGCCTCTGGGCCAATTTTGCTCAAATTTCATATGGAGCCTCCTTAGATAGGGGGAACAAAAGATTGCTAAAATGGTCACGGTTCGTTGACCAAGATGGGCGCCATGCCCATATATGGTAAAAACCTTTATAAACCTTCTTCTCTAGAACCGAGGATGCTTTGGGGCTGAATGTTTGCATAAATCATCGGGGACAGGGGGTCTACCAAAGTTGCTAAAATAATGGTCATACATGGACATTTGACCTTTTTATGGCAAGGTCAAGTTTGTTTCCTTATGCATTTGCATGGGAAAAAACATTTAAAAATCTTATTCTCCAAAACCGAGGATGGCTTGTGGCTGAATCTTTGCATATATCATCTGGAATGGGCGGTCTACCAGAGTTGCTAAAATAATTGTCATACATTGACATTTAACCTTTTTACCGCGAGGTCAAGTTTGCATTTGTATGGGCCCCATACATTTGTATGGAAAAAATGTTGATAATTTCAAATGGCTTTTCCTCTGAAGCCTCCGGGCCAGTGTAGCTCAAATTTCATGCGGAGCCTCCGTGGGCAGGAGAATGAAAGATTGCTAAAATGGGTATGGTCCATTGATCAAAATGGCTGCCATGCCCATATATGGTAAAAACCTTTAAAAATCTTCTTCTCCATAACCAAATAAGCCCTGGGTCCTAATCTTTGCACAAATTATGGGAGACAGGAGATCTACCAAAATTGCTCAAATGATGGTTCTATGTTGACATTTGACCTTTTTGCCTCCAAGGTCAAATTTGCTTCCCTATTTGTGTGGGCCATATACATTTATATTGAAAGTATCGAAGTGACTTGTAGATCAACAGTAGTTAAAACTGTTCTGATTGGAAATCTAAGATGGCCATCATCTGGTTTATATTTATAATATTTCCCTGCCACTGTGCTGTTTACCTGTATAAAATCATGATTCTTCAGAAACCACTTAGCCAATTTCCACCAAATTTCACATTGATCCTTCTGTTGAAATGTGATTGATAGTTTATTCAAATGATCATGCTCCATTGACTGTCAGACCCATATATTCTTCTTCAAAACTAAGAACTGCTCAAATGATGATATTTTCATTAGTTGCGATGATAGGGTTGGAAAAATGTTGCATAACATCTGCATGTCTACAGTGGCTATGTCATTCAGGTGAGCGAACCGTGGGCCTCTTCTCTTGTTATTTCCTTTATATATTTAGGATCATTGAGCCCATTCAGGTTACTTTGAAAGAATAGTGCTTAAGCCGGTGCTTGGGATCGTACGCAGCCTCGCAAACTACACTGCTGTATATGAAGAGGCTAAATAAAACCGAGTGTCCGTTTTTTTTATCATTTTTTTTTTGGGGGGGAGGGGGGGGTGGGGGTGGGGGCGGGGGCTGGGAGTGGGGAGGTTCCAAAGGCAACCTTTTAGATTTTTATTTGTTTGGCGCATGTTTCAGAAGGTACGTTTTCCTATTTCGTGGTTCGTATGTCTCTAAGGGTGTGAATCTGTGAATTTTTTATTATTCTAGTTTTAAGAGAAAAAAATAAGACTTAGTTTACATCGAGAAAGGTTTTACCAATTTTTATGCATTGTGTCCTATAAAAGGTATATTGGCAAACAATGTATACCCAGATCAGACGCCACAGAACGCGGCGTCTGATCAGGGGCTACACTATTTGCATTAGATACAAGGATTTTTATAAAACGTACTACTAATCTAGCTGACCAGACACCCCTTCTATAAGAAATTGACCAGTCCAAAGCGTTGAGGTAGAAAAGTCCACTCGGCATAAATTGATTTATTAAATACAAACATCCTAAAAATTACGGTCAGCGTCTTTTTTACGATGCAAATTATTAGTTTTCTTTAATTTCTGACACGAAATACATTTGTGGTGTTTTTTTTTTTTATTCGAAAGTGCGCCAAGCAAGCTTTCAGATCAGCCTTCGCATTCCCACAGTTAGATCAGCATCTTCAATGGACCCTTTTTGTATTGCCAATAATGCAACGCTTTTTCATACGGACCTCGAAGACTCTACCTGTAGAAAAGTTATTTGCCATTGTATATACTTCATGTCCCTCTGTTTCATTCTTCTAGAACATGTAACATTTGAGCCATATCATGCGAAAATATGTATTTATTGCCCTCAAGCGTCATTTTTGGGTATTCATTGCCCTCAGGTGTCATTCTTGGGTATTCATTGCCCTTAAGTGTCATTCTTGGGTATTCATTGCCCTCAGGTGTCATTCTTAGGTATTCATTGCCCTCAAGCGTCATTCTTGGGTATTCATTGCCCTCAGGTGTCATTCTTGGGTATTCATTGCCCTCAAGTGTCATTCTTGGGTATTCATTGCCCTCAGGTGTCATTCTTGGGTATTCATTGCCCTTAAGTGTCAGTCTTCGGTATTCATTGTCCTCAGGTGTCATTCTTGGGTATTCATTGCCCTTAAGTGTCATTCTTGTGTATTCATTGCCCTCAGGTGTCATTCTTGGGTATTCATTGCCCTCAAGCGTCATTCTTGGGTATTCATTGCCCTCAAGTGTCATTCTTGGGTATTCATTGCCCTCAAGTGTCATTCTTGGTTATTCATTGCCCTCAAGTGTCATTCTTAGGTATTCATTGCCCTTAAGTGTCATTCTTGGGTATTCATTGCCCTCAGGTGTCATTCTTGGGTATTCATTGCCCTCAAGCGTCATTCTTGGGTATTCATTGCCCTCAGGTGTCATTCTTGGGTATTCATTGCCCTCAACTGTCATTCTTGGGTATTCATTGCCCTCAAGTGTCACTCTTGGTTATTCATTACCCTCAAGTGTCATTCTTGGGTATTCATTGCCCTCAAGTGTCATTCTTGGGTATTCATTGCCCTTAAGTGTCATTCTTGGGTATTCATTGTCCTCAAGTGTCATTCTTGGGTATTCATTGCCCTTAAGTGTCATTCTTGGGTAGTCATTGCCCTCAAGTGTCATTCTTGGGTATTCATTGCCCTGAAGTATCATTATTTGGTATTCATTGCCCTCAAGCGTCATTCTTGGGTATTCATTGCCCTCAAGTGTCATTCTTTGGTATTCATTGCCCTCAAGTGTCATTCTTGGTTATTCATTGCCCTCAAGTGTCATTCTTGGGTATTCATTGCCCTCAAGTGTCATTCTTGGGTATTCATTGCCCTTGTCATTCTTGGGTATTCATTGTCCTCAAGTGTCATTCTTGGGTATTCGTTGCCCTCAGGTGTCATTCTTGGGTATTCATTGCCCTTAACTGTCATTCTTGGGTATTCATTGCCCTCAGGTGTCATTCTTAGGTATTCATTGCCCTTAAGTGTCATTCTTGGGTATTCATTGCCCTCTTGTGTCATTCTTGGGTATTCTTTGCCCTCAAGCATCATTCTTGGGTATTCGTTGCCCTCAGGCGTCATTATTAGGTATTCATTGCCCTTAAGTGTCATTCTTGGGTATTCATTGCCCTCAAGTGTCATTCTTGCGTATTTATTGTCCTCAAGTGTCATTCTTGGGTATTCCATGCCCTCAAGTGTTATTCATGGGTAGTCATTGTCCTCAAGCGTCATTCTTGGGTATTCTTTGCCCTCAAGTGTCATTTTTGGTTATCCATTGCCCTTAAGTGTCATTCTTGGGTATTCATTGCCCTTAAGTGTCATTCTTGGGTATTCATTGTCCTCAGGTGTCATTCTTGGGTATTCATTGCCCTTAGGTGTCATTCTTGGGTAGTCATTGCCCTTAAGTGTCATTCTTGGGTATTCGATGTCGTCAAGTGTCATTCTTGGGTATTCATTGCCCTCAAGTGTCATTCTTGGGTATTCATTGCCATCAAGTTTCATTCTTGGGTAATCATTTCCCTCAAGTGTCATTCTTGGGTTTTCATTTCCTTCAAGTGTCATTCTTGCATATTCATTTCCCTACTGTGTCATTCTTTAGTATTTATAGCCCTTAAGTGTCATTCTTGGGTATTCATTTCCCTCAAATATCATTCTTGGGTATTCATTGTCATCAAGTGAATATTTATGGCCATCAAGCGTCATTCTTGGGTATTCATTGCCCTCAAGTTTCATTCTTAGGTATTCATTGCCCTCAAGTGTCATTTGTTTAGATTCTACCCATCACCAATTTCCCATTTCTCTTTGAACCTTAATTACTATTTTAGGATATAGACTTAAATACGACACAAAATACTTACGCCGTTTACAACACTCAGCACTCGTTGTGTATCCCACTCAAGCGTTCTTGCGATTTCCAGAACTCTTCAGCAGTGATTCTAAAACTAACGATACAGGTATTGTACTGCAAAATATATAAGTCGCAACGACAAAAAAACATATATTTGCTCATGTGAACCCAGCGATCGAGTCAGATCAGCCTGCGCAGTTTAGATAGCCAAGGATGCAAAGTTTCTTCATGCGGGCAACGAAGACTGATCAGACTGCGTGGATGCGGAGGCTGATTTGAGTCTTCGTTGGGCGCACTTATCAGAAGATGTGTTTTCTCCCACCTTTGCTTATAAACATAGGTTTTTGCCCATGTGAGAAACTTCTATCTCGCATGACCACTGCAGTCCTTCATTTAATCCGAGGAACAGTCCACTTAAAGGTGGAAGACAAAGAACCCATCATGAGCTACTTTATGCAGGATGGGGAAATCTCACCCTCGGGGTAGGAATTTCAACCAGGGTAAGTTTCGTCCCTGGTTGAAATTCCTACCTCTCGGGTAAGATTTCCCCATCCAGCATGGACACTCATGATGGATTCTTGTAATCTCACGTTGCGGATAATATGCCAGATTCACTGAACAGAAGCACGTGTTAGAACCATATGACGACAGTGGCTAATGTCAGTTCAAAATCTTAAATATCGCAACGAGAGGAAACATACTTTATTATATGTGCGCCCAAACGACTCAAATCAGCCCGCTATTTCCGACAGTCTGATCAGTCTATTCTAACTTTGCACCCATGGCTATCCAAAAAGCGCCCGGTGAAGAGTGTGATCAGCCTGTGCGAATAATCTTAATCTTCGCTGGTGGCGCACTTTTTATGACGTTGCGGCTGAAATATAAATCTGTCGCTATATGTCAAAATTAGCTGTTTTCTTAGAATAATTAACGGCTTTGGTAATTTTTATCAGCACCAGACATTTTAAGCAAATTTCTGTTTCTTCTTTCAACATATTACACACGTATTCCAATAATGTTAAAACTTCTTTTCTCTGTAAATAATTCTATGGAATGAAAACTATATTCCTGTATGCATTGATTTAAATTCGTATTGACTCGCATCATTGGAGTAGTGTAGCCAGTTTTAAAAGCGATGCTATTTGACTAAATTAAAGTGCCTGACAATCAGTCTTTCATGTACAAGCTAAATAAAACTACTCGATACGCATTCTTTGTGTCAAAACCTACTTATTTTTACCATTGTGCTATCCAACTGCATTCTGAATTACGACTCCACTAAGCCTAAATGTATGTAATGTTTCGCCGTAGATTGAAATAACATATGCTCAAAGTAATGAGTTAATTAACTATGGAAGCGTCCTAGTGCCATGTGAAAAAAAATATTTAAGTCCAACGTAGGAGATAGTAACGTAGGAGATAATAAGTCCTACGTAGGAGATAGTAACTCCTACGTCGGAGATAATGTCCTACGTAGGAGATAGTAACTACTACGTAGGAGATGATAAGTCCTACGTAGGATATAGTAACTCCTACGTAGGACTTACTAACACCTACCTAGAAGATAATAACCCTACGTAGGACTTACTAACACCTACGTAGGAGATAATAAGTCCTACATATGAGATAATGACCCCTTCGTAGGACTTACTAACACCTACGTAGAAGATAATAACTCCTCCGTAGGACTTAATAACAACTGTGTTGGAGTAAATTACACCTACGTTAGAGATAATAAGTCCTACGTAGGACTTACTAACGCTTACGTAGGAGATAATAATTCCTACGTAGGATTTACTAACTCCTACGTAGGTTTTATAAACACCTACGTAGGAGATAATAAGTCCTACGTAGGAGATAACAACACCTTCATAGGAATTAATGTTCTGTGTAGGAACTAACACCTACGTAGGAGATAACAGGTCCTACGACGGACTTACTAACACCTACATAGGAGTTAATAAGTCCTCTTACCTATGTAGGAGATAATAACTCCTACGTAGAAGTTACTAACACCTACGTAGGAGATGGTAAGGGGATAGTAAATTCTACGTAGGAGTTATTATCTCCTATGTAGGTGTTAGTAAGTCCTCCGTATGACTTATTATCTCCCATGTAGTTGTTAGTAGCTCCTTCGTAGGTGTTAGTAAGTCCTACGTAGGTGTTATTATCTCCTAAGTAGGAGTTATTATCTCCTACGTACATGTACTCGTAGGTGTAGTTATTATCTCCTACGTAGGTGTTATCAAGTCCTACGGAGTGGGTACATACATTAACCTTTCCAGCACTGCAGACCGCCACATACTAATGTAAACAGTGTAGTTCCTGAAGAGATGGGTCGTAATCACCCATCACACGAGTTAACCAGTTAGTTACTATGGAGTCCTGACAACTTTTAAAACTCCGCGAGTCAAATAGTTCATTTACTTGTAAAAAAAATAAAACAACAACAAAACAGTGATTTACAGGCGAAGCATGCATTGAAAGAAGGCTTTACTATACCACAACCTCTTTATAACGCTAAGCAAAAACCGTGTTTGCCAATCACCATGCTGTATCCAAACAAAAATGTATAGATTATATCCAAACATGACCATAAACTACCTCTGTGGTCGGGCCCATCGTGGCCCTGTTTATGGTTTTTGTAAGCAGTATTAAGAACTGTTTGTGGCTGTATATTTATTATGTTTTTCGATTCGTCCCAGATCATTATCATGCGTTGAGCAGGCTAATGATACAGTCGACTCTTTTTATCTCGAAGTCCTAGGAACTTTCTGAAATACCTCGAGATATCCGTACATTGACATATCAGATTTGCAGAATTGAGGAAAAAATAAATCGAACAACTACATTTCAGAAATGCACATGTTCTTAGACTCCTGATGTTAGAGATACATGTATATTGAAAATATTGTGGAAAATAGGAGAAATTGCTCCCGAGAACCAATTTCTTCTCGTTTCTACAATTGTTGTTAGATTTCTATGTTAAAACAGGGACCAGATTTTGACTTTGTGATAAGCGGTTATTCGAGAAGCGAAGTCGAGAAAAAGAGAGTCGACTATATGTCAAAAGTAGTTTTTACTAGTGACCGATCTAAGACGGTGGTTCTGGTGTTGTTCTTTCGTTGTGGAGGCTTGTGACTGCCCGCTGCGGGTTTTGCGTGTTTTGTGATGTTTGTTGCATTATTGAGCCCTGTCTGTTGTTATTGCTTTGCTTCTCGATAGTTTGCATAGGACTAAATAAGAGTGGGTATCCGGTAAATTTTTCTTACTTGGCATTAAAACATATGATGTGGGTACTCATTAGAAGCGCCTCGCCTAGGCGCTTCTAATGAATGCTCACAACATATGTTTTCATGAAGAAATAAGAAAAATATCAATATTTTGGGATTGAAAAAAACAAAAAACAAAAAAAAAAAAATATCTTATCAGGAGCTATGGTTTGTAATGCGTGTGCGTGTTCTCCTGTGAAGGTAGGTTGTTTACGATTGCTCCGGGTGCCATTAGTTAGCCAAGATTGTTGCGTCCTGTCATCTTGTTTACTATTTCAACCTTATTTTTGTTTAGCATGAATGCGTTACAAAATAAGTAAAATTTAATTGAATTCCGTAATAGTCATCATGGACATACGTGGCCTGTAATGAGGCTATATACATGTAATTCAGTCTAGTATTTAGGCCAACCGCTAGCAATGCTCTAAAATCGCATATGCAGATGAGTGAATTGTTGCTTCTTGTTAAGCACATGTAAAGTTAAACAAGACAAAATATTTAGACGTTAACGTGTAAGTACCGGCGCAAATTGTGTTCATGCTTACATAGAGATATAGGACAAGGGTATACTAAAGTTTAATAAATTTTCAATGTAATAGGTAAAAAAGAACAAAAATGTGATTTTTTAATGTTTGCTTTTATTAAGCTTTATGAAATTTCTTGACTGAAATGAAAATAAAATAGACATTAATCTGCTTATAATACAGGTTGTTTTAAGATTTTTATATTTTCAGGGATCGTCACAAACCGACGTCCCGGCAAATATAAAGCGTCCTTAGTGAGCTAATCGAACAGTCTACAATATGTAAAAATCCAAAGCTATATTAAGAGACCAGCGCGATTCGCGCGCCGGTCAATGAAAATAATGCTGTATTAATGTTTATTTTCGTACCTTTATTAGTGGCAGATTTTGAAGGACAGAACATAGTGCTGGATCGGTCTGAACTGACAAGGACATTTAAAGAACAACCACGGAACCGAGGTGCACTGAGAAATACGAGCAAATACGGTTGGCAGCCGAACCCTATCAGTCAGAAGGAACGCACAGACGTCGATATCAAGACTCTAACACCCTCTGAAGAGCTAAATAGTCTTGATGTGTCTAGCATAAAATTAGAAGAGAGCGGATCTGTTGACGAGATTCGTGGAGCCACAAATGATAATAAATCCGATGAGGATGATTTAAAAGACCTGGTTGACTCATTGAATACTTATCTTATGACAAGCGGGTTTAATCTGAGCGAAACAGATAGCGTTCCTGTACAGTATGGAGAAATCGATATTGAAGATGTAAATGACCTTAATAAACCTGCCGCAGGACCAGCTATAGCTACAGGTAAATAACCTGAGTATATTCCTTCATCTCGATTTGTAATAGAATACCACTTTCTTTTTTACTCCAAAAGTCTTAAAGCGTTTATCATAAATAAAGCAGATGGCACTGATTTTTTTTATTTTTCCAGAGAAAGTAAGATGAGGTTGCAATATGGACTTTTTGCGGCAAATTACATGCATGGTTGTTAACCCAGTTATGGTTGCTATCTTTGCTTCCCTCTGCAGTTGCACGACGGTTCTCAGACTGAATAACGGCTCCCTCAGACTGAATGACGGCTTCCTCCTCAATCAGTTTCAGACGGTTGGCGACTGACTATGAATGGCTGTGGTCAGTCTCATTGTGGTCCTGTTTGTGGTTTTCTTGTGTTTTGGCTTCAGATCGCCATTGAACCATTTGCTTTGTTTCATAACAGAGTTTGTTATTGTGTGTTTCACTGTGATGTTGCACTAATTACGTACAGGACCCCCATGTAGACCGAACGTATGATGGTAATTTGGAGCTGCATCAGAATTAAAGGCTCCATATTCCTAAAAAAAATAGACATTTTATTATCCAAGATAGGTTTGATAAATTGATATATGGTATTAATATAATCATAAAATGTGGCACCTGACAGCCTGTAAAATTTCAGTTAGTCTCTCATTCTTGAAATGAAATGATATTTTATCGTATCTCTGAATTAATGTTGGCAACATTAATTAAAAAAAAAAGATAAAAATCATTTCATTTTTACCCAGTCCAACACCGAGAGACTAACTGAAATTTTACAGGCTGTCAGATGCCACATTTTATGATCTTATTTATACCACTATATATTTAACAATTCTTGGAGAAAAAGTCTACTTTTGAGAAATATGGAGCCTTTAAGGATGAAGTTTTGCGCGAGTAAATCATTTTAAATCCCCCATTTTTTCTCTACTGACCAAGGCTGTTGAAGCTCGTCTTTGTATGAGCGTCAGGGGTTTCATATGTTACGTTTAGACATTGTTGCTTATCTCTTTTTTTCTTTCGGGGCCCGGGAAGTCTGTGCATCGTGTTTATGACTTTGCCTTGGTATCTTCACTTATAATTTTGATATTTTATTTCATGTGAGTCATCTGACATATGAGTCAGCGCACGACAATCCTACAGTAGTACTTGTGCGACCAGCGAAGGCTGAGATCAGCCTGCGCATCCGCACAGTCTGATCAGAGTCTTCGCTGATCACATGTTCCTTCTACAGCCTCCAGACTATCAACAGAGAGATGAACGAGAACCTTGCCGTACTAGATGGATGTGAAGGCTGAGCTGAGTCTTTGTTGGTCACACAGCTCTTATTGTAGGTGCACTGGCTCAGATTGTTTTTAGCTTTTTAAGGGTTGAAAACAATAGTTTAAGCCGCACCAAGAGAAGAGGGTCTTTGGGATATACACGAACAGTAAAGGGCAGGAAGTCAACCCGCACCATCTTAAAAGGGCATTTGCTAAACACTAAAACTCTTCAGCTTCCATTGATTCTCTAAACAGACAGCGAAGGCGCTCTGATCAGATCGTGCATGCGCAGTATGATCAGACATGTGCAGTCCGCGTATGCTAAGAAAATCCATTTTTCTAATGACACGGCACAGTTGTAGGTCTAGTTCATACGTATTTATTTGCCTGAACGGTTGTTAAACAGGCGTGATCTTCGACATCGTAATAGAGTTTGCCATGCCATACAAAATGCAAAAGATAACATGGAGTGATCTGTTAAGTGTGTTTTACAAAGGGAAAGGAGGGCTCTCTAGTTAAATGCAGACAGAGAAGTACCAGATTAGCCTGCGATTTGTGCAGTTCGATCATATCCTTTTGTGTTCTGATAGATTCAAAGCGTCCAGTTTTTATATAGGGGCCTGATCGGAGAAAATGAATGAAAAAGCTTTTATCGTCCGTATATGTGATCAGGGCCCGTTGTACAAAGTATCAGTATGTGAAAATATTGACCAATTAATTTAAACCTGCCAAATCATGTAAGGATATTACAGCAAATATCCTTTTGCAGTAGATTAAGGTTAACAGACGGACCTGGAGAGTTTGTTGCCATGTTTCAAAGAGAGACGACCTTTAAAGATAAGTAATTTGCTCACTCGTTTCCATCACGAAAATATGCCTATATTGACCCCCTTTAAACCCCACTTTTATATAGTTAAACTGGGGTTTACAGGGGTATACACTATTTTTCTTATTCCTGCCCAAAAACATAGATTGTGGGTACTCGAGGCGGTTCTAATAGGCGTGTTTTCGTAATGCTAAGGCAGAAAAGAGGGACAAATTTTAAAGGAAATAAATAGCTCCCAGCGGGAGTAGCCCCAATTAGAAGAGAGAAATATTTTCATGTCAAAGTAATTTCTTTCGAAGCTGTATCCATTTCTTTTAATACATTACACGAATTTGCTTTAGCCTATTCCAAAATCCAGTTCTTACAGTTTTTATATATAGGCTCCATATTCCTCAAAAATAGACATTTTCTTCTCCAAGAAAGATTTAAAAAATTGATAAATGGTATCAGTAAAATCATAAAATGTGGCACCTGACAGCCTGTAAAAATTCAGTAGGTCTCTCGTTCTTGAAATGAAATGATTTCTTATCATATCTCTGAGTTAATGTTGGCAACACTAATTCAGAGATATGATAAAAAATCATATCATTTTTGATCGAGTTAAAAAAACGAGAGACTAACTGAAATTCTGCAGGCTGTCAGATGTCACATAATATATTGTCACATAATATACTGTATATCAATTTATTAAACCTTTCTTAGCTAAAGAAATGTCTAGTTTTTTTAGGAATATGGAGCCTTTAAGATCAGGAGAATACAGAGTGTTACCGATGTAACTGTAATTTTATTTTCCATTACCAATACCAAAAAGCACAGTAGATGCGGTTGTGCCCATCTGTCTTGCACGTTGTTTCAGACTGATGGACCGGTGTTCTTGGATACAAGCTATGAAAATATTTTACCAGCTATCATCTTTCTGCGCAATTAAAATGGTTTGAACTCTATTTGTGAAACATAACTATTCAAAAACTTGCATACTAATTGTTGGACAGAAATTGCGGTGATGAAATGTTGCCAAAAATAGCTGACCAGTGAAAGCAAATATAACATACTACACGTATTGCCATGATAACGAAGATAAATATACCGCATACGACCAAATTACCGCACATACTCCTATAAGCGCACTGTTAAGCAATTTTATATTCTTGTAATAGATTACAGATCAGGTACTTTTAGCTACTACTTTATAAAATTATATGTTGTGGATACTCATTTGAATTGCCTCGATAAGTCGAGGCAATTCAAATGAATATCCACAACATATGTTTTTATAAATGAAATCAGAACAGGAGAATTAACGCTTAACCCTTAAAGCGCCAGTCACAACTATTGTCGTCTGCTTTTTCATCTGCTTGTGATTTTAAAAGTCATTTTTGCAAACAGTGTTGACCCAGATCACACTGCTCCTTTAGGAGCAGTCTGATCAGGGTCCACATTGTTTGCCTGTATGCAAAAATAGGTTTGAAAAGTCTGCAAGAATATTCAGCAGACGACATAAACAGACGACATTTTCAGATGCAGTTTTTCTTTGCGCTTTAAGGGTTAAGCATCATTATATATGCCCCTCGTGAAGTTATGCCCCTCATGAAGTTATGCCCCTCATGAAGTTTCTGTTGATTTTTCTTTAAAGTGTGCCTTTATCCGGCGGGTATTCTTCTGCAAGTTATTCCAATTGCGCACAGTGCGGTATTTAGAACAAATAGTGTTTAGCGCTGCAGAGATTTACAGACATGTAGGACGCTCAGCTGAATGTGGGATTATGAAATTTTAGATAACAATTTACAGTCGACTCTCGTTATCTCGAATTCCAAGGGACTCTCTGAAATACTTCGAGATAACCGTACCTCGACATATCAGAGTTGCAGAATTGAGGAAAAAATAATTCGAACAACCACATGTAACAAATATATATGTAATTGGACACTTGAAGTTAGAGATATATTGAAAATATTATGGAAAAGAGGAGAAATTGCTCCTGAGGAGCAATTTCTCCTCTTTTCCACAATATTTTTTACCTGTTGTTAGATTTTCATGTTTAGGCAGGGACCAGATTTTCACTTCGAGATAAGCGAGGTCGAGATAACGAGAGTCAACTGTAGTTTATTTGCTGTTTTTAAGTATCACGAAATGAAATTGATTGAATGTATATATTTTACCGGCAAACTCGGTTATGTTGTTATAGTTCGACACAACAGCAGAAGCTGAGTTGATTGGCTGATTTGATTGGTTGGACTGAAAAATCTTCTGCAGAAAGGTCTTTCAGAAATCTGTATTTTAAGGCGACAGTCTATAAATTCGCGTTTTCTAAATTTTATCCCGTCATTCTGAATCAATGTCCAAATACAAAGTTAATTTGAAAACACTTCTACAAGATGGTTTGTCCGAGCTTGAATTAATGGCGACTTGAGTCTTTTAATTCAGAAAGACTGTTGGCAAATTTTATGGCGACTTAGTCTATAAATTCAGAAAGATTGTTTGCGAAACTGATTTGTCGACACAATTCTTAAAGATTGTCATCGCTTCAAATATAGATCACAACAAAGATATTCTGCGTCTGTCTGCATGCATTGTTGATAGCCCATTTGTGGTTGATAACTTTGCTTCCTTCTTAAATTGCACGACAGTGAGTCGGTCTTCTTATTATTATATGACGGGTCTCTCCTCAGTCGACACCTGACTATCAGTATCAGCATTACGAAAACACGCCTATTCAAATATGTAGAAAATTTCACCTCCAAAAAAAACTGAAAACTTTTAGATAAAAAATCTGATATTTTTCATATTTCTGCTCAAAACATAGATTGTGGGTACTCGTTAGAACCGCCTCGGCGAGGCGGTTCTAACGAGTACCACAATCTATGTTTTTGAGCAGAAATAAGTAAAATAATGTATACCCCTGTAAACCCCAGTTTTACTATATAAAAGTGGGGTTTAAGGGGGTCAACATTATATAGGCATGTTTTCGCGATGAGGTCGGGCCCATCAAGGTTCTATTTGTCGGTTCTTTTAGTTCTGGCCTCAGAGGCCATTGAGTCCTTTACTTTGTTTCATTAAAGCGATTATGATTAGGTTCAAAGAGTCTTTAGTGTGGTGTTTCACTGATAAGGTGGAGAGCCTCTATGCGGACCGAAAATATGCTTGTAACAAAGAGTTGCATCAGGATTATGGGCGAGGCCTCGTGCTAGTAAAACATGTTTAAGCCGTCCAGTGCTTTATATTATTGACCGTGCCAACTTCCAAGACGATTATTCCGTTGCAGTTCTTCTTTGTTTGAGTATCTGTGATTTCATACAGTATAACCTCAATGGCTCGAACCCGGATGGCTCGTTTACCCTGGATGATTCGAACTCTTTTTTCAGTCCCTACAAAATCCTTCCAATAGCTCAAGAAAACAAATATTTAGGGATTTTTTTTCTTATTTTATCATGGAAATGTATGTTGTGTGTACTCATTAGAATCTCCTCACCGAGGCGATTCTATTGAGTACACTCAACATACAATCATTGTGTAGAAAATCGAAAAGATTTCCCTAAATTATCGCTATTTGCTTCCTGAACTGGTGCCATGATTAACCCTCAGTGGCTCGAACTACCCATGTCTCGAACGACTTTCCATGGTCCCAAAGATGTTCGAGCCATTGAAATTCGACTGTATGTGGCGTTTGTTTTGTCATTGTTTGTTCCTCGTCTCATCTTTTGATGCCCAAGAATCTGTGGTTTGTGATCATCACGAAAACACGCATATATAATTTTGATCCCTTTAAACCCTACTTTTATATCCTTAGAACGGCCGAGGGTTTTGAAAAATGCAGCCAAAATGAGGGTAGGGTTGGATATTTACCTCTGGAATCCAACAAGAAGCTGATCAAACACAGCTTACTTGAAAACGAAAGTAGATATGTTATTCTTTACAATAAAGCACTGCCAATTTTTTTACACTAACGAAAGGTCATGTCGCAGGGGTCACGGTGGGAAAATGTATGCACATGGAGATGTATTTTTATACTCCACCACTATATAGTGGCGGGGTATCATGGTTTCACGTTGGACGTCCGTGTGTCCGTCCGTCCGTCAGTCATACGTCCTTCCGTCCGTCCGTCCGATTTTCGTTTCCGGATGATAATTTAAGTAAACATCAATGGATTTTCACCAAATTTGGTATGTGCATTGATATTGTGGCGATCTGGTTTGCGATTGCTAATGGGCAAATTTCGTCAAATTTTGACGGAGTTATTTGCCCGAGACACGCGCATATTTTCGTTTCCGGATGATAACTTGAGTAAACGTCAATGGATTTTCACCAAACTTGGTATTTGCATTGATATTGTGGACATCTGGATTGGATTTCTAATGGGCAAATTTCATCAAATTTTCACCGAGTTATCTGCCCGAGACACGCCTATATTTTCGTTTCCGGACGATAACTTGAGTAAACGTCAATGGATTTTCACCAAACTTGGTATTTGCATTGATATTGTGGACATCTGGATTGGGATTTCTAATGGGCAAATTTCATCAAATTTTCACCGAGTTATCTGCCCGAGACACGCCCATATTTTCGTTTCCGGACGATAACTTGAGTAAAAGTCAAGGGATTTTAACCAAACTTGGTACATGCATTGATATGAAGGAGATCTGGTTGGGATTGCTAATGGGCAAATATTTTCAAATTTTGAGTTATCTGCCCGCGACACGATAATGGCGGGGTATTAGAGTTTAACGGTTTTTTTTTTAGTTTTTGTTGCGATTTGATCCCTCATTTTTTCCTCCTTTCTCTCTCTCTTTCCCTCCTTTTTCTTTTGTCTTTCCTTGCGCATTTCGTATGCTGGACAATTTGAGCCGCACTTGATTGGTGTTGACGGGACTGCGTTACAAAGGTCCAACGGTAAACCGAAATGTTAGGTTCGAAAATTTGACCATTTTTTTTTCTTACTTCGGCCCTTTCTTTACCTGCTAGCGAGCTCGTGTTCATACTGTTTTCACCCCGCATACTGCCATATTAAATGATACTGGAACTGAAAGATTGCTTGTATTAATCTCGCCGTGAGGGCCGTTCAAAAGTGTTGGACAGCAATTACGCATAAATACGCTACCGCCGTCGAAAGGATATAGCAAAACGGGGATTTACAGGGGTATACATGAATTTTCTCATTTCTGCTCAAAAACATAGATTATGGGTATGCGTTAGAACCGCCTCACCGAGGCGGTTCTAACGAGTACCCACAATCTATATTTTGTGCAGAAAAATGAAAAATATCAGAATTTTTCATTTGAAAATTTTCCCCTTTTTTTCGTTGTAAAATTTTTAATATAATTGAATAGGCGTATTTTCGTAATGTGGCATTTTCTGGGTGCCTTGTCGTCTCTTTGCTGTCCTGATTTGTTACATGTGTGCTATCCATCGTAGTTTGTTTACGCTTTCATTTGACGTCATTGGTAGACTGTGTTCTGTGATTCACGCTCGATTCATATCAAATTGTTACAAAATAATGACGCCGAACGTACCCCCTTCTGACCTCCTACAAACATTGTAATGACAATCTAGCTTCGGCCAAAGGCAACCTGTGCTAAACATGAATGGAGAGCAGCGGAACGTCTTTGAGCTAGCTTACCCCGTTTATGCCATGAGGACTCTTCTGCCTGAATTCGTTGGACCAGTCCATTTCCGGTTTAAGGGGTGTCCGATCAGTTTTTATTATTACTGTTTTACGTAATTTCATTTTAGATCTTGACGACGCTGAAAGCGATGACGAACAAGTAATTCCTTTGCGAGGATATCAAAAAGAACTGGCGAAAGAGGGATGTGAAGGCGAAAACGTTATTATTCTAGCGCCTACGAATTCGGGGAAAACATGGGTCGCTTGCAAAATAATACAGGTTGTATCATCGAGCGTGGCTACAGCTAAGGCCGAACAGAAAAATGTGTGTGTTTAGGGTAACGCTACCCTACCTAATTTTCTTGGGGAAGCCTTACAATTTTTCACTTCATATTTTCTTAAAACAAATGAAATAAAATAAACGAAATAGGTGTTACTGGAATAAAACATGTATGCAGCGATATGCTATATATTCGGACAAATAGTTTTAGCAAAACAGTGTATACCTAGATCAAACTGCTCTAAGAACTGTTTGATCAGGGGCTACACTATTTGCCATTATACCAGTATTTGTAAAACACATCAACGGTTAGTTAGACAGAATGATGGATTTTGTTATGAATTACGGCGCAGAGTCTTAATAAAGTTGGTAATATGGTATAAGTCTGTATTCAAAATGCAAAACAAATAATTATACGTACGTACCTTTCCATTTTTTCTTAAATGTTACTCTAAACACACGTTTTTTATTTGGCCTGAATTATTTCTTTGCGAGAGTATACGATATTTTTTTCTCATTACTACAAATAAAACTCATGCCCTGAAACATCATATGGACAACAAGAGCTAATAAAATTACATATGCCCATTAGCAGCTTTGTACAAATATACGTGAAGATACCTAGGAAATGCCACAATCACGAAGCACAGTCTTCTCGAGGTGCAAAAAGAAGGAGAGATGAGTAACAAAGACTGTCAAAACACATGGTCATTTATGAAGCATACGACGCACGAATAAAGAACAGTCCTAGCTATTTGGATCCTTGTCTAACTATATGTATACGCCGACAATGAAATACATGTATGCATGGTGTAACACCATGCTCCTCAGTGCTTTCTGACTTGGAGCGACTCGTTCTACGATTCTGGTGATAAACCCTAATAATACAGGTCAAGTAATTTTTTTCTGAAATTCACCGGTGTACGTGACAATACTTGAGGTACATGTCTGTAAGTTTTGATCAGTACGTTTAGGAATGATAAGAGGTTGTTTTTTTTTCGATTTTTTTTCTTGTCTTTTTTATTTTTCAAAATAGAATAAAATCTAAAAGAAATAGCAAAAGAGAGCAATAAACAAACTTACACAAAATGGAAAAAAAATAACTTGAAGTGTTCGGTAACAGACTAAATATTTTCGGCCAATTAGGCTTTATCAATGGCATTCATAAATTTTCTATTATCTCGAAATGGACAAATGACCACAAAGGACCAGAAAATAGTTTATAAACTAATAGAAACCGACCTTATGAAATATGCAAATAGCGCAAGCCCAGAGCAGACAGGGTCTACGCTTACGTTAATAGACTGTTAAAAATCAATGCATTATGGTAGTGATCACCACAGACACAGATCAGATACACGGGCTGATCAGTCTTCGCTGGGCGAATATGTTTGTCACAAGATTATTTTCTCTTTGGAGAAACCTATTATAATTATATTGTATTTTACGCTTTGAAACGATGTTTTTGTCACGTGCTGTTGCAACATACATCTAAACATAAATTTAAAGAAAATGGATACTCTATATAGAGAAGTAACTATGTCAAAGTGGATGTGTCGCCCTTCTGAAAAGAGGTCTACTCTAAAAGGAAAGAATTTCCTCGAGAGCAAATTCTTTCCTTTTAGGGTAGACCCCTTTTGTGTAGGGGACTGGAATCAGGAAAGCAAACAGGAAGTGGGGGAAAGGTCTCTTGTAAAACGAGGCGAAAAGGTGTACCAGCTCCTTTTAGTAAAATAAATAAGTGAACTAAGAAACTGATGCAATCAGATCCACGTCAATTTCTCAAGATCAATATCAACAACAAAGGGAAAGACAATTAAATACAATTAAATGAAAAAAAAAAAACAAAAAAAAAAAACAAACAGATGACAAACAAATTTGGCAGCCCTTTTCCAAAAAAGATGGCAACTCTGTTACCCAACCTTAACTGAATGTATCTTAAATTTACATAATTGTTAAAAGAAAAACTTTTTAGAGAAACTTTACAGGACTTTAACAAAAAATCCACATTGAAAGAACAGCCTTGAAGCGGTCAGTGATAAATTACTGGGCGAGGCGGTTAAGTCACATGTAGTTTGACGGGATTCCAAAACCCTCGCCCTTAGCTTCTATTGTTGTAGAACCATATATTTGTTTGGTCTGCATGGAGGTATTCAATCATCCATGAATCATAGTGGCCAACAAATGAATCACAGATAAAGCCTATAATGGAGCGAAGATGAGGTTTGTCTTTTGTCTTTCTTTTTACTAGGAACATTTTCACAGAAGTAAAGGTCTGCGCATTGCAAAGTGTGCTTTTGTGGTAGAAAATACTAACTTAGCCCAGCAACAAGGAGAGTGTTGTGCTAGCTTGTTAAAGCATCTCAGAACAAAAGTTGTAAGTGGGGAGACACAGCGGGACAAGAAAGAATACCTAAAGGATTTCGTTGACAGGTGGAGTATACTTGTTTATTGATGGGATGATGTCATATTATATACAGTTTTTTGCATAGATTTGCTGTCAGTAACATTTATTTTAACCGCACCTTCACCCCGTTGTATTTTTTTTCTAGAGAGGTAGATCTGTTACTCTTTTTTGATGTCTTAAGGCTGCTCGCTACGGCGCTGTCTTTTATTTTTGTCTTATGGCAGTGTTCGGTTAGTTGGGTATGATCACATCGTTAGGGAAGAGGGAGCTGGCTGCTTTGCTTTTAGTTGTCCCTAAATGTTAGTCGAAGAGATCTATTAAAATGGGTTCGTCCGGCCTTCCGTCCGTCCGAGATTCCGCCCGTCGTAGACACAATGAGATGAGTACCTCGTGGATGTAACTCCTCTTACAGTTTTTACCGATCTTTTTTTAAACTTTGCAAGTGATTTTGTCATGGTCTGAAGCTGTACATGTTATTTTTTGGATTATCCTCCTGTTATTTTCTATCAACTTTTTCGTCTTAGTTTTTTTCCTGGACAGATTACTATTAGATACCTTGTGGGCGCAACTCCTCCTAGAGTGTTCCACTGATCATTTTGAAACTATGCAAACTTGTTCTACAAGGTCTATAAATGTGCGTGTGGTTTTAGAGTTATCTTTCCATTACTTTTTTTTATCAACTTTTACTACTTTTTCGACAAGTTTTTCCGGATTCGATTTGTATTAGAATAGATACTTTCTGGGCGCAACTCCTCCTAGAGTGTTCCACTGATCATTTTGAAACTATGCAAACTTGTTCTACAAGGACTTAGATGTGCATGTGGTTTTAGGGTTATCCTCCCGTTATTTTTTATCAAGTTTTACTACTTTTTGACAGGTTTTTCCAGGTTCGATTAGTATTAGAATAGATACTTTGTGGGCGCAACTCCTCCTAGAGATTTCCACCGATCATTTTGGAACTTTGCATACTTGTTTTTCATGGTCTGAGATGTGCATGTGGTTTTGGGGTTATCCTTCCATTATTTGTTACCAACTTTTTTCTACTTTTTTGTCTTTTTTTTCCATGTCCGATTAGTATTAGAATACCTTGTGGGCGCAACTCCTCCAAGAGTTTTCCATCGATCATTTTGAAACCCTGCATACTTGTTCTACATAGTCTGAAGATGTACAAGTCGTTTTGGGTTATCCTCCTGTTATTTTTTATCAACTTTTTTAACTTTTTCGACTTAGTTGTTTTCTAGGCCCTATTAGTATAAGAATAGATATCTTTTAGGCGAAACTCCTCCTAGGCCTTTTCATTGATCATTTGGAGATTATGTGTACTAATTGTCTGAAGATGTGCATGTGGTTTTAGGATTATTCTGCCATAATAATTTTTTGCACTTTTTCAACTTAGTTTTTCAGTTGTGACACGATTACGTGGGCGGCTTGTGAGTGCAACTCCTCTTACACTTTTATACCTAGTTTTTTGCAGGTGTTTCAGTCATGGTCTAAAAAAAAGTGCATGTGCTTTTGGGGTTATCCTTCCATCATTTTTATCAACATTTTCTATTTTTTCGACGTTGTTTTTCAGATTCGATTTGTATTAGAATAGGTACATTGTGGACGTATCTCATCCTACAGTTTTTCACCCAGCATTTTCAAACTATGCATACTTGTTCTGCATGGTCAAAAGTTGTGCCTGTGTTTCTTTGGATAATCCTACCATTATTTTTTATCAACTTTTAGTACTCATTACCTTTTGTTTTCCAGGTCCAATTATTACTGGAATAGATACCTTGTGGGTGCTACTCCTCCTGGAGTTTTCTACCGATCATTTTGAAACAATACATATTTGTTCTATTTGTGCGTGTGGTTTTGGGGTTATCCTCCTATTATACGGATTTAAAACCCACAATTAACTAACAAAGTCATTACGTCGGGGGACGCTTGCCCGCAACGGGCTTTTATTGTTTTTCTAATGTCTGTGCTGTCTATTGTAAGTTGTTTGTTATTTCTCTTGATGTCTTCTCTACTCGTTGTTCGTCCTATTCCTGGATATCTGTATCATGACAACATGATCCCATGAACAGAAAATGTTGATACCAAGAAAGGCCATAATCACTGCCAAATACATCTGATGGGGCATTTAAATTCCGCAAAGAATAACCACTTCCGCGAGGTCATTTTAGCGTTAGAACTGTTTACAAAACATAGTTCAAGCTATCATTTGCTTGGAACCGAACGGAGAAATTAAGACTAGCAGTCCGGTGTCTTGATTGTTTTATGCCTTAATCAGCAAGAGATACGCTTACTCTATTGTTAACCGTCTTCTGACCTTACCACTTTTTAACATTTTAACTTCATTTAACACTTCATTCTTTATTCTGCACTTCATTTTCTTAATCTTTATTAATTTGCATGGCGCGCATATTTCCTGCATATAATCCTCGTGCGGTTGTGCTGCAGATAGATAGATAGATAGATAGATAGATAGATAGATAGATAGATAGATAGATAGAAGAGACTTTGATGATTCGGAAAAATGTTTAAACATCACGGTTGTGGAATAACTATAGTCATATTATGTGTCTAAGTGTGATCTTTATATCTAAGCTGAACTGTATATGTCGCATACAAATAAAAATGGCGTTAAATGCCTCAATGTTGGGCTTACTCTGTGTAGCTTTGTGGTTTGTTCTACGCGGCGTTTTATATTAAGTCTCGCCTTGTGTTTACTACTTGTGTTTTTCAGTCCTTTTAGCATTGCTATTTCCTATAGTGATCACTTTTTGTCCGTCTTCCGTCCGTCCGTTAACATTTTCAAACGACTTCTCCTCTGAAGCAGCTGAGATAGTTTTGCTCAAACTTCATATTGAGCCTCCTTAGTTTGGGGGAACAAAAGATTGCTAAAATGGTTGCGGTCCGTTGACCAAGATGGTCGCATGCCCATATATAGTAAAAACCTTTAGAAATCTTCTTCGCCAGAACCGAGGATGCCTTGTGGCTGAATCTTTGCATAAGTCATTGGGGATGGGAGGTCTACGAAAATTGCTAATATAATGGTCGTACATTGACATTTGACCTTTTTTACGGCAAGGTCAAGTTTGCTTCCCTATGCATTTGTACTGGAAAAATGTTGAGAATTTCAAACGACCTCCTCTGGAGCCTCTGGGCTAATGTTGCCCAAGTTTCATTTGAAGCCTCCCTAGGGCAGGGGAATGAAAGATTGCTAAAACAGTTGCCGTCCACTGACCAAGATGGCCACCATGCCCATATATGGTAAAAGCCTTTTTTATTTTATTTATTTTTTTTTATTTTAATTTAATTTAAAAATCCGCTTCTCCAGAACAGAGGATGCCTTCAGGCTGAACCTTTGCACAAATCATAGGGGACGGGAGGTCTACCAAAATTGTTAAAATGATGATCGTACATTGACGTTTGACCTTTTTACGGCGAGGTAAATTTTGCTTCCGTATGCATTTGTATGGACCCATATATTTGTATGGAAAAAATGTTGATACGTAATTACAAATTACTTCTCTGAAGCCTCTGGGCCAATGTTGCTCAAATTTCTAGTGGAGCGTCCTTGGAGTAGGAGAACGAAAAATTGCTCAAATGGGCGTGGTCCATTGACCAAACTGGCTGACATGCCCATAATATGGTAAAACAAACTTTAAAAGTCTTCTTCTCTAGAACCAAATAAGCCCTGGGGCCTAATCTTTGCACAAATCATGGAGTACAGGAGATCTACCAAAATTGCTAAAATGATGGTCTTATGTTGACGTTTGACCTTTTTTTACGGCAAGGTCAGATTTGCTTCCCCATGCATTTGTATGGGCCATATACAATTATATGAGAAAAAAATGTTAAGAATTCATATTTTGGACATCTCCGCTATAATCCAGTTGAAATGAAACTTGATGATGAGCATTAAGGCGCCTAGAAGACACAAAATAGCTAAATGAGCAGATAGAAAATCCAAGATTGCCGCCACAGCCGCCATCTTGAAAATCAATTTTCAACATCTCTTCCCAAATTTTTTGTTGTTTTAAGCTGAACTTCCTCTGTAGCAACAGGATAGAAACGAGATAAAATTTTGTTGATCGGATTCCAAGATGGCCGCAATGGGTCCACTCCACTGAACAAGATGGTCGCCAGAGCTAGAAAAAAAGACCTCAAACGAGATCTCGTCCTTAACCATTGGTCCGATTTCAAAATATTTGCACAGAAGTGTTTCTCCAATGACCCTCTACCAAAATTGCTAAATTGGTTCCGCTTGACTGAACAAATTGGCGGTCATAGCTAAAAATAGAAAAATAAACATTTAAAAAACATCTCTTCCGAGGCCAGTGGCCTGATTTCAAAGTAATTTCACAGAATTGTGACTTTTATGACCCTTTACCAAAACTGCTAAAATAGTTCCGCTTGGCTGAACAAAATAGCCACCAGAGCTAAAAATAGAGAAAAAAAACAACATCAAACGACATCTCCTCCTTGGCAAGTGGCCTAATTTCAAAATGATTTCACAGAAATGTTCTTCTTATCCCCCCTTTTTTGACCAAATATGGCCCTTTGGAAATTTAAGCATTTTGACCTTGTAAGCAGGATATCTCAGAACTGTTTAAGCCATTGCCTTGAAACATAACAGGCTGATAGGGAATGATGAATAAATGTCCTGATTAACTTACAGCAGTTAACTCAGGTAAGTGTTGTGGCCCATGGGCCTCTTGTTCATAAGGGCCTGTGCTAAGCACATTGCTTCAAATGGGCACTGAATTAGTTTTGTTTAGAAAATGTGACAATATTGACAATATGGTTTAGAGATGGTGTCGGTTTGAAAATAAATAGTAACTAAATTTTTATGCCCCCGCTATTTTCAATGTGGGGGCGTATGATATCACCGCTGTTTGTACGTACGTCCGTCCCGTCCGTCCGTCCGTCCCGTACGTAACACAAATGGTTTCAGTGCCATATCTTTTGAAAGGATTGGTGTATTGGATTGAAATTTTGTACATAGGTATATAATCATAAAATGTAGGTTAAGTTTGATTTAGGGTAAAATCCATTAATTATTTTGGGAGTTATGGCCCTTTTTCAACTTTAAAAAATTTCAAGTGAAAAATGGTTTCCGTTCGATATCTTTTAAAAAGATTAGTATTTTGAATTCAAATTTTATACACAGGTATATAATCATAAAATGTAGGTCAAGTTCGATTTAGAGTAAAATCCACTTATTATGTTGGGAGTTATGGCCCTTATTCAACTTTGGAAAATGGTTTCCGTTCCGTAACTTTTAAAAAGTTACGGCCCTTTTTCAACGTTGCAAAATAGTTGAAACATGATTTCCGTTCTATATCTTTTGAAAAGATTGGTGTATTGGATTCAAATTTTATACACAGGTATTTAATTATAAAATGTAGGTCAAGTTCGATTTAGGGTAAAATCCACCAATTATTTTGGGAGTTATGGCCCTTTTTCAACTTTGAAAAATGGTTTCCGTTCCGTAACTTTTAAAACGATTAGTGAATTGGGTTCATATTTTATACACAAGCATATAATAATAAAATATAGGTCAAGTTCGATTTAGGGTAAAATCCACCAATTATTTTTGGAGTTACGGCCCTTTTTCAACGTTGAAAACTAGTTTCAGTTTAATATCTTTTGAAAACACGATTGTATTGGAGTCATAGTTAATACACAGGTATATAATCATAAAACAGAGGTCAAGTTCGATTTAGGATAAAATCTACCCATTATTATGGGAGTTATGGCCCTTTTCACCTTCAAGAAATGTTTTCCTTCCGATATTTTTTAAAAAAGATTGGTGTATTGAATTCATATTTTATACACAGGTATATAATCATAAAATATGGTCAAGTTCGATTTAGGGTAAAATCTACCAATTTTTATGAGAGTTATGGACCTTTTTTCAACTTCATTTTTTTACAAAATGCCTGTGTGTGGGTGAGGATATTTTTATTTAAAACTATTGGTGTATTGGATTCATATTTTATACACAGGTATATAATCATAAAAAAGGTCAAATTCGATTTCGGGTAATTTCTGCCATTTATTATGAGAGTTATGGCCCTTTTTTCAACTTCATTTTTTTGCAAAATGCCTGCGTGTGGGTGACGATAGCTCTGGGCGGGGCATCTGTGTCATATTGACACATTTTTAGTTTTAATACTGTAATCCTATTATTCCAGTTAATAATAAATGCGCATACGTAACAAAACTGCTGTCGCTTTGTGAAATGTTCTGTTTTCTGTTAAGATTTGTCGATTTCGCTTTCAGACGCGATATTTTGGTAGTTACAGCCAAAGTTCTTCACAACACATTGATGCAGAAGGATATTGATAGCATCCAAAAGTTCTCTTTGTTAGTATTTGACGAGTGTCACCATACACAGTCGGATCATCCGTATAATGAGATAATGCACCTTTACCATGAAGTGAGGACCACACTCGGTATTGATCGTGCTACACTGCCACAGGTAATTGTTGCAACAGGAAGACATTGATTTAAATAATAATAATAAAAAAAAAACAACAACTAATGTTTATGGGGAATTCATTCTATTTCACGTAGATATTGCTTTTGCTCCCGTTTTAGAAGGCAATTGGTTTGTAGGTAAGCCAACAGGAAAAATAGGTCTACACATAATTTTAGTTTGATCATTTGCTGGAACTTTTATAGCTTTTGTTGACTTTGAACGGATAATTTCTTTTAGAATTTCTGAGGTAATATCAAAGAATTTTTTCAGCCAAGATATATTGGACCTGCAAAGACAAATATGTCTGTCTTATATTTGGACTGCAAAGGCGAAACAGACATTAGTGGAAGGCGTATTAGCACACATCTCTGACATGCAGAATTATTTCATGTTTCCTATAATTATTTCCCTTTCTGGAATAATTAGTTTAATACAAAAGTGAGCAAAACTTTAAATATACAAGTGAGGCTTAAGAGGACTGGATACATTTGGTAGATTTTCACCATTTAGTAAAATGGTTACAATTTTTGTAACTTCCTGTTTACTTTCCAGTACACCAATCCTCTTCAAAAAAAGAGGTCTACTCTAAAAGGAAATAATTCTGTTATAACATGTCTCGCCCTGTCATGATATATTATACCGTATCGTATCGTATCCTGTCATATCGTATCGTATATCATGTATCATGTATCATGCCATACCATATCATACCATACATTATCATATTATATCAAATCATATCATATCATCATTTCATCATATCATACCATATTATATCATATCTAAAAGAAGTTTAGATTTTGATTATTCAAAACTTCATGTTATTGTCGGTTGATGTGTGTGTTTAAATTCTTATAGGTCATAGGTTTGACAGCATCACTTGGAGTTGGAGGAGAGGTTACTCTCGAGAAAGCTGTGAAACACATGCAGGCTCTTATGGCCAACCTAGATGCCAGGTGCCTATGTAGGGTCAAAGACAGGAACAGTATTAAAGAATTAGAGGAATATCAGAATACACCAGACGAAGGTAGTATAACCGAATACTTACTATGAAAATTATACACAAGGTCAATTCTACCGAAAGATTAAAAAATATTTTTAGACATGAACTTGAACTTAAATGAATTAAATGTTTACAAACCCCTTTTCCACTTGGATTTAATGATAATATTTACCATGAAGGAAATATTTCTAAAATGCGAGATTTTGATGCTTTTTTTTCCCTTTTAGATATTATAAAACGTAATAAACGATCCCATGGTAAGCGCAAAAATGGTAGTTTTAAACGAAAACATAAAACTGTCGTATCTCTTTTGGATTTAAATATTCTCTGAAATTCTGGACGTCATCAAATGTTTTCTAAACTAGCTTCACTGTCTATTTCTTTATTACGTAAGTTAGATGATGAGGCGAATAAATTTTATGATAGAAAACATGATTTGTATGAAGCAGCTCTCCTTTCTTGATGTTATACTCAACATGCTCTTCGTCCTTACATTGATTCTGAAATTAACCACATTAGACACTTCATCAAAATTCCATTCATTAATAAAGGTATTGAATTAATAGATTTACTTAGCATATTCCGAGATAATAATGTTATATCAGCTATACCTTTATATTTCGAAAACACGGAATCTCCTATTATTTGTTATAAATATATCGAACCTATCCGTAATACTATATTTAATTTCAATAAATTAGTTTCTGATCTTGATATTGAAGCTAGTTCCCCTGATTCTTGAGTTTGTAAAGATTCTAAATTTTGTTATCAACCAGCGGGTCATATTGTCACTGGTAACTTGAAGATTATGACTGATTCACGAATTCGTTCATTTATTTCAAAAATACCTAAATATAGGTTCCCAGCCCACATTGATTTCAATAAATGTCGGGAAACAGTTGCCACTGCTTTAAATGATTATTATACGCGTTGGTGTAAACGAGAGCATGTTGAGTCTAATGCTTTAAATAATTGGAAATTAAAGATTTTTTAAGATCATTGATGAACAAGTGTTTTTTTACTCTAATAACCTTGATCTTCTCCCTCCTAAGCCTAAATTATCTTTCCGATATTTGAAACAAGGTATCCGAGAATTTCATAGGAAGTATGTTTTGGCTCCAGCTGATAAAGCTGCTAATAAATGTTGTTGTGTGACGACTTTATTATATCAATACTCTAGTACAAGAACTTGGTAGTACCAATCATATGTACGGATTTCCTCTGACGAGAGATCTATTGTTAATACCCATTCTATCGATATTACTGCTAAGTTTGCAGTGAGTATTAAAGAAAAGCAAGACAGACTTCCTACGTTATATTGGTTACCGAAACTTCATAAACGACCTTATAAAGCACGTTTCATTGCTAATTCTAGTTCATGTACGACTACTGTTTTGTCCAAACTGCTAACCTCATGCCTTACTGCTGTTAAAAACATTGGATTAGATACTATGGTACTGTTTACGAAAGGGACGGAATTAACTATTTTTGGTCAATTAAAAATTCCAATGATGTTCTCAATAAATTTAAATCTAATAACTTTCAGGCTTCTAAAATTGTCTACATATGATTTTTCTACACTGTATACTACGTTACCTCATCATCTTGTAAAAGATAAACTTATTTCCCTTGTAATACATAGAGCATTCGCAGAGAAACGCAACAACCAAAATGCCTTGAGCGTATGGATCTACCGCTAGTTTATTCTTAATAGTCATTTCTTAACATTTATCAAATCATAACTTTAATACAATGTAATTGTGGGTCGGCTTTAACACCAACATACCCTGTTATTACTATGTCTATTTTATTGTCTTTCTTTACGTCCCCGTAATCAGTTATGAACATGCTGGGACATTTAGTTACCTAACCGCACATATTTGGGAACTACGTAGATCTTAAAATTCACCAACAGGCCTTATGTATTCTTCACCAAACTATACTCTTGATTTTTAAACTTTAGAAAAAAAAATCACGCCACATGTAAAATGATTATGTGTTCACCAGTCGATCCGCCGCTAGATTGACAAAATTGCAATCACTTAACCGTATCACACACACCTGGACAAAAGAATTCTACGAATGCCTCTTTGGGCCAAGAGAAAATAATTCATTTCTAATTCATTTCTTACAAACGAAATTAATTATATTTCCCTTGTGAAACCATAGAGCATTCGCAGAGAAACGCAACAACCAAAATGCCTTGAGCATATGGATCGACCGCTAGAACACAAAAAACGGGGAAAATATGAACGTTAGAGTCTGTAAAACATATGGGACTTATAGGCCCAGACTTTGAGAAACACTAAGCCTCTCCTTCAACTCACCACGAACTTACCCATCTTTAGCATTTTCACTACGCCAACGGCCATGCCTTTTAAATAAACGGTCCGGAACCCCATAATTAGCTGCCACTGAAGCGCCACCTGATCTGAGGCTATGCAAACCAAATTTCGTGATGTCCAAAACTTGAGGCTTAAATGCTTCTATAAATATTTCTCTAAGTCTCGCATAAGCCATTGCTTTATTATCAGTTCGCAAAATTTATCCAGAATTAGTTTTTGTTATGTTTCGAAATATAAAATCCTCTGAATCATGTGGAATGTTAGCCCATTGAAAATATCGTTCAACATTCATAACTGGACACATATCCGTATGTGTTCTTGATATCAAAACCTGTGCACCGTCACGGTATATATCAGTCTTTGACTTTTCAATGAAAATAGACATATGTGTATTTTCTATAACAATATCACATCGTTTAATGGCAAATAGCTCACAGCGTCTCAAAAAAACAGAATAAGCAATCAAACAGGCACAGATTGTCCTTTGAGTGTATACATTTCCTTCCGAATACGTGGAACTATACATAGTTTTAAACAAATCTAGTGAAATATGTTCCTTTTTGATACTTTCTTAGCTAACCTCCGTTTACCGGCTTCAAACACATTTTTAACTAAAGTTGAATCCGTCGGAGAAATTTTATCATACAAAGAATGCATCCATATATATATATATATATATATATATATATATATATATATATATATATATATATACATACATATACATACACATACACGTATGCATTCACATATTCCCATACATATATACAAGAATAATATAACATTAACATACAGAGTCTAATATATGTAATTGTAATGCCTTGATTAAATTATACATAGCCTTATCAGCTTTCTCCATTCATAACAACCTCAAGATATCCAACTAAAAGCTGACAATTCATGACGTCTAGACATAAGTTTCAAATTGGATGATTATATATACAAAAAGCCTGATTTTTTTTTATTTAAATCGAACGCTTAAAACTCTAATCCCTAAAATCTAACCTGAGAGCCAGCATTCTAAATTTTAAATCAGTACTTCCAAAATTATCCTTTCCATTTTGGCAAGGGACATAACTCGATTTATTTGTTGGTAAATCAATGATATCAGTTACATTGTATATAAAATAACCGTCTTCACAACAAAGCAAAGGCCAAAAATTTGCTGAACGCCATAAAGGTAATACAATTACACCATAAGCATGACACAATATCATCTGCTTTAACACCCTAGAAATAAGACTGACAGGTGACAAAGAATAACCATTACAATTTCCCCAGTCTGCGGTAAAAGCGTCTACACCAGCACAATCTTCACTCCAAAATCTAGAATAAAACCTAGGTAATTTAGCATTGTGCTCTGACGCGAACCAGTCCATATCAAACAGCAAACAGGCCCCATCTGACACTAAGCCTATGAAGTGTTTCAAGAGATAACCCCCAGTCATCACTATCAATAATTCTAGAAATGTAGTCAGGTTTTTGATTCAGAGTTCGCGGAATCCACTCAATTTTCAACGTTATACAATTTACCGCACAAATTGAAAAAATATTAACAGAATCTCTTGTAAGTCTTCTTTCATGGACCCTTTCTGAACAATACTACAGACTGGCGTATTATCAGTAAACATTTCACTTTACTGTTTGCTAAAATTCCTAATAACGACCGTAATACATTGCTCACCGCTTTTAGCTCCCGCCATGTAGAACTCTTAGAACTCTCAGCTAACGACCACTGACCATGAGCTACACCATTTACTGTGTGCACTTCGTAACCACCGTAACTGGAGTGACTAGCATCACTATATACAATTTTTGAACAAGCAGAGTAAGACTGTAAATACCTAATATTTATCACAACTATGTTATTTTTTCAGAACCTTATCTTTTCGAGACATTCTACAGATAATTTTATGTAAGACTTCCAGGTAAATGCGCACAAAGTATCCATGCTTTAATATCTTGTCATAATTTGAGTCATATTCCCTAGAACTAATGACATAGAAGCTATCTGTCCAACCATTCTCGCCACTTTTTTGACATGCACACGTTTACTTACACGAACTGAATATTCTATTTCATCTTTCGTTGAAAGCAAAGCTTCAATTCTATTTTTGGAATTTCTAACGTAAAATTAACAGAATCAAGAATTGTTCCAAGCCATTGAATGCGTTGCACAGGCACCCAAAGAGATTTCTCAACTTTGGGGACAAATCCTGAGCTTATTAAATCAGACTTTATTAATTTTGCTTGGGTCTCAGCGGACTCTTTACTATGGCTACACCAAAAACCATCATCTAAGTACATAACAGCTTTTTTGCTCTCAGCCCTCCACTTAGCAATCAAAGGTCTAGAAATCTTAGTATACGTATAAGGAGCTGTTGACAATCCAAATGGCAAAACAACAAATTTCATGAAAATTATACAACCTGGATATGTCCATAAGCCCAAAAAGTCAGTATGAAGATCGTTTATGCTCACGTGATGATACGCTGAATGGATATCCCATTTAACCATCCAGTCATTTTTATTTAAGAACATAAGAGCAACTTTCAGATCCTCATACTTGACCGAAACATTTCATATATGTTTATTGACTAAGCTGAGATCCAAAATCAACCTTTTCTCGCCATTAGACTGAACTGAGACTGAAAGAGGGTTAACACAATGTGGTAAGCTATTACCTTTCACAACAAGGCCCAGTTTCAATAAATCTACAATAGCTTTTACCACGAACTCCGCATTTGAGAGAGCAGACTTATTGTTCTTGAGCATCATTTTTGGCGGACAAGAATAGAATGGAATTTTATAACCATTTTCCATAACATCTAAAACGAAATTATTAGCTCCTATATTCCGCCAAAATTCTATATTTTGTTTTAATCTACCTTTAACTATAATATTGGTTTGATTTTGCTCATATTCAAAATATTCAGTTGTAAGCCCATTTTCAGAAAGCGGATCATTACAAAAAGAAGAAATATACTCATCTTGCATGCCATTTTCATTTTGATGTGCCTGCTGCTGGGATGTTTGTAACTGTAGTAAGGGCTGGTCGCTGTTGTCTTGGCCCTGTTGTATAATGTGGGCAGTCCCAGCGCAGATGAGAGAAGTCCCCACTGGCAAAGCAGGATCCCGGCCACATTGCTGATCCTTGGGAGGGACGAAAAAGCCGTGGTCTTGTAGACAATGGTGGTAAGAATGCCGGTATAGTAGGAATCGTTGACTGAGACTGGTCCCCTGGCATACCACCCCATGGAACTGAAGCCCCGGCAAAAAGAGAACCGCTAGTAGTAGTAGCTGATGGAGTAGGCCTCCATATTTAGCCTTGATTGCACTCCTTTTCTTCCGTACTGCTCGTGATTCGGCCTTGATGATTTTATTTTCATCTTCAGAGTCACTCGCCACTGGATTAGATTCATACTGACGGACGGTTTCCCATCCGCCTTCGGAACTATCTGCAATTTTAATGAGTTTATTTCTTTGTTTCAATCGTTAACTTTCCTTTCCTGAGCAGTAATATCCCTTCTGCACCAGCATACGGCGTTTACGTTTCACAGTTAATCCGTTATGCCAGAACCTGTTCAAATTATCAGGACTTCATGGAGCGTGGGAAAGTGCTCACTCAAAAGTTGTTGAGCCAGGGGTATCAAAAAACCAAACTGGTAGCAACACTTAAGAAGTTCTATGGGAGACATCATGATCTAGTCAATCCCTACAACGTGGCAGTTTCCAGAATTGTTTCTGATGTTTTTGCCAGTGACGCGCCATAAGTAGACTTCCCAAATCCCGGACATACGCTTCTACCGATATTTCCTTCGTTCAGGCCCATGGGCATGGTGGGCGAAGCTTGCTTACCAAGTAATGCTTACTATCCGCGGACGCCTGATTACACCCTTTGTTCTGGGGTCCATGTCTGTAGGTCTGAACATTCTGATTCGTCATTCGTTTATGGATTTATGATTTTGGATTACGGCTTTGGTACCATGACCGCAACTACTTTCAGTTTACTGTCTGTCTCTGTGGGCAATTCACGCAAATATTCTATTTTATCGTTCTCAAGAACCCACAAGCTCTTCTTGATATTGTCCTGCAGCTCAGAATTAAAACAAAACTGAATTTTATTGCCAGTTCTCTTCCACGTGTACTCCAGTTTACTTTTCATTTTTTTCACCTGCGACGAAACAATAGCAGAATTAGCCCTCACTTCCTCCTGAATGGTTATTATTTGCCGTTTCTGGTCCCTAACTTCAGAAAGCAGTTCTTTAATGGACGAAGATAACGTCTCAGAGCTAGAACCCTCAGCCATACTAAAAAATCACGCCACATGTAAAATGATGATGTGTTCACCAGTCGATCCACCGCTAGATTGACAAAATTGCAATCACGTAATCGTATCACACACACCTGGACAAAAGAATTCTACGAATGCCTCTCTGGGCCAAGAGAAAATAATTAATTTCTAATTCATTTCTTTCAAACGAAATTAATTATATTGATTTAATTAACCGGACGTTTATTCGGGAGAATACCCAATATTTAGCTTGCAACGAAGAATGTGCTTTTTTCACTTCTGATGTATAAATAATCACAATTTATGGTCGTGTCAAAAAGTCTGTGATGCCCTTGTTTATCTTTTGGATAATATTTTTATTAGATTTGGAACTAAACTTTATAGGCAAACTATTGATATTCCGATGGGAACTAATTGTGCTCCTCTTGTTACAGATTTGTTTCTTTTTTTTTTTTTTTTTTTTTTTTTTTGTTATAAGAGAGATGTCTTGAAGTCTCTCTCACGTGAAAATCAGGCTGACATTATTGAGGCTTTCAGTTCAACTTCAAGATACCTTGATGATTTATTAAATATTGGCAATATTTACTTTGACCAAATGATGGACCGCATATACCCTACAGAACTTCAATTAAATAGAGCAAATTCTTCCGATACCGAGGTACCTTTTTTGGATTTGAATCTGTGTATACCTAATGGTACAGTTTCCACCAAAATTTATGATAAACGGGACGATTTTGATTTTAATATAGTCAATTTCCCTTTTCTGGATGTCCCCCGGCGTACCTCATATGGGGTATATATTAGATTCGCCAGGGCTTCTTCAAATCTTAATGACTTTAACTACCGTGATAAAGCTCTTACTGCCAAACTTCTTAGGCAGGGCTATCGTTATTTTAAACTTCGTAAGGCGTTTTCGAAATTTTATCGCAGACATAGTGCCTTGGTAGAAAAATATAGCGTCAGTCTGAAAACACTTCTGCAACAAGTATATCGGAACCAGAATTTTACGGTGACTTAGTGTACAGATTTAGAAAAAGTTGTAGGTAAATCTAACTTTTCGGAGCAATTCAGAAAACTTATTAACCGTTATAAAAGAATTGGCTATAGCCTGGATATTATGCGGCAGACTACCTAGTTGTCAACCCAATCATTGTTGATGGCTATGCTTCACTCTTCAAATGCACGACGGCGGTTCGGGCCTCAGACTCAATGACGGCCTCTTCGTAAAACTTTAACCAGTGGGTTGGGGCTTGACGATATGTCTTTGGCTTGGCCCGCCATGGTTCAACTATTTGCTTTCGTTTACTCTGGCATATAGTAGAATTAGCCATGAATACCCATCTTTGTTTATTATAGTGATTAATTTGATTTTTATGTTTTCGCTTTGATGCATTGACTGAGTTGGGATCCTTTATGCGAACCGAATTTTTATGTATTTTTGTATTAAGAGTAGCATCGGGACCCAGGGTGAAGTTGGCTAGCTGTAAAAGTGCTTTAAACCCCACGGTGGTTTACTCTACTGACCATTCTAAGGCGGCGGTCCCGATGTTAGTCTTACTCTTTTTTGCTTTGTGGTTTATTCTACGAGGCAATTTGTTTTATGTCTTACCTTATGTCATTTTGTTCTTGTGTTTTCCAGTCCTTTTAGCATTGCGATTACCTCGCCTGGGGAAGAGAGAACTAATTTTAGTGCTTTTCGTATGTTTGTTCGTGCTTGTTTGGATTTGTCGGTTTCCTCTTCCTCTTGGTGTCTAGGAAGGGCTGCGGTTTGTGATTGTGGCACTCCCTGGACTTTTCTCTTAGCTTTTTTTACTGCTCTAATGATTGAACATTGAAAATACAAGACAGAGTTGAATAGAAATGATGCGAAACGCACGAAAATGTCTTATGCAATTTTCGGACTCAACAAGCCCAGATCAGCCTTTGCATTTTCCGCTTATAGAATCAATGAATACTGTAGTATATGTCGACGAACAGAGAATGCTCATATCAGACAGCCCTGTAGTGATTTTATCAACGCATGCCTAATACAGTGAAACTAAGAGCTGAATATACGTACAGTCGATCATAGTGTTTAATTTGACTTTCATGTTCTTTTTTTATGCATTGACTGAATTGGGATCCTTTGTGCGAACCGAATTTTATGTATTTCTGTATTAAGAGTAGCAGCGGGAGCCAGGGTGAAGTTGGCTGGCTTGAAAAGTACTTTATACCCCTGGTAGTTTATTCTACTGACCGTTCTAAGGCTGTGGTCCCGGTGTTAGTCTTACTCTTTGTTGCTTTATGTTTTATTCTACGGGGCTATTTGTTTTAGGTCTTACATTGTGTTATTTCTTGTGTAGTTTTTCAGTCCTTTTAACATTGCGATTGCCTCGCTTGGGGAAGAGAGAGCTAATCTTATTGCTTTTCGTACGTTTGTTCGATTGGCGCTTGTTTGGTTTTGTCCGTTTCCTCTTCCTCTTGGATTCTGGGAAGGACTGCGGCTTATGATTGTGGAACTCCTTAGACTTTTCTCTTACCTTTTCTTTAAATGACTCGAACACCTTAGAGACCATGAAAATTTGTCCTATATATGGGTAGCTCGTCACTGAGGACTAATCATAGCGCCAGATCAGGAGGTAAATGGTATCTTTTTCGATCTTCTGTATAATGATAGAATGTTGAATGTACTCATAAGATAAAATTTGAAAGTTTCTCTAAAATATACCTAAAAATGTTTTCTTGAGCTATCGGAAGAATTTTCTAAGGACTCAAAAACGAATTGGAACCAGCCACGGTAAACGTGTCATCGGTGTTTTTGGGGGGTGGGGGGGGGGGGGGGCGGCGGGGGATGGGATTGAAGATTTACTGCAGTTTTATATACATAAAAGACAATAGAGTTTAGTAGTCTTAATATAGTAAAGTATATATCCTGAGCTGAGTTGTAAAACTGATCAATACAAATGATAGCCTGACTACAAACTGGGATTCAAAGCAAAGAAAAATCGCTTTTATATTCACACTGTGCCCGGTCATAGACGATACGGTCAGGCAAAACCCGTCTAGAAATGGTTAAGGATTGTGCCGTTTATTGCACGGCTGCGGCCCGACCCGCCGCTGTGCAATAACACTGTGCAGCAAAGTAAATGAACTTGATTGGGTTAACCATTAAAGCAGACAAATCCTCTAATTCCACTTTTGGTTGTATATATGCTACAAAGGGCATGTGTCGGTTGGCAGGCCGAATGATAAAACCCTCATTGAAATATTCCAAACGTTTACAGAGTTTATGAATTTTTAATATTTTGCTCATTTGCCTCTCTTTAATAAGAAATATTCTGGAATTAGGGAATTCATGATCTTTAAACATACAGTCTGTTGTATTACGTCTACATTATTTGCTGTCATTTTATATCGATTAATATTCTCTTTCAATTAATCAGTAGACTCAAGTTACCAGCAGCTGAACGGTTCCAGAATCTGACAGAAAATTGAGCTACATGCTCTGCGATTTTTCAGTCAAATTAATCTTTCACTACGCATGCCTATTTCTTTGGCCGAGATTTCCCCTTGACCTACCGCTTACGTTAGCGAGCAGCATGGGACCTGGCGAGCCTGCACAGGCTCGTCTGAAGCTCTACTGTTAGTATATGCTATAAGGGCTCTTTTCCCATGACACAGTTGAATTGTTCTAAGTCTTGAATCTTACGTTTAGCGATTCTTATGGGTGCCCACTACTAGTAGTGTTGCACTGATGATCGATTCTAATAGATCATCAATCACTTTTGCCTCTTATGACTGATGATCTGAAAGATTTGAAAGATTTTTTATAGTCGACCAATGGGAAAATTCTACTTTTTTAAACACATTTCTCTCACGTTTTATTTTTATAGAAATCAAAGCTGTCTATTTGGGTCATTCTAGATTTGAGGTCAATAAAAATGAAAAACAAAATGATAAAATAGGCTTAAAAAGTCAACCCAAAAGTACTGATGTTTTTCTTATGGCTCCATGAAAACATATGCTGTGGGTACTTATTGCAGAGGCGCTTCTAATGAGTACCAATGAGTTTTCATGGAGAAATAAGAAAACTTTTATCTGGCTACCCCTCTTATTGATCTGGCGAAATGAATAAGTACCTGGAAAAGGTCTAAATTAAGAGTAATTGTATTTTCTACAAGTCGATTATAAATCGATGATCAGTCGGTTTTACAAAACCGATGATCCGATGATCGACTATGAAATTCTGGCCGATTCCCAACACTACTGCTTACCTTTACGCAGAAAAATGATCGGCACTTATTTGTCAGAACAAGTAACATCTCTACCTCAGCTGTGATTATAGACACATTTAGATCCGACGTGAGAAAACTAATCCTCTGAAATGCGCCCAACAAAGACTCAAATCAGCCTGCACATCTGCGCAATCTAATCAGATCCATTCTTCGCATTGAGAAATTTCATCCTTGGCTATCCAAAACGAGCCCTGTGAAGTTTCTTATCAGACTCCGGGAATGCGCAGGCTGATCTGAATCTTTGCTGGGTGCACATATCCGAAGATATCTCACATTGATTCTTATTCCATTGCAGACATAATAATTGTTCCAGCAAGACGCAATGATTCATTCAGGAAATCCGTATCCAATGTGATGAAGGCTATTGAAGGATTAATAATTAGGACAAGAGGTACTTGAAAGATTTTACCATATGAGCCTCGCCAAGCTAAAAGGTGTCTTAGAACATGCGCAAAAGGCACATATTCAAATATCCCGCACATGCGCAAGGTCTCGCCAAGGCATCTGCTCTCCATTGATACATGTAATACTGTCATAGAGACTGAGAAAGGGCCTTAACTATTGCTTATATTATATATATTTATAGAGACTTATACACTTGGTAATGTTTTACAAGAGAAACAACGCCTGGATTTCTTGGACACCACGCCCTTTCTGAAAAGGTGGCTACTCTAAAAGGAAAGAATCGGCTCCCAGGGGGGGGGGGGGAGCAAATTCTTGCCATTTAGAGTAGAAGCCTTTTCAGAAGGGGGAAAATAATGTGAACAGAGTTACCTCCCTTTAGAATGTATCCACGGCTCTTAACGGGATTTTTGCGGATATGTGCATTTTATTCAGAGCATACGCTGTTTTCAAGATTTGGTTTGCTTTAAGAGGCTGTTAAAAATTCCAGCACTATTTGTATAGGATGCCGTTTCTATTGATAGCAGACTGTGTGCTTAATTGAAATCGAGACAAATGGTTTGGCTATCAGATCCAGTCTATTCAATAAGCATCAGATTACACGCTAGAGAATCAGTGTACGACGGAAGCTCAATGAACGCGTTGTAAAGTTAAAAAATCCTGATTATGTTTTTAAAACTGTGAGTATGTTTTACAGCCATTAATATACTCTTCTTAATCCTATCACTATACTGTTTGCAGGTGAATATGCTTTCAGTGCATCGTGATAAACTCTTGCGATTTTGGCAGTGCGGCACATGAACCCTTCTTGCCTTGAATGTCCATGTCCATACCTTGAAAATGATAGTTCTCTTTAATTACCGTAACACTAGCGATCTGTTTCCATGTTTGCGAATTCAGGACGTGGCTTTCTCTTACTTGCTCTATGTTTACTCATTTTCGTGATTTTCTTACGCTTCGTTTGTATTATATTCAGTATTTTGTAAGTGTACCTGAAAATTAGTGATGGAGTATATAAATTTAACCCAGTATTTTCTTCTTATAAAGTTATACGAGTTACTTTATAAAATGAAATAATACCAGTAATACAGTACACGTGACTGGTGAATGAAGTGAACGTATTCTTCCATAGATGCAGTGTACCTAGTCAATGTAGTGCATTGTACCCAGTAAATGCGCAATGTGTGCCAAGAAATTGAACTATCTGACTTGTTATGTTCTGGCATATTTATTTTAGTATACACTTTAATTAATCCGTCCAGATATTTAGCTATCTACCTGACCTTTGTTGCAACCTGCGCTCAGTACCTGGGATGTGGGATATACTATAGGGCTCCAGTTGAGTAGCCAGATGCATTTTTATGTTTTACTTTATTGTGACAAAAATGTTCTGGTTCTTAATTATTAATATTGTCTTGAAGATCTAATGAGATTCCAAAACTGAATTAATTTGTGCAAAAATGTCAAAAAACTAACTGATATTTTTCTGTAAGATAACCAACTGATCTGGAGCACCTGGTTGTAACCAGATCACTAAACTAGCACTGTCATAGGGTATGTTAAAGTTTGAACCGAATTACATTTTCTATGGACAATGTAAATTTATACCAAAAATTTTAGTCGAATAATTGGCTTTATACCCAAATATAACTGTTGTTTTTTAGGTAAAGATATGACTAAACATTCACTTTCATGAAAAAAATCCAAATCTGGATCAATTTTATTTTTTCTAAAACATGTTACCCCTCCCTCCTATATAAATAAAATACGGCTTCTGTAAAAACATATTTTCAGTATGGCTACTTCTTCACATTTATAGAACATGTATCTTTATAAAAATATCAAGTATAATGGTTTTGGAAAATTGTGGAAGCTGGGACAACCCGCTAAAAATAGGCAGCTTGCCTATATAACCGTCAGAGTTCCATTCAGAATATTTTGTGTTCGTTGTTTTCAAGGGCAAGCTTTAAAGAATATATTTGACTTCACTACAGCTGTTTTTGGTTATATGAGTGTATTCATTGCTCTCAAGGTTCGTTCCTTTTAGAAAGTATTTCTCTTCCCTACAGAAGGTGCTATAGTCGTATGTTGGCCTTAAAACTTCTCCCTATACTTCACTGTAGTGTAGTTTATTTATTAGTACATTGTGATCATTGAGCCCTTGAGAATCACTTATGAGGCGTAATTGGCCGAAACAAACTAATCTGCCTCAGAAATCTTGTCTTTAGAGCTTTTGTGAATGTGTTCGTTGTTTTCAGTGGCTGTTACGGTTAAGTGCCGTGTGGCGGCTGTAAAGGATTTTATTTTTATATTATTTGGGATCATTTAAAATAGAGTTCCGATTTGGTCTAAGCTTTATGGTGGGCGTATGCAGCTCTGCAAATTACATTGCTGTCCCATAAAAGTCTCAATTAACGCGAGAATCAGCTTTTAGCTCTTTTTTGTGTTCTTTGTTTCTACGGACATCCTTTAGAGATTACTTTTATTCAAATTTTATAATAACAACAATAAGGAATAAGGATGTCCGAATGTCTTGGTAACTACGGTTTATTGCACGGCTGTCTCATATACATTGAAAACATAATCTAAACAATGGATCCTTTGGATTTGGGTTCGGTTGGAGTTTAACGACCCAGTCAACTCTATTAAAGTTATGTCGATTTGGTCAGTTTACCTAATCACACTTTTCCTGAGGAGAAGGGAAACAGAAAACAAAAACAAAAGTAGAAAATAGCGGTTTTACCTGCTCGTTGCAGTACTAATGTCGCACAAGTTTCGCAAAACCGATACATACAACAACTTAGACTGACATTCACTTTACTATTTCAAGTATGAAGTGTGTCATTTATTCTTATTTATGACTGACATGTCAGTAAGTATGGCATAAATAGTCAGATATAGACTGAGGAGAGAATATTAATGTAATAAATGATCTATTTGTAATCTCCCTTTTCTTTAAGGGGAACTGAAACACCTTCAAGAGAAACCACTCTATAAAACTTTTGTTCCTTTCTTAGAAGCGGTCTGTTCTAATAGGAAATTAGTTCCCCTTTGGGACAAATTCTTTCCTATTAGTAGGGGTTTAAACTGCAAGAAAGCCAACGGGAAGTCACAAAAGTTATCTCTCTGGTACAGAATGACGGAAAATCTATAAATATATCGATTCTCTGAATGTATCATTCTTCTGTCGATTCTGATTTCATAAATAACAGAGTAATCCGTATAATGAAGCTGTGTTGATATAAATAAGAAAAGAAAGTTATCTACTTACAAATGCTCAAGACAATTCTTTTGATTTACAAAGTATTCCATACTGGTTGTTTATTTCAAGGTTATCAATACTTATATTTGCTTCCAGGACGAGGCCGTGTTAAGCCGCGTTCCATTTCATTTAACTAAATATTCCGAGGAAAGGATCCCTCGAAATGGCACGTCAAAACAAAGACAAGTAAATAGCAGACCCGATTTGATTGAGTCTGTTCATGAAGAATAATGAAAGTGCAACAACCGTCATGTCCTGGGCTGCTTTGACTTAAAATCTATAAATTTAGATGGGCTGGGCCGGAACTTTTAATGCCTGGTTCTTGGTCCACTGGGGTTCAACTGGTGGTTTTCTTTTGCTCCGGTTCCAGTGTTGTTGTTTGTCACGCCAGGGATCCCCAAGTGTTTAAACATGTTGTGTCCGTTAGATCCTCATCTTTGTTTCGCTATACACTTTATCTGTGATTTATTTGTTGCCCGTAATGATTCACGGATTAGTTAGAAGACATCCACGCTACTATGGAAACTTGGGATGAGGGTTGGGATCCCATAAAAGGTGGCTTACGCTCCGTCCATTCCCCGAAAGGTTTTCAACTATTGGTTTTCATTTACTCAGGCATACAGTAGAATTAGCCATGAGTACTCGTCTGTTTATTATAGTGATTAATTTGATTTTTATGTTTTCGCTTTGATACATTGACTGAGTTGGGAGCCTTTATGCGAACCGAATTTTTATGTATTTCTGTATTAAGAGTAGCATCGAGACCCAGGGTGAAGTTAGCTAGCTGTAAAAGTGCTTTAAACCCCCCGGTGGTTTGCTGTACTGACCGTTCTAAGGCGGTGGTCCCGGTGTTAGTCTTACTCTTTGTTGCCTTATGGTTTATTCTACGAGGCGATTTGTTGTATGTCTTTCCGTGTGCCATTTTGTTCTTGTGTTTTTCAGTCCTTTTAGTATTGCGATTACCTCGCTTGGGGAAGAGAGAGCTAATCTTAGTGCTTTTCGTACGTTTGTTCGGTTTGTGCTTGTTTAGATTTGTCGGCTTTCTCTTCCTCTTGGGGGTCTGGGAAGGGCTGCGGTTTGTGATTGTGACACTCCCTGAACTGTTCTCTTACCTTTTTTATTACTGATCGTTCCATAGCAGTACTAATATTGTGGTACTTTTTGTTAAATGTTCTGTAGTGTTTTACTTACAAAAGTTTTTTTTTTTCTGTTAACAATTATGCAAATTAAACATATATTCAGTTAAGTTAGGGTAACAGAGTTGCCACCTTTTGGGGACAGGGCTAACAACATTGCTTGCCATTTTTTTTTTTGTGGCTGTTATATTGTATTTGTCTGTTTTTCCCTTTGATATTGAGAACTTGATTTGATCCCATTGTATCAGTTTACTTATTTACTTTGAAGGGAATTCTGTTTTCACTTATAATAAATATCTCACAACCGGCCAGAAAATTCATTACAAAAATATAAGTGAAAGTGAAGATATCCAGGAATTGCCACAATTACGAAGCACAGCCCTCCCGAGGCACCAAAAGAATGACAGGAGGATCAAATAATGGCAAAAATCACAGACACGTAAACAAAGAAGACCTGCAACAGAGGAACCGCCTTGGAACAGTCAGTAGGAAAACTAAAAATAATACTAGCCCTGTATGGTTACTAAACCTTATCCGATAGTTTTGGAGTGCTATGCTACGTGATATTGCCATTCCTGGTTATTCCACATTTATGGTCTGCACTCCGACAAACTATAAATTCGGTGAACAAAACACTACACATTGGCGGATCGTAATAGACCATTTATATATCAAAATGTGATCCGAAAAGGCTCAGACCAGATGTCAGCCCTCTATGCTAGGCATGTGCATTTCGAAGACATATTTTGCCAGCTTAGCAACTTGATTCATTTCATAACATTGCATTTTCCTTTTCAGAGATGCTAATTCCTGTTGATGTATTAATAATCAACAAGATTATTAAATCAATACCAGCGGAGAAAGGCTCCCAGCCGTATATACAGTGGCTGAGTGACTTCGAGAAAAGATTAGCTGAACTGCGTTCAGAAGATATGCGACGAGTCCTGAACTCCTGTAGATTACATCTAATGGTAATGCTTAAGCTTTTTTCCCTACAGACCAATACATATACCTTTGCAAACAGTTGATGCTTGATGTTATATTTTGATCTTTAAGGGCTTGCTAAGTGTTGATAAAGTTTACTTTAGACAAATGGTTGATAAAATTCACGTAAAAGAACTGCAGTTTAATAAAACAAATACCTAATTCCGAAGCACCGATTCTGGATTTAAATTTACCAATATTTGATCAGATAAACTCTACTAAAATTAATGACAAACAGGGAAGCTTAGATTTTTTGTTTCGTGCCCCTCATGCTACGTCATATGATGTATATCTTTAAGCGTGGGTACCAGTGTCATATACTATGTCCAACATGTTCAAAGGTTTTCCCCGCCATTCTTAATTAAGTTCCAAACATAACGTTGATTTGAAAACATTTCAGCAAGAAGGCATGTCCAAATCTGAATGTCATCTTGATCTAATCCATAAATTCAGAAAAAAGGAGTGTCTTTCACTACCAAAAGAATAGGTCACAACATTGATAATATGCGGTAAACTACATGTTTGCAAAAACATTTGTGGTAGATAACTTTATTTCCCTCTTTATTTGCATGACAGTTGGTCGGCCTCGGACTAAATAACGATTCCCTCCCCAATCTATTTCAGAAGGTTGGCACCTGACTATTAATGTCTATGATCGAGGTCATCGTATTCTTGTTTGCGGTTTTCTTGTGTTATGCCTTCAAATCGCTTTTCAGCCTTTTGCTGTGTTTCATCATAGTACTTGTGATTATGTGTGTTTTATTGTGATGTTTCATTTATGAGGTACAAGGCTCTATGCTGATCGAAAACCTGTTTGTAAATGAAAGCTGCATCAGGATTAAGAGCGAGGTTTCGCGCATGAGAAACTGGTTTAAGATTTTAGGTATGTCAGGCTATGTACTTTAGATATTCCTACAGAAAATTGGTTGAACTATTTGCAAACATTGAAGACCAAGGATTAGAATGCAACACCCGTTTTCTTTCAGGACTATAACCAAGCTATTCTACTGTACAATGATGCGAGAGTTGAGGATGCTTTGGAGCTGTTGAAGGAAAGAATGGAAGAGAAACGAAATTCGGCCATCACTGAGATTGAAAAGATAATGTTCCAGATTTATGACAGTATGTACAGTTCATTTAATCATATTAACCAGATAATGTCATCAAACGCATCTTTGGTGCCATTTTTGTACACACGTGAGATCACTGAATCCCCGTTTCATTATCTCAGTGGATACACCCTCAGATGTACCCTACCACAACAGATGGCGTATCATAAAACTAAGCCTGCTTTTTTGTGTGTAAATCGACAACGCCCAGTCTTAGGTGTCGTAGCTCGGCTTTGTAGATGCAACCACTCAAACTTCACCGCTGCATGCTTCCCACAACTAGATGTCTTTACTGCAACCTATTTTTGAAAATACGGAAACCTGGACTTTTGTTTCTGTTTTGGATTTGTTCCTCGGTTTTTATTATAGCATCAAGGGAATTAACTGTGACATGGAAATATTTGTCTGTATTGTGTCTTCTAGTTGTTCTCCATTGCTCTAACTACTTTTTTTAGTCAAGAGCTTATTACTGATTTACAATAGTATTAAGAAGTAAAGTTAAATGCTCCATATTCCTCAAAAATAGACATATTATTTTCCAAGAAAGGTTTAAAAAATATTAATACAATCATAAAATGTGGGACCTGACAGCCTGTAACATTTCAGTTAATCTCTTGTTGTTGAACTGGAGCAAAAACGAATGGTTTTTATTGTATCTCTGAATTAATGTTAGCAACATAGCTAACATAAATTCAGAGATATGATAAATGGTCATGTCATTTTGATCCAGTTCAAAAACTCGAGACAATTTTACAGGCTATCAGATGCCACATTTAATGATCCTATTAATTTTATATTTATTATATTATTTTCTATTTCAGAATTAATAAACATGCATTTTGATGAATGCAGTTTCAACCCAAAATTGACGAAGATGCAGGATATTTTACTGGAGGTATTAGGAAATGACGAAAATGGGCGTGGAATAATTTTTGTGAAAACAAGATTGCTGGCACAGTATTTGATAAAGTGGATGAAAAGTACAGATGTGTTGCAAGTTTTAAATCCGACCCCATTCGTTGGTCAAAACGCTCCATCTGAACTAGGAGGTAAGATACTGAATTCTACTTTAAGAGGACTGGATACTCTAAGTAGATTTGTCACCATTTATACAAGGAAGACAACTATTTTGACTTCCTGTTTGCTTTCCAAAAGGACGGACTTTTTTTCTCTTTTAGAAGGTAGACAAAAAGAATTTTGAAAGTCTTGCTCTCCTGAAAGTGTGTTCATTTCCATTTAATGTGGCTTCAGATTATGATGCTCTATATCATTATTTATTGTATGTTATATGCTTCAACAGCTGCCCATTTTGCTTTCTGTTTTACTAGTTGTGATTAAGAGTGGCATCGGGACCCAGGGTGAGGTTGGCTAGCCGTAAAAGTGCTTTAAACCCCACGGTGGTTTACTCTACTGACCGTTCTAAGGCGGTGGTCCCGGTGTTAGTCTTTGTTGCTTTGTGGTTTATTCTACGAGGCGATTGTTTCATGTCTTACCTTGTGTCATTTTGTTCTTGTGTTTTTCAGTTCTTTTAGCATTGTGACTACCTCGCTTTGGGAAGAGAGAGATAATCTTAGTGCTTTTCGTACGTTTGTTCGATTTGGGCTTGTTTGGATTTGTCGGTTACCTCTTCCTCTTGGTGTTTGGGAAAAGCTGCGTTTTGTGATTGTGGCACGTCCTGGACTTTTCTCCAACCTTTTCTTTGAAATACATAGAATCCGCGTCATAAGAAAATGTTTCTTGAGGCGTATGCAGACACCAAAGGCCAAAAGCAGTGAGCATTCACATAGACTGATCAAGCCTTACTGCCTGATTGGCTGGTGTAGAATATTTCGATGTCTGTCAAATGTCTTTATCAATTTGTCGTGTCGCAGTCGAATCTGCATCCGTACTGAAAACATTTGTCACTGATACATATTTTCGCTTTAAAAATGTGTGTATGTAACAACTTTGTAGCTGAACATATTTCGCTAAACTCATAAATAGAATGTTATTGCGAAAAGTTAAGCAGAAAACACATAAAAAGTCGAGTTTAATTTTATATGTACAATATATAATATGTTAAATTAGTAAATTTATTCAGTCATATATATAAGTAGATGTCACACAGCCGGCCACCAATTTATCGCTACTTGGTTCACTTTGTTAAAAGGGTCTTCTAGAAGAACCTTCTTATTTTCTAAGTATTCAGGCCAACTATTCCTAGTTCCGTCAAATTAAGTGTACATAAAATAAACGGTTGAGTTAAGCTGATATTTATGCCGAATGTAAAAATTAAATAGCATATGAGCCAGACACATAATTTCCTACAAGCTTGCATGTGCGCCCAGTGAAAACAGATCAGCCCACGCAGGCTGATCAGTTTCTTCATTGTCCGTCTAAAGACGGTTTGGATCCTTGGCTACCAACAAATTGCTCTGCAAAGACTCTGATCAGATTCGCAGATGCGCAAGCTGATCTGAGTGTGCGGCTTGTAGGCAATGCTTGCCCTCCTCAAATAGTATAGCGAGTAGGACGTTTGGTTAGATGTTCCTCTGACTGTCTGCCGTAAATGTTTCTGGCAGTAATTCCAGTCACAATTTTAACTCAGAATTCTTTAGATGTATGACATATGAATTGCTCATCTCTGTTTCATATCAAAATCTGAATGACCTTTTATTTTTTTACTTTGTTTTGCATCGCACGTTTGGATCGGAGAGTAATGATTTTATTAAATATAAGAGTGGAATCTCCTCTAATCTGTTAGTTCCAAGCAATAGCTGCCATGTTTCTGAAATTCCAAGCTGCGTGTTTATTATTATTGTAAGTTATCTTTAACAGATGGCACAATAAAACAATGGGTGGTTGTTATTGAGAAGTTGCAATGTGATTTGAATATAAAAACCTTGTGGATGTAAATAAACGTCAAAAAGATTGCCTTTGGAAACAAAGAACACACTACAGATAAACACTAGTTCTATCAGATCATTTAGAAATTTTGCAGATTGTCGCCCCGTCATGAAATCGGGCTTACGGGTGCGGTATTGTATTGGACTATAGTTCTAGTGTTGTGGTCCTGTTTATCTTAGAAATGTACATTAAGTAGAAGAAACTATATACAATCATCAAATCCACTCTTAGATTTTGGCAGTTTCGTTTGAAAGATTGTTGGTGGTGTCATTTATATTAGAAATGTGCATATTGTTTCTTATCTTTGATTTGATCATCGACACCAGATTTATATCCAGGAAGCGCAACAGTCCTCTTTAAATCTTCTTACAAACTTTGTGGTAGCAACTGATCCATGGTTTTGTCGGATTCTTATGAACATCTGTTCTCCTCGGCATCTGAAAAGAAGTGCATGTTAATTCTTTTGTATTTTTGTTCTAACGTTTTTGGCCAGAGTATTGACCATTTTCGACTAATACATTTACCGGAAAAAAAGTATTTTGTGGCAGCAAATCTTGTTACAATATTTGCTGATTTAAAAGGAATCTTCTTAAGATATCGATTTGCCTTTAATTCCGAATTATTAACTGGCCTAACTTTTCCAGAGTTAAGTAAAGTCCTAAAAGAGGGTTTCTATTGTAAGTAAAACCGCATCAAATAAACGAACATACATGTAGCATGTTCGGTTTATTTGACTCTGCACAGGGTCGGGTATGAAACTCACAGACCGGAATCCTGTGACCGAGACCTGGCACCGTGACCAAAATTTCTATCCTGGATTGCAAATCTAATATGTTTTTAACTTTGTTCATTATGAGGTATTAAATATATAGTATTCAACAAAAAGGAAATTTAGATCGGACCTGTAGTTATTTTTTAAACTCAGATTTATCGTTTCAAAGTATATGAACCCACAGACCATCCATTCTCCGTTTTTTTTTTGAAGTTTTTTTTTTCTATAATCTTCGATAAACAATCAATTTCTTTGTTACACAGGTCTTCCAAATACAGAAATAAATTATATATTGCTAGCTGAAGCTATAACAGAAACGTTAACGTGTTGAATTTTACGATTTTCATATATTTATTATGTTTCTAAAAATAGAATAGGTAGATAAGAACCACAATGTCCCTAATCTACAGAAATATACCGAATGGTAAACACCCATACAATCAATGCATATCAATGCATACTAGGCTAATTGTGTTATATAATATACAGAAATATAATGTTAGAAAATACGAACTAGGTTGAATTAAATAATTATAAATTTCCCTTTTGTTGGATAAATATATTTAATACCTCATAATATAAACCCAAAATGAACAAAGTTAAAAGCATATTAGTCTTGCACACAAGGCCGTCGTCGGCGGTCCGGCAGGTCCGGCGAGCGCCGGACCACTTATTTGGCCGAGCATGCTTTCGGCCGTACCACTTTTTTTTTATTTTTATTTCAGCCTTTTCTGTTATGCTTACTGTCTGTCTGTGAAATTGTTTAATCGCATTATCAAACGTGCTGCATTTAATACCTGTTTTGTTAATGCAATTATCAATAACGCTCGTGGCTCGTTTCACTTGTAAGCCTGTCCAAGGTGTGAAAACAAAACAGTCAGAGGTCGTGCCAAACACTGCAATCATTATAATGACACCTGTTTGATTTAATTCATTAACATTAAAGTATTAGTATCAATAGATAAAAGAAGAAGAAGAAGAAGAAGAAGAAGAAGTTTTATTCAAAATTCCAAAAGGCTATGAAGCACATGAGGATACAAATATATACATATAATGTGATGGCGATAACAATATGTGTGTATATTGCCATAGTATCCTTCTTACGCACTGACCTAACAACATAGTTACATGTAATACATGAGTAAATTGTAAAGGCTGCGGAGAAGATGTATATAATGTTTGAAGAAGCAGCACAGCAAAAGAAATATTAAAGCAAAGACGATTTGAAATTAATCAATCAAAAACGAAATTTCTTAATGCCTGCTATAAGTACAATCTCCCACAAACTACTTTAACTGCTGCATTGCTCATGTATATATGCATCACAGTTTATCGCCCTTTTCTTTAGGCAAAGAAACGGACGGCAACGGTTGGCAATATTACTAACCCAGTCCAAAAGGCTCGCTCCTGACGAAAACGAAATATAGGAACGAGCCTAAAGTTTAGGGTCTACCATTTCATTAAAATTGTTTGACAGAGAGTAAATATTGACACAAAATATATGCCAATACAAAACAGGACAAAACAAACAAACAAACATAAATAAATAAATAAATCAATAACTAAATCAAACCAAGGATCGACTTATATTTTAGAAGAGATAGAAAAAGCATTAATATGGACGCCGGAGAGCCAGCAATTACCTGATTGGGTCAGTCCCTACCTAGGAAGTAGCAAGCTCTCTTTTGTCCAATATTGTTAACAAAAATACTATTGACGTTATCCATAATACGTAATAATATATATGATGATATAAGACATGATAAACTCGTTGAGCTTTGATCCAGAATGAGTTAAAGAGCGCCATAGAAGAAAGTTTGAATCCCCTCAGTCTATTTTTCTAATTATTCTAAATCAAAGAACATGTCGGTCGGCAAGTTTATAAAACTTTTTGACTGAATGCAAGAATATTCTTAATCCTGAAACCTTATCGAAAGTAACATCGCCTGATGAGACCCGAAGAGGGGTCCAAATAGTTGTTTAAGATTTACCAAAGTCTTATTCTGTTTATGTTAAACTGGCTAAATTCTTGGCCAAAATGACTGACATTCTGGCCCCTCAAAAGCCTCCAAAATGCATCAAAACGCACGTACAGGCATCGATAATTCAAACATTTACTCGGGGGAAATCCCCCGAACCCTCCGCATTACGAGAGGGGGGAAATCCGCCGGACCACTTTCCACTACCCAGCGACGGGCCTGCACAGGAACAGTTATCGGCATGCGCTTGGTGATCAAAAAAGAAAATATGAACTATACTTACATGTAAGTGAAGTACGGGGTAATGTAATGTAAAATATGCTCGTCTAATTGACTACCTAACAGAACAAAATGGGGGACAAGTGATTGTTTAAGCCATTAAAATAGATATGTGCAGTGCTAAATGCTGATAAAAATCTCGAAGTCTTTATGCTTTAGTAGAACGTCTCCCCGTACTTCACCATAGTGCAGATTATATTTCATTTCCTTTGGGATCATTGGGCCCATTGTGGTATATTTGAAAATAGAGTTCTGCTAATGTACACGCTAGAGGGCGTAAGCATGTGTTGCTAACTTCATTACTGCATATAAAGAGTCTCAATAAAACCGAGACTCCCATTTTCTAGTCCGTTGTGTGTTCTTTGTTTCCAAAGGCAATCTTTTTGACGTATTATAAAGTGGGATTATCTAGTCTGGTCCAAAAAACTTGACACCTTCAAAGCTTAGTTTGTTCTCAAAGGCCTTCTTTCAGAATCTATATATCTTCACTGCAGCGGTGGCGTTAAAACGTCTCCACGTACTTCAATGTAGTATAGCTCATGTTTTCCGGTCCTTTGTGATCACTGAGCCCATTCCAAGTTTAAAAACAATTAAATATGTAGTTGGAACGGTAGGATTTAGAGCGAGGCCTAATTTAATACAGCCATGTTTAAGCGCCCCCACTCCCGGTTCTGCCATTGACCATTCCAAGGCGGTGTTCTTTATTTGTTCGTTCTCTTTTAGTTTGTTTGCTTTTTTACGATGGTTCGGTGCGCGCGCTGTATTGTATTCCCATACATATCCAGTTTTGGCATCAGTAACATCGATTTAACTATCCATGGCCCGGTATTCTTTACTGGTGATCGGTCCAAGGTGATGGTTTTAGTGTTGATATCGTTCCTTGCCCAACCGCCAGTAGTTGTGGCTATCTTGCAGATCTTCATTGGTTGTATGTTGGTTGTTGCAACTCTGCCCTTGTGTCTTGTCATTGTACGCTCATTCTCTTCTTCTTTCGGTGCCTCTGGGAAGTCTGTGCTTCGTAATTGTGGCATTTTCCTTATTTCTGTGTTGGATTTTCTTTACAAAAATGGCAATTGTTACGGCATGTATTTCAAAAATTGTCCGACGTTTGTCACAACAGGTAATGGTTAAATTTGGCTCAAATTCAATATTTGACCTCGGATTATTTAAATGTTATAATGAGAGGACTTTTCAGATATTATTTCTATTTTTGATAATGTAGATAAAACTAAATATAGAGATATCCAGAAAGGCCACAACCACGGAACACGTACAGCCTCCTAAAGTTTTATTTTCTTAAATCATGTTGAATTGTGCCCCTGTATGCATATTAAGATGAAACTGTTTGCATTTGCAAGAACACATTCAGGTTCTGTTAACATTTAAACGTCATCAACAAATGTGAGTGTTAATAAAATATCTTTGCTCGTTCTAGGAATGACCAAGCACGAACAAAAAGATGTACTTGTTTATTTCAAAGACGGGTTGCACAAGTTGATAATAGCAACGTCTGTAGCAGAGGAAGGACTGGATATAACGAAGTGTAACCTTGTAATTAGATATGAACATGTAACAAATGAAATAGTTCGAACACAGTCAAGAGGTAAGGTTCCGCGATTTTCTTATGTTTATATTTATGTATTAGTGGGAATGATTCATATCAACTAGCGGTTTGGGGCAACAAGAGTAACGTTTATACACATTTTAAGGTTAATATTACATGTGTTAAAATGATTTCTTTAATGTTCGTTTAATGTCTATATAATATGGATTACTCATTTACTGGAACCCATCATCCAGAGACCTAAACTTTGCAAGAGTAACGTTCACATTGCCCAAACAGTCAACCATATGTCCAAACCAATGTAACTGAGCCTTAATTACCGGACAAAAGCCACCCAACAGCCAGCTTTTCTTAATCTATTTTTGTTTGTAGCTCACCTGAGCTAAAGGATCAAGGTGAGCTATTGTGATCACTCACCGTCCGTCGTCGTCCGTCTGTCGTCCGTCCGTCCGTCCGTTCACAAACTTTAAACAACATCTCCTCCTAAATCACTGATTGGATTTTGACTAAACTGTACAGGAATGATCCTAGGTTGATCCTCTTTCAAAGTTCTTCAAATAGTTCCGGTCCATTGCATATCTAGGTCACAGGAGCTAAAAATAGCTTTTTTTAACTGAAAACTTAAAAAATCTTCTTGTCAGAAACCAGTTGGCAAATTTCAATATAATTTTGCAGAAATGTTCCTTTGGTGATCCTCTACCACGATTGTCCAAGCCATTTGGATTCGTCATAAAAACATGGCCGCCAGGGGGCGGGGCTTATTTTCCCTATATATCTATATAGAAAAACTTTAAAAATCTTCTTGTCAGAAACCACTGGACCGATTTCAATATAATTTTGCAGAAATGTTCCTTTGGTGATCCTCTACCAAGATTGTTCAAGCCATTTGGATTCGTCAAAAAACATGGCCGCCAGGGGGCGGGCTTATTTTCCCTATATATCTATATAGAAAACTTTAAAAATCTTCTTGTCAGAAACCACTTGACCGATTTCAGTATAATTTTGCAGAAATGCTCCTTTGGTGATCCTCTACCAAGATTGTTCAATAGATTTAGATTCGTCAAAAAACATGGCCGCCAGGGGGCGGGGCTTATTTTCCCTATATATCTATATAGAAAACTTTAAAAATCTTCTTGTCAGAAACCACTGGACCGATTTCAATATAATTTTGCAGAAATGTTCCTTTGGTGATCCTCTACGAAGATTGTTCAAGCCATTTGGATTCGTCAAAAAACATGGCCGCCAGGGGGGCGGGGCTTATTTTCCCTATATATCTATATAGAAAACTTTAAAAATCTTCTTGTCAGAAACCACTGGACCGATTTCTATATAATTTTGCGGAAATATTTCTTTGATGATCCTCTACCAATATTCTCTCTACCAAGCCATTTGGGTTCGTCAAAAAACATGGCCGCCAGGGGCGGGGCTTATTTTCCTTATATATCTATATAGAAAAATTTAAAAATCTTCTTGTCAGAAACCACTGGACCGATTTCAATATAACATGGCAGAAATGTGTCTTTTGTAACCTTCTCCCAAGATTGTTCAAGCCATTTGGATTCGTCAACAAACATGGCCGCCAGGGGGCGGGGCTTATTTTCCCTATATATCTATATAGAAAATTTAAAACTCTTCTTGTCAGAAACCAATAGCCGATTTCAATATAATTTTGCAGAAATATTTCTTTGATGATCCTCTACCAAGATTCTCTCTACCAAGCCATTTGGGTTCGTCAAAAAACATGGCCGCCAGGGGCGGGGCTTATTTTCCTTATATATCTATATAGAAAAATTTAAAAATCTTCTTGTCAGAAACCACTGGACCGATTTCAATATAACATGGCAGAAATGTTTCTTTTGTAACCTTCTCCCAAGATTGTTCAAGCCGTCATGATTCGTCAAAAAACATGGTTGCCAGGGGGGCGGGGCTTATTTTACCTATATATCTATATAGAAAACTTTAAAAATCTTCATGTCAGAAACCTCAGGACATATTTCTATATAACTTGGCAAAATGTTTCCTTGGTGATCCTCTACCAAGATTGTTCAAGCCGCCATGAATTGTCAAAAAACATGGCCGCTAGGGGCCGGGGCTTATTTTCTCTGTATATCTATATAGAAAATTTTAATGATCTTCTTATCAGAAACCAGTGGACCGATTTCAGTATAACATTGCAGGAATGTTTCTTTTGTAATCCTCTACCAAGATTGTTCAAGTCGTCATGATTCATCAAAAAACGTGGCCGCCAGGGGCGGGGCTTAATTTCCCTATATATCTATATAGAAAACTTTAAAATTCTTCTTGTCAGAAACCACTGGACTGGTTTGGGGCAACAAGAGTAACGTTTATACAAATTTTAAGGTTAATATTCCATGTGTCGAAATGATTTCTTTAATGTTCATTTTGCAGAAATGTTCCTTTGGTAATCCTCTACCAAGATTGTTCAAGCTATTTGGATTCGTCAAAAAACATGGCCGCCAGGGGGCGGGGCTTATTTTCCCTATATATCTATATAGAAAACTTCTTGTCAGAAACCACTGGACCGATTTCTATATAATTTTGCAGAAGTGTTTCTTTGGTGATCCTCTACCAAGATTGTTCAAGCCATTTGGATTCGTCAAAAAAAACATGGCCGCCAGGGGGCGGCGCTTATTTTCCCTATATATCTATATAGAAACTTTAAAACTTTTCTTGTCAGAAACCAATAGCCGATTTCAATATAATTTTGCAGAAATCTTTCTTTGATGATCCTCTACCAAGATTGTTTAAGCCATTTGGATTCGTCAAAAAACATGGCCGCCAGGAGGCGGGGCTTATTTTCCCTATATATCTATATAGAAAACTTTAAAAATCTTCTTGTAGGAAACCACTGGACCGATTTCAATATAATATGGCAGAAATGTTTCTTTTGTAACCTTCTCCCAAGATTGTTCAAGCCGTCATGATTCGTCAAAAAACATGGCTGCCAGGGGGCGGGGCTTATTTTTCCTATATATCTATATAGAAAACTTTAAAAATCTTCCTGTCAGAAACCACAGGACCGATTTCTATATAACTTGGCAAAATGTTTCCTTGGTGATCCTCTACCAAGATTGTTCAAGCTGTCATGATTTGTCAAAAAACATGGCCGCTAGGGGGCGGGGCTTATTTTCCCTGTATATTTATATAGAAAATTTTAATGATCTTCTTGTCAGAAACCAGTGGACCGATTTCAGTATAACATTGTAGGAATGTTTCTTTTGTAACCCTCTACCAAGATTGTTCAAGTCGTCATGATTCATCAAAAAATGTGGCCGCCAGGGGCGGGGCTTAATTTCCCTATATATCTATATAGAAAACTTTAAAAATCTTCTTGTCAGAAACCGCTGGACTGATTTCATTATAACTTGGCAGAAATGTTTTCTTGTTGACCCTCTACCAAGATTGTTCAAGTTATCATAATTTGTCAAAACACCTGGCCGCCAGGGGCGGGGTTTACTTTCCCTATATATATCTATATAGAAAAGTTTAAAAATCTTGTTGTCAGAAACCAATGGACCAATTTCAATATCACTTGGCAGGAATGTTTCTTTGGTGACCCTCTACCAAGATTGTTCAAGCCGTCATGATTGGTAAAAAAACATGGCCGCTAGGGGGCGGGGCATATTTTCCCTATATATCTATATAGAAAACTTTTAAAATCTTCTCTTAAGAAACCGTTGGATCGAGTTCAATGTAACTTGGCAGGAATCATTATGCTTTGGTGACCTTCTACCAAGATTGTTCAGGCCCACATGATACGTCAAAAAATATGGCCGCCAGGGGGCGGGGCTTATTTTTCGTATATGTCTGTATAGAAAACTTTAAAATTCTTCTTGTCAGAAACCACCTGACTGATTTCAATATTACTTGGCAGGAATGTTGCTTTGGTGATCTTCTACCAAGATTGTTCAAGCAATCATGATTCGTCAAAAAACATGGCTGTTAGGGGTGGGGCTAATTTTCCCTATATATCTAAATAGAAAGCACTAAAAATCTTCTTGTCAGAAACCACTGAACCGATTTCAATATAACTTGGCAGGACTGTTTCTATGGTGACCCTCTACCAAGTTAATTTGTTCAAGCAGTCATGATTCGTCAAAAAACATGGCCATTAGGGGGTGGGGCTTATTTTCCCTATATAGCTATATAAAACATTTTAAAAATCTTTTTGTCAGAAACCACTGGACCGATTTCAATATATCTTGGCAGAATTGTTCCTTTGGTGATCCTCTTTCAAGATTCAATTCAATCCATAATGATGCATGAAAAAAATGGCCGCTGGGGAGCAGGGCTATAAAATTTATACAAAAATCTTAGAGCAGTGAACTATGCTGAAACTTCAACAGTAAGTATGCAAAGCTGTTTGCTCAGGTGAGCGATATAGGACCATCATGGTCCTCTTGTTAACACTTAGTATGTCTAATTTTCGAAAATAGTCTACTTGCTGAATCCGTATATAGTATATAAAAGAACTTAATCGATGTACTGTAAAAAGCACCACATTTGTATCTTTTTTAATTACAGTTTGACCACCTTTGTTTGATATATAGCTTTGGATATATTATCTTATGAAATTAAGTGTGCAAAATAAAAAGAACATAAATAATTAAAATATATCCTATTTCAGTATACCTCAGCAGTACTAGATTGTGGGGGTGATGGTAAGGGCGATAAATTAGTTTTACATTATCGAAAGATCGCCCTTATGATGCAGCTCCGGATTATATATAAGTGTTCAGTACATATTGGGTCCCCGTGAAAATTCTAAGGGACAATTTGCATGGAATGTCAAAGTCTATTTTCTGGAAAAAAGAAAAATATTTCAAAATGCAATCCGCTGAAATTTTTACCCAGCATGCTAGGCGTTAACAAGCTACATGTATATGCCAACACATCTTTCTTTCACAGGGCGGGCTAGAGCTCCTAATAGCAAATATTTTGTAATCACTGGAAAAGGATCACAAATTGCTGATAAAGAAGAAAAGAATGCAAAACAAGAAGAGCTTATGAATGTAGCTGTCATTGCCCTTGAAAAATATATAACAAGAAACAGACAAGTATTTGGCATACAGCAGCAGAAGCTACAGTTTACAGCTAAACTCAAAAGAGACATGAAGGAAACAAGGAGACGTGAGAGACTAGTGGACGGGGACTTCGAATTGCAGTGTTACCACTGTAGCTCCTTTATTTGCATGTCATCTGATGTGAAAAAGATACAAGGAGTGCACCACGTTTGCATTGCAGATGACATTAGAGAAAGAGTCAATTTCGCAAGAAGTCCTTTACCGCAGTTTGAAGAGAGTGATATAAAAATGGACGGTGCGACAACATGTAAAAATTGCCAACATCCTCTAGGAGGAGTTTGTGATTACAAATCTATCGAATTCCCCTTGTTCAAAATCCGGTATTTTCGTGTCGTAGATATGAATGGAAAGGGTTCGCATCACAAGAAATGGAAGGGTGTTTCCTTTAAGGTAGAGGATATAGAAGTAAATGACTTGCTGGCATTCGCACGAGCAAATAATAGTGATAGCGATTAACTGCATACATACACTAGTATCTGGTTGTGATATATACATTTAAGTGTTGTTGTGATATATGTATTTAAGTGGTGTGATGTTTATTTAAATAAGACTGAATGAACACATATGACCTGCAACGTGAGAAAACGTACCTTCTGATATGCGCGCCCAACGAAAATTTTCTGATGTTGCAGATCATGTTTTGTGTTCTCTAAAATTTGTTCAATTAAGTAGAACTTCAATGGCTCGAACCCCGATGGCTCGTTTACCATGGATGAGTCGAACACGTTCTTGAGTCCGCAGGGATTTCCTCCAAATACGATATATGGATAATTAGGGAGATTTTCTTCTTTTATCTTGCAAATGTATGCTGTGTGCACTCATTAGAATCGCCTCGATGTTTACTACAGAATTTCAATAAAAATGGGTTATAAATGATTGCCAGTCCTAACAGAAAATAAATTTGAGCTGCAACGTCAGAAAACCTACTTTTGGACATGTCTGTCATGTGAATATTGAGATCAGTGCGAATCTTCACTGGGTGCGTTTTGGATGGCCAAGGATACAGTTTGTTCATTGGGTGCACATGTAAGACGGTACCTTTTCTCAAGTTACGGCTCATTTATCAGTTTGTCTTGCTAAATCTCTGGCGATTCATTACGAATGTGATTATGTCCCCCCACCATGTGGGGGGACATATTGTTTTTAGAGCGGATCCCGTCGGCGGCGGCGGCCTCAGCGTAGCCTCTTGTCCGCATTCTATCTCCTTATTGAATAGACATATTTTAACCAAACTTACACAAATATATCATTGGGAGGGGGAAAAATGCTGATTAGATTTTGGTGAACTTGACCCCATTTTCAAGGTCACAGGAGGGCTTAGATTGTTGGAAAATGGCTTGTCCGCATCCTATCTCTTGAAGGAATGAATAGATTTTAACCAAACTTGCACATCTATATTGCTGTGACATGTAAAAGAACTGATTAGATTCTGGTGCCCTTGGCCTCATTTTCAAGGTCACAGGAGGGCTTAGATTGTTTGGAAAATGGCTTATCCGCACCCTATCTCTTGTAGAAATGAATAGATTTTGACCAAACTTGCACATCTACAATGCTGGGACATGTAAAAGAACTGATTAGATTTTGGTGACCTTGACCCCATTTTCAAGGTCATGGGAGGGCTTAGATTTGTTGGAAAATGGTTTGTATGCACCCTATCTCCTGAATGAATAAATGGATTTGACCAAACTTGTACAGCTATATTGTTGAGACATGGAAAAGTTCTGATTAAATTTTGGTGACCTTGACCCCATTTTCAAGGTCACAATAAGGCTTAAATTGTTGGAAAATTGCTTGTCTGCACCCTATCTCCTAAATGAATGAAAGGATTTTGACCAAACTTCTACATCTTAATTGTTGAGACATGGAAAAGAACTGGTTAGATTTTGACGACCTTGTTCCCATTTTCAAGGTCACACTAAGGCTTAGATTGGTGGAAAATGGCTTGTCTGCACCTTGTCTCCTGAAGCAATGAGTAGATTTCGACCAGACTTGCACAGCTATATTTTTGGGACATGGAAAAGAACTGCTTAGAATTTGGTGACCTTGACCCCCTTTTCAAGGTCATACTAGGGCTTAGATTGTTGGAAAATGGTTTGTCTGCACTGTATCTCTTGAAGAAATGGATGGATTTTAACTAAACTTGCACAGCCAAATTGTTGTGGCATGGAAAATAACTAATTTTATTTTGGTGACCTTGACCCCATTTTCAAGGAGGGCTCAGATTGTTGGATAAAGGCTTGTCAGCACGCTATCTGCTGAATGAATGAATGGATTTTGACCAAACTTGCACAGCTATATTGTTGAGACAGAGACAAGAACTGATTAGATTTTTTGTGACCTTGATCCCATTTTCAAGGTTACACAAGGGCTATGAATTTAAAAAATGGCTTGTCAGCACCCTATCTCATTGAGGAATGGATGAATTTTGACCAAACTTACATATAGGTATATTGTGACCTTGAGTTTATTATTGATACAATCTATTTTAACAATATGCCTGTTCAAACTGGTGGGGGAACATACGTTTTCCTCCGAAAACACTGTTCTAGTATTAGTATTAAGTTTGATTTAGTTTCAGTTAGGAATTATAACATCGTAAATGCTGGTTATTGTAATATTGTCATGTTCATTTATTCTCACATACTGCATGTAAAACAGTATAGAAGATATCCTAGAAGGGCCACAAGCAATGACACCAAGAGGAAAGAAAAACAAACCAAGACAGACAGTAGACGAGCCGCAAAATAAGGCAAAGCTACCAGCACCCTCATCTCCAACAAGGTGATCGCAGTGTTAGACAGGATCCACCAAACACAACAACTGCGCAAAGAACAGGGCAAAACATGGCAGAAAAGCGTATAGCCACAACCGGACAATGCCTTATTCCATGAACATTTAGATCGGTTTAGGCTTGTCTCGGTTGTCAGATTTCAGCTTCCTTCATCTTTTCAAAGTAAATAATTCTATGCCATGATTAGCGATTTATTAGCGTTTTTGCTTACATGTATACATCTGTTACTTCTGTGGGTGCTTTGGAGAAATTGTGTTTGTGGTTGTAGCCTTTCCAGGGTATTTCGTTTCTGTTTTACTATTTTGAAACGTTCTGATAACTTTTAGATCTGCATTGTAATTTAAACTAAAAACTAAAGTACAAACTAGCTTTTTTCAACATAAGAAGGTCAGTTTTTTCTTTTATTTCTCCACAAATATATAGTTTGCGGTACTAATTTGAAGAACCTCAATGCAAATTTATATGCTTTAAGAAGTTAACTAATGTTATCTATAAAGTTAGATTTTATTCTAACAATATGTTCTTTCAGATGCTTTAAGCACCCACAGTAACTTCAGTGTCCATATCATGATTTATAATTCAGCTTTTGGTTGAGTTCTAATGCATACATGTCCAGGAAAGATAATGAATTGCAGAGAAGGCAGGAAAATGGAACTCCCTGTATATCCTTCATGTCCTTGCAATAAACCAGATTTGAACAAATCAGACTATTACAGCCTAGGTCATATCGATGATGAAGATACTTTATCTTTTGTGAGTAACTAGTTTTAGGGAATCTTGTCGAACTAATTGGGGTTTTATGAAATTCAGAATATTCACTCAGTGCTCCAAATTCGCTGTCATATGGACTGTTTGTCTTTCAAAATATCGGGCTTCTGAAATGTAATGGATATTTAGACACTCTGACCATCCACTATGCAAGCAACGTTGTGTGTAGGTGTCTTTGCTGGAGGGGGGGGGGGGGGGGCAGTAGGGCCCGGACAAGCCTCAGTACCTGGTTTGGCCGTGTTGTTTCATTTCTTTTTTGGTCCACACAATAGAATTAATCCGAGATCGGCTTCTTCCAAATATGCGAATATAATTCCGAACTGTAACATGTATACACACTAGGAAATAATGGGTCAGTGCTGTTTTGATAGATTGCAATGCGATAATTGTTTTTTATTACTGACTATCTCTGATACCCAGTTCTATTAGAATGTCGCAGCCGAGTCCTTGCATCTCGGTTTCTTTTCTTCTTTTTCTCCTTCTCTCATTCTTTATTCAAAGGAAGGGGTGAGGGGATGGAAAAGTTACCGAGGGCCAGGACCTTGCTGCGGTGGCCGGTGGTTCCAGCATCGTTATTTATTTATTTATATTTATTTATTTATTTATTTTCAAATATTGTATATAAACCATCAGCTGTCAAATATTTTGTTACTGTATTCCGTCAAACCGTATTAGTTCTTAAGTTACTGATGAAAGCATCCGGTGTCTTCCTCTCATTTTTATCCCCTCACTCAACGAAGTTGTGGAGGGGATATAGGGTTTGTCCCGTACGTAACGTACGTAAGTACGTACGTACGTACGAACGTACGTATGTTCACCTTTTTTCATCACTCTAGCGCCTACATTTATGGATGGATTTTAATATAACTTTGCACAAATGTTAGGTATGACAGTATATCGAGCAATTTCGACTCAGGGTCCTCGGCTCAATGTCAAGGTTACTGTGGCTATTTTTAGAGAAAACTTTTATCGCTTTAGCGCCTATATTTAGTGATGGATTTTAATATACATGTACCTTCAAACAAATGTTGGGTATGACAATATCCTTAGCAAGTTTGGCTTTCAGGGTCCTGGGCTCAAGGTCAAGGTCACTGTGGCTATTTTTAGAAAAAAAAACTTTGTCATCGCACTAGCGCCAACATTTATTGATGGATTATAATGTAACTTCGCGCAAATGTTGGGTATTACAACATCTCGAGCAGGTTCGACTTTCAGGGTCCTGGGCTCAAGATCAAAGCCATTGGTTATTTTTAGAAAAAACTTTGTCATCGGTCTAAAGCCTACATTTTTCGATGGATTTTAATATAACTGCACACAAATGTTGGGTATGACAATATCTCGAGGTAGTTCTACTTTCAGGGTCCTAGGCTCAAGGTCAAGGTCACTGTGGCAGTTTTTGGAAAAACTTTGTCATCGCTCTAGTGCCTACATTTATAAATGGCTATTGATATCTCATCACAAATGTTGGGTATGACAATATCTTGAGCAAGTTTGACTTTCAGTGTCCTGGGCTCAAGGTCAAGGTCTCTGTGGCTATTTTTAGAATAAAAACTACCATCGCTCTAGCGCATACAATAGATGGATTTTAATATAACTTCACATAAATGTTGGGTATGACAATATCTCGAGCATGTTCGACTTTCAGGGTCCTGGGCTCAAGGTCAAGGTCACTGTGGCTAGTTTTAGAAAAACTTTGTCATCGCTCTAGCGCCTACTATTATTGATGGATTTTAATATAACTTTACATAAATGTTGGGTATGACAATATCTCAGTGGCTTTCTACCAAACTGTTAATATGTTAATAGTGAAATGAGTTTCCCAGCACCTTTTGGAAAAAAAATGGGATTGTGTCATCCTGCCTATCCAGCGTCTTTGTGTCTACCATTTGAAATTAATACTATATCATTAGGGTTACAAATTTAAAGACAGGAGTGTATTATACAAAGAGGATTAAGTTCCACAGTGTCATTCTGTCTCTTGATCTCAAGGAGGTAACATCTCCAGTCAACCAGCAGAATTACCATGTATGGTATTTCTGGTCCACTGATTGGCTAAAATAAATTCACACCTTTACCTGTACAGGCAAACTATTCCCTGTACTTGGAACCAGCCGCCCCCCCCCCCCCCCGCCCCTCTCCCCCCCCCCCCTCCCCCTCGGTTTGCAATCTGTCTTAAATAGATGGATATGTGTTTTGCATGCCATGTGGTGGTATGCCAGTTGGCAGCTTTAAAAAGTCTCCCCGCACTTTATCATTGTGTCGAGGTTTAACAACACGTCAACCCTTGTGGACAATTTTGTGTCGTCTCCCACAGAAAGGGATAGAAGAGATAGTAGAGGAGATGAATGAGAAGAAAAGGGACGAAAGAGGAACAGGAATGAAAGTGAAGAAACAGAAGAAATAGAAACGTTCCCCCTCTACCCTTACCTGCTACAAGGATATCAGGTCTTGCCCAGTTGTATAAGCCAATATCAGTTGGATGTCCCAGTGACGTAAACTACACGACACCTTTGTCACACCCGACCACCCCCACCGCACTTCATCATAGTGTACTTCTTATATTCCTTGGGATCATTGGGCCCATTCTGATAAATTGAAAAATCGAATTCCCCTTAACCCTAATCTTGCTGAAACCCGGTATGTCCTGCCTTTGCAAATATCTGAAAAAAAAAATTCTGAAGAAGCCAATTGATCTCACTCTGCACTGTTTGCCATTAAGTATGTGAAATTATATCAACAATCTGGATTAAGTAATCTGATTGGCTGAAAATTAGAAATAGGTGTGGCATCTTAATTTATTCAGCAGGACAGGAGTTAATTTGGTGCTTGGTGATGTATGCACCCCTGCAAACTACATTGCTACTATTCGAAGAGTCTCAATAAAACCGAGACGCCGAATGTTGTTCTTTTATGTGTTCAATGTTTCCAAGAGTGACCTTTACAGATTCTATTAGGATATGTATGAAGGTGTGCATGCGCCGTAGGAGGTCAAACCCGGGACCTCATGATCGGCTCTTTGTTGGTGGAGCCAGAATGGTAGGTGGGTCAAACTAATACTTTTTCAGATATGGTCTAGTAGCATATCAAATCTTTACTAAGGGTTTTGCCCTGGGCAGTGGTTGATCAGGCGTTGGGCTATACAAATGGTGGAGAATATGGTGTTATTAGGGTCAAAATTGCACTGTATTTGGCCAATAACATATCAAATCGTGCAGCATGTATAGCAGAACAAGTATACACTGGAAAATTTGTCCATAGGTGTTTGACTCTAGGACGCCGGGGTGGGAGGTGGGTTGTGGAAAGGTTGAGGTGAAAACATGGTCATGTAGCATATCAAATCGAATGACATGAATAGTAGAAAGAAATATTTTGTCGTAGAATGTGTTGGCTGGGATGGGGCTGGGAAAGATGAGGATACGTAGGGTGAATGTCAAAATTACACGTTTAAGTGTGAAATTTACACTTTAAAGAACACGGTTGTGTATCAAATACATTTTGAATGGTTTGAAAAGCACGGGTTTTCACTAAGTTTTGTCCTGAGATGGCAAGAGTTGAGGTTGGCTTGGGAATAAGGTCAAATTTCAACTGTTAAGGAAAATGTTATAACATAGTATATTAAACCAATGGGAATGAGAAGCAAAACGCTTTTGAAATAACATTAATTGCATTGGGAAGTTCAGTGCCAAAGCTTGGGATTTAGCTATGACGTGCCATTAAGTGTTATGAACAGACTTTCTATGGCGTGCCGTCGACTGTGTCTATTAAATGTGATGAACAGACTTTCTATGGCGTGCCATCGACTGTGTCTATTAAATGTGATGAACAGACTTTCTATGGCATGCCATCGACTGTGTCTATTAAATGTGATGAACAGACTTGCTATATCGTTCCATCGACTGTGTCTATTAAATGTGATGAACAGACTTTCTATGGCATGCCATCGAATGTGTCTATTAAATGTGATGAACAGATTTGCTATATCGTTCCATCGACTGTGTCTATTAAATGTGATGAACAGACTTGCTATGGCGTGCCATCGATTGTGTCTATTAAATGTGATGAACAGACTTGCTATGGCGTGCCATCGACTGTGTCTATTAAATGTGATGAACAGACTTGCTATATCATGCCATCGACTGTGTCTATTAAGTGTGATGAACAGACTTGATATGGCGTGCCATCGACTGTGTCTATTAAATGTGATGAATTGCTGTATCGTGCCATCGATTGTGTCCATTAAGTGTGATGAATAGACTTTGCAGTTAAGGGGAACGGAAACGCTTTCAAGGGAGGTAATTATGTCTAAATTGAATTTGATCCCTTATGAAAAGAGGTCAACTCTCCCTTGGGAGCAAATTCTTTCTATTTAGAATTGACCCTTTTCAGAAGAGGCTTGATTGCAGGAAGGCAACCAAGGTCACAAAAATATCACCCTTGTACGAAATGGTAAAAAATCTATCAAGTGTATCTAGTTTCCCTGAATGCCAAATTTATTTGTATTAATCCATTTTAATTTGGAGATCCCTAAGAGTAATTGGTAAACAGTGCATACCCGGATCAGATACTGCAGAATGCAGCGCTTGATCAGGCTTTCCACTGTTTGCAAAGTTTAGCTATTTTGCTTTAGGAATTTCCAAATCACATAGCCTGACATACTCATACATGCCATACCTCACACTGTGAAACAAAATCTCACAGAATTTTGGCCCTTCTGGGCCCCATTTCCCATAAGACTTTCAAATCTCATAGAATTGTCATACCATTTAATAAGCTATTTTTGAAGAACTAGAAATAAATCACACATTAGCATGGCTGTCCCAAGCTTAATTCAATAAAATAATGGCTTTTAACTTACTTATATAAGCTTGAAAGTGATTTTTTTATTAAAAATGTCACATAATTTCATCAAATCTCCCCTAAAAATCTGCAAAATCAGATTTCTGTCAGTAGCTTATGGCATGTATGCATACTTACACTTGAAATTCGACTATTCCAGTGTATCGTGTGGGGGAGTTTATTGAGTCTGAGATAACCAGAAAGTTTGTTTGATTTGGGCTTAACGTCACTTTCAACCTCTTTCAGTCATATTGCGACAGTGTCTGGATGTGACAGGGAGCTCAATGCTCACTTTTAGAGTACTGCCTCACTGAAATATCACACCCCAGACACTTTGACATGATATTCCACCCAGTCACATTATACTGACACTGAGCTGACCAGTTCTAGCTCTACTTTCTTAATGCGGAGTGCCAAGTGAAAGAGCAGCTACTACCATTTTTAAAGTATTTGGTACGACCCAGCTTGGGATCGAACCCGCAACCTCTCGGTCACAAAGCGGATGCTCTACCACTGAGCCACTGTTCCGGTGTAACTTACCAGAAAGGGTTTACCCTCTTTCTCAAAGGGACTCTTAAAGAAGAGTGCTACCCCTTGGCCCTGGGAGCAAATTGTCTTCTGTAAGAGTAATTACCTTTCAGAAGGGGGTGATATACAAGGAAATCGTAGTCTTCCTGCAAAAATGGTCTCCCTATGAAAAGCTTTAAGCTTTAAGAACTCTCCGAGGTATAGCCATTTATATTAGATCAATTTGTTATTTTGTATCATCCTAGTTGTGATTAAAATTCTTTGTTTCCTTTGCCATTTTGTTTAAAATGTCCATTTGTATGAAGCAACCCTCAATACTTAACACACTATGAGTGAATTCAGCACACAACAAATGGATGATGTCTTTAATATTTTTTCCAGAAAATAGGATCTGACTTTACATGCAAATTCTAAGGAGACATTTTGCATAAAATGTCAAATCCTATTTCCTGAAAAGATAATATAAAAAAAAATCAAAATGTTGTATGTTGGAATTTTTACCCAGCAAGCAAAGCGTTAATCTGGCACAATGAGTCATGTACACTATGTATGTTTAAAAACAATATGTAGAGGTATAGGCATAAGTCCGGTTACCAGACAATTTTTAAAAAATACAGCTGGGAACCAGAGTTCACCAGACAAGAATATTTTTTACCTACATATATTTTATATCAACCAAACTGGCCTGTCACTTTGACCTTTACTTTTAATATTCAAAAGGACAGTTCTTCTGTACAGTTTAAGCATGGCTCAAAACATTCTGTGTTCCATGCGAAGCAGCTTACAGGCAATACCTGTTTGGGCGCTTAACCCTAGTCCTGCTGACCTCGGTTATGCACTGCCTTTGAAAACAATGTAGAGCCAGATCAGTTGGAAGAAGCCAACTGATCTGGATCTGCACTGTTTGTTATTAAGTATGTGAATTCGTATCAACAACCTTGATCAAGCAATTTGATCGGCTGAGAAGTGGGTGTGGCATCTTAATTTATATAACATTACAAGAGTTAACATATACTTATAAATAAAATATAATCAAAGGTCAGAGCAACAGTTCAGTTCGGTCAGCCGAAAAAGATTTTGTGAAATTCCCCTGAAAGGACCATTAGCATTTAAACAAATATGGAAAGGTAAAGAACCTGTGGAATTTCCGTGAAAGGACCATCAGTATTAAAACAAATAAAGAGGTAAAGGTCCTGTGGGATTATCATGATAAGACCATTTGCATTGAAACAAAAATACGGAAAGGTAAAGATCCTTTTGAATTTGCATGAAATGACCGTCGGCACCGAAACAAATATGGAAAGTAAAGATCCTGTGTGATTTGCATGAAAGGACCAGTATGCATTGAAACAAATATGGAAAGGTAAAGAACCTGTGGAATTCCCATGAAAGGACCATTAACATTGAAACAAATATGGAAACGTAAAAAACCTGTGGAATTTCCATGAAAGGACCATTAGCATTGAAACACATATATGGAAAGGTACGAGGGTGAGTCAATAAGAAAAAGTCAGGGTCCTTTCCATTGACCCACTCATCAACTGCCGTCACGACTTCTTCATCAGAACGGAAATGAAGTCCACGGATATCCTTTTTCAAGTTTGGGAATAGGAAGAACTCGCTAGGAGCTAGGTCAGGCGAATAGGCAGGATGTGGTATTAATTCATACCCGTTCCGCTCTACAGCATCCATTGCAACTTTGCAAGTGTGGACTCTCGCATTGTCCTGTTAAAACACCTTTAGAGAGTTTACCTCGGCGTTTTTCACGGATGGCGGTTCTCAGCTGGTCTGACAAGTTTGCATAGTACACTCCAGTGATTGTACTTCTCTTGGATAAAAAGTCCAATATAGTAACGCCTTTTGCGTCCCAAAATACTGTGGCCATCACCTTTCCAGCAGATGGTTGCGTCTTGAACTTCTTTGGCCTCGGGGACCCAGGCCCTACCCACTGACGACTCCGAGCTTTATTCTCTGGCTCATAATAATGAACCCAAGTCTCATCTACAGTCACCAGACGCAAAAGAAAATCATCATTTGACCTAAAACGCTTCAACAAGGCGCTGCATACTGATGCTCTGGTTGCCATTTGCTCATCGCTAAGGGATTTGGGGACCAAACGGGCTGTTAGCTTGCGCATACCTAAACGATCATGTAAGATTTTTGAAACGCTACCATGTGAAATGCCTAATGCATGCGCTATTTCTTCCACCTGAATTCAGAGTATACTAGATCCCGAACTTTCTTACACATTTCTTCGTCGGTGGCATCCAGTGGGCGTCCAGACCTGGCTTCATCTTCTAAAGACGTTCTACCGCGTTTGAATTCCCTTACCCAGAATTTAACCTGAGCAAAAGATGGTGCAGAAGGCTAACTCGCCGTGTATTTCCTTGCCTGTTTTACCTTTTAAATACAAGTACCGAATTACAGCACAGTACTCAACTTTAGATGAAAAGCATGCCTTTGCATCACTAGCCATGTTTGACATTCAATATCTAATTAAAGAATGACTCGATACGTGTGCAATTTTGTACCCATGTATAATACATATATTGAAACAAAGCATGAAAATCGTGACCGTCTCGGTCCATCGGAATTGGGATAGGCTGGTTACTTATTGACTCACCCTCGTAGATCCTATGTGATTTGCATGTAAGAATCATCAGCATTGAAAGAAATATGGAAAGGTAAAAATCCTGTGTGATTTCCATGATAGGACCATCAGTATTGAAAGAAATATGGAAAGGTGAAGAACCTGTGGAATTTCCATGATATACCATCAGCATTGAAACAAATGTGACGAGGTAAATATCCTGTGGAATTTCCATGAAAGGACTATTTTGTGTGAAAAATTAGATATAATCAATTGGTCATCTGCTGAATTTGCCCATGGTAAAGGTTAAGAAAGAATAAAACAATGTAAAGTATATGCAAGTGCTCACACATTTATTCAAAACTACTTCATTCAATAAACATACATCCAGTAAACGTATCCTCCAGCTACATTTCATAAAATATGCACAAAAAATTGGCACACGATATAGAACATAAACATATATCTTAACGCTTAGCACTCTGGGTAAAATTTTCAGCAGACGACATTTTGAAATATTTTTCTTATTTTTCTCAGAAAACAGGATTTGACATTTCATGCAAATTGTCTCCTAAGGAGACAATTTGCATGAAATGTCAAATCCTGTTTTCTGGGAAAAATAAGAAAAATATCATCAGTTTGTCGTCTGCTTAAAATGCCCAGAGAGTGGTAAAGGTTAAGTGAAAAAAAAAAACTTTCATGGGAGGCAATTCTATCAAAATTTGTTTTTTGCCTAACTTCTGAAATGGAAGTCTATTTCAGAAGGAAAGAATTTGCTCTTTCTAGTGTAGACCCCTTTTCAGAAGGGAGCCATTGTGCAGAAAGACAAACAGGAAGTCATAGTTATCTCCCTTGTACCATAAAAACTATCGACTACATCCAGTCCACTTAAAGACCAACACCTCTCTAAAGTGAGCAATGTCTTGAGAAAAGGATTATCATGTAAGCAGAAAATGAGGGCCATGGTCAGCCTGCACAGCCATGCTGTCTGATACGTCTTCACCTTCCTCAATACATGTATATTCTACAGATTCCAACAATTCTGTATGCAGACAGCAAAGATCTTTTAATCTTTGTGCACTGTATTTCGTTTGGAGTTTTACAGCCCAGTCAACACTGTCAAGGTCATATTGTATCGATATGCACTGTATTAACCTTAAGGTGAATGGATACACTTGGAAGATTTTCTGCCATTTTTTTGACATGGGAGACAACTGCTGTGACTTCCTGTTTGCTATTCTGCATAATAAACCCCTTCTGAACAGGGTCAACTCTTTAATGAAAAAATTTGCTCCCCTTGGGAGCAAAATCTTTCCTTTCAGAGTAGACCCCTGTTTGGAAGGGGACTAAAACAATTTTGACAGAGTTGCCTCCCATCCTTAAAAACGTATTCATTCCCTTAAGTGTTTCAACATAACAGGCCTCAGCACACAAGAAGGACCCAGTTCACATGCTGTAAAAGCCGTCTGCTCAGAATCTGCAGTGTTTACCACTCATCTACCAATTTTTGACACATTATCAAATAGTCAAATGGAATTGTTCAAATTTTAAGACAAGTATGGTATGGTAAGTTCAGGTGTGCAAATATTAAGAGTAACTGTGGTATGTGAGAAAGATCCTTTTCTCAATACATGGCTCAAATATACAAGTCTTTCATATTTTTATGAGGGTCGTGCAAAAAGTTCTGTCACTAACAGGCTTCCTTTCTTTTATCCCAGGTATATTTTAAAATGCTTCATTGCACTTGAATGGTGTGTTGAATAGCTAACGATACCTGTTTATTTCGTGCAAATTGCTTTCCAACTGACCGAGTTATTTCAAACTGAAATAGATGCAGTCATATACACTGACCAATTTACTTGTTACATTGGAACATGGACCAGAAGACTGAAATTCGTAGCTATATTAAATGCCACATTAGGCTTAATATAGATTCAAAGCAGATATTTAATGAATTGTGTGGTATATATCGACCTCAGAACATTTCAATGCGCACAGTTTTTAGGTGGGTTAAAGCTTTTAAAGCTGGGAAATGTTCTGTTGAAGATTATACCCATCCTGGAAGGCCTAAAACCTCTGTTACCAAGGCTAACATCGCTGCTGTAAAGATTATGGTCGAACATGATGCGCGATTGTCTGTCAAAGATATAGCTAGTTGTACTGGCATATCAGTAGGCAGTGTGCAAACAATTCTGAAAAAGTGTTTGGACCTGAGAAAGGTTTGCGCTAGGTGGGTACCTCATTTGCTCACTGAGGAGCAAAAGACACATCGCCTTAACTTAAATGTACCCGGGAACTTTTGAAAACATACAAAGGCTGTAACAGTCGGGTAATTTCTAACTTGCTAACAGGTGATGAAACCTGGGTGCACATGTTTGAGCCACAAAGAAGGGCTGATAATAAGCAATGGAAGCGAAAAGATAAAAAAAACACCCATGTATTGCCAAGAGAACCATAAGTTTGAAAAAGATGTTGCACGCAATTTTCTTTAATTCAAGTGGGCCAGTCGTTCAAGTGCCTTGTCAATCTGGTCATACAGTCACTGGCAGATTCTACAAGAATTCTGTACTGAAGAAAGTGAAAGAGTTTTACAATAAGAAACGATCAAGCAAAGGATGGTCAGGAGTCCACCTTTTACATGGCAACGCCTCCTCTCATAAGTGTGAGGTTGTTAAGTCTTTTTTGGCTTCTGAAAAGGTGAAAGTTTTAAACCATCCACCTTATTCACCTAACCTGAGTCCCTGTGACTTCTTTTTATTTCCTAAGCTTATGAAAATGCTTTCTGGAAATAAGTATACGTCTAGAAATTCTCTTGGCAGCGCAATTTATCAGGTTCTCAAGATACCAAAAGGAGATTATTTATCTGCTTTTCGCGACTGGGTAAAACGGTTACGAAAATGTGTTTTAGTAAAGGCGGAATACTTTGAAGGTTTGTAATAAAAATATGTTTGATAAAACATAGCACTGAAGTAATCTGAACCCATTGACAAAACTTTTTGCCGGACCCTCGTACCATATAACACTTAAAGTGCTTACCCCAAGTGCCGCAGACAGATATTTTGTACTTTTCAGAGAAAATAAGGCTTGGCATTTAATGTAAATCCTCTGCCTTGCAGACAATTCACAGGAAATGCCATCTTATTTTCTATGAAAAACAAATTTTAAAAAAATTGCTGCAGTTGTGATTAGTACTTAAAGTGATCAATTGGATGCCAGATTCCTCACTGCTAAATCTAAAATCTTAACCCTTAAAGCGCCAGTCACAACTATTGTCGTCTGCTTTGTCATCTGCTTGTGATTTTAAAAGTCATTTTTGCAAACAGTGTGGACCCAGATCAGACTGCTCCTTTAGGAGCAGTCTGATCTGTGTCCACACTGTTTGCCGGTATGCAAAAATAGGTTTGAAAAGTCTGCAAGAATATTCAGCAGACGACATAAACAGACGACATTTTCAGATGCAGTTTTTCTTGGCTCTTTAAGGGTTAAAGTCCTTTTCACTACCTAAACAAAGTTTGCTGAACTTTGAACAGCATAGACCCTGTTCAAAACGGCTTTCCTTTCAGAGCAGTTTTATCTGGGTCTTCCCTGTTTATTTAGGTACAGTCGACTCTCATTATCTCGACCTCGCTTCTCTCGAATAACTGCTTATCTCGAAGTGAAAATCTAATCCCTGTTTTAACATGGAAATCTAACAACAGGTAACAAAACATTGTGGAAAAGAGGAGAAATTGCTTCTAAGGAGCAATTTCTCCTCTAGAGGAGAAATTGCTTCTAAGGAGCAATTTCTCCTCTTTTCCACAATTTGTTAAATGTGGTGGTTCGATTTAATGTTTTCCTCAGATCAGCAAATCTGATATGTCGAGGTACGGATATTTCCAAGTGTTTCAGAGAGTCCCTTGGACTTCGAGATAACGAGAGTCAACTGTATTTTTATCTAAACAGGGAAACATTGTTTGTGCAGGCTCACCTGAACATTTGCTGTTCAGGAAAGACAGAACCTTGCCTAACCAAAGGTAAAATTTAAAACAATAATATATATACATATACGAGATTCAATAACAGGATATTAAATGTAAACCTCAAAGCACCCAGCAAATTGTAGCGAACAGCATTCTACTTGTTTTTATTATTATTTTTCTGAGACAATGATTTTTATGTCTTGACATTTCATATGAATCATTTGCCAAGCAGTCAATTTACAAGAAATGTCCACAATTTCTTTGAAAAATAAAATAAATAAATAAAATGTTAGCTGCAGCTGTTGTAACTGGCCTTTTAAGGGTTAATACTTTCTTAGGATAAGATAGAGCACAACCAACCTGTAAAATATTGCATGCAGAAAGCCAAGCACAGGCCAGCTTTTACATCTAGCAGAAGACAAGTGTGTCCCTTCAACCAGAAACTGATTTTTTGACATCTACAACCAGTTTAAGCCCAGATCTGTCTACACATCCATGCAATCTGATAGCTTCTACTCTGGGCCCAGTTGTTCAAAGCTAACGATGTCGTTAGTTAACGATTCGTTAAAATTTACATCGAGTGATATGCAAATATGCTGAAATTTTTTGCTGAAAAAATGTGAGTAGCTTTTGCAGTGCAAAAGCTACTGACATTTTTTCAGCAAAAAATATCAGAATTTTGTATATTGAATCCGCTAAAATAGTTAACGAAATGACCATTAACGAGCTCGTTAAGCTAACGATGCTTTGAACAACTGGGCCCTGTTTGCTAACAGAAATTCATATGTTACATTCACTATCTGTGTAGACTATTCAGACAGAATGATTGTGCAGGATATGACTCTATGCTGATCACTTAAAATTGTCACACATCACGAAAACACACCTATATAATTTTCACCCCCTTAAACCCCACTTTTATATAGTAAAACTGGGGTTTACAAGGGTATACATTATTTTTCTTATTTCTGCTCAAAAACATAAGATTGTGGGTACTTGTTAGAACCGCCTCATTGAGGCCATTCTAACAAGTACCCACAATCTATGTTTTGAGCAGAAATGTGGAAAAAATATTAGAATCTTTTTCTGAAAACTTTCAGTTTTTGTGGTGAAATTTTCAATATATTTGAATAGGCGTGTTTTCGTAATGAGACTTTTTCTATCTTGAAAGGAGCTGTAAAGAAGGTGAGAAAACATTATTTAAACCTTCTGCTGTGCACTCAACAAAGATTCAAATCAGCCTGTGCATCCATGCTGTCTGATTTGTGTTTTACAGCCCTTTCAAAAATATTTCACTTCTAATGGGCTGATGGGTCATCAAAGGTGAGCGAAAACTGGAGGACCGGGGAAAAACCGCCTGACCATCTGTAAGCAGAGCTTGGCTTTCCTACATGTGACCCGAGCAAGACTCGAACCACAGTGGTTAGAAACCTAATGGATTAAGAGTCAGCTCTCTTATCCACTAGGCTACAGGGGCCCGCCAACCATGCTGTCTGATCAGGTCTTCATTATCCACCTTGGCTATCCAAAATGATCTAAGTGAAGATTCTGATCAGACTGCTTGAATATGCAGGCCAATCTGAATCTTCAATGGGTGCACATGTTCAAATGTATGTTTTGTAATGTTATGGCTTAAAAGCAGTAAAAGTTTCATAATCCATCAGAATCAGACTCTACAGTCAAAAAAAAAAAAAAATTCCTGTATGGACAGCAGAGATATGTAGGCTGATCTGAGTCTTTGCTGTTCACATATATATGAATGGGGACTGTATATACTTGGCATATTTTGCACCATCTTGTACAGGAGAGACAACTTTTGTAACTTCCTGTTTATTTCCCTGTACACCAAGCCCATTCTGAAAATATGTCCTACCTTTTAGAGTAGACCCCCTTGCAGAAGGGAGACAAGTACACTTCTGAAGGAGCTGCCCCCCCATAAAAGTGTATCTATTCCCCATTTGAGCCCATAAGAACATGGCATGGGCTATGCTGATTTGGTGTTTAATGTCCCTTTCAAAATTATTTGACCCAGCGCATGACAAAACCAACAGAGAAGCCTGCATGGATGTGTTAGCTGATCTGAGTCTTTGCTGGTCACACAAGTCTTATTGTAGTTTTCTTGTGCAGTGGTCATTTAAATCATATACAGATGATGGTAGTATGATAATGAAAGGCTCTGTGCAATTAAGCATTGTACAGTCATGAGCAGAATTCTGCAGCCAGTGGGATTGGAACCTAGAACCTTGTCATCCGAGGTCAGGAGCATTAACCACCTGTACACTTCTATGATGTTACTTAACAGCATTGTGTAAAGAACTAATTTGTCTCTGTGGCACGTGCTGCTTAACAGCATTGTGTAAAGAATTAATGCGTCTCTGAGGTGCATGCTGCTTAACAGCATTGTGTAAAGAATAGATGTGTCTCTGTGCACATGCTGCTTAACAGCACTGTGTAAAGAATTGATGTGTCTCTGTGCACATGCTGCTTAACAGCATTGTGTAAAGAATTAATGCGTCTCTGAGGTGCATGCTGCTTAACAGCATTGTGTAAAGAATTGATGTGTCTCTGTGCACATGCTGCTTAACAGCACTGTGTAAAGAATTGATGTGTCTCTGTGCACATGCTGCTTAACAGCATTGTGTAAAGAATTGATGTGTCTCTGTGCACATGCTGCTTAACAGCATTGTGTAAAGAATTGATGTGTCTCTGTGCACATGCTGCTTAACAGCACTGTGTAAAGAATTGATGTGTCTCTGTGCACATGCTGCTTAACAGCATTTTGTAAAGAATTAATGTGTCTCTGTGGCACAACAGCATTGTGTAAAGAATTAATGCATCTCTGAGGTGTATGCTGCTTAACAGCATTGTGTAAAGAATTGATGTGTCTCTGTGCACATGCTGCTTAACAGCATTTTGTAATGAATTAATGTGTCTCTGTGGCACATGCTGCTTAACAGCATTGTGTAAAGAATTAATGTGTCTCTCTGGCACATGCTGCTATACAGCATTGTGTAAAGAAATAATGTGTCTCTGTGCACATGCTGATATACAGAATTGTGTAAAGAAATAATGTGTCTCTGTGGCACATGCTGCTTAACAGCATTGTGTAAAGAATTAATGTGTCTCTCTGGCACATGCTGCTATACAGCATTGTGTAAAGAAATAATGTGTCTCTGTGCACATGCTGCTATACAGAATTGTGTAAAGAAATAATGTGTCTCTGTGGCACATGCTGCTTAACAGCATTGTGTAAAGAATTAATGCGTCTCTGAGGTGCATGCTGCTTAACAGCATTGTGTAAAGAATTAATGTGTCTCTCTGGCACATGCTGCTAAACAGCATTTTGTAAAGAATTAATGTGTCTCTGTGCAAATGCTGCTTAACAGTATTGTGTAAATAATGTGTCTCTGTGGCACATGCTGCTTAACGGCATTGTGTAAATAATGTGTCTCTGTGGCACATGTAACTTAACAGCATTGTGTAAAAAATTAATTTGACTCTGTGGCATGTGCTGCTTAACAACATTGTGTAAAGAATTAATGTGTGTCTGAGGTGCATGCTGCTAAACAGCATTGTGTAAAGAATTAATGTGTCTGTGGCACATGCTGTTTAACAGCATTGCTTAAAAAATTAATGTGTCTCTGTGGCATTGTGTAAAGAACTAATGTGTCTATGTGGCACATGCAGACAGCAAAGGATCAGGGCCTTAGTTGTCCACTTACAAATATATTTATTAACAAACAGCAAAATCTCAGATTTGATTGTGTGATTGTGACAGACAATCTAAATCGGGCTTTTTGCATATGCATGTAGTCATGTTTTCTTTTTCTATGTATAAATTTTATTGTTAATTCTAAGCATGTTGCGTGAAGATTTTCACAGACTACATTTTGAAATTTTTTTTTTCTTTCCCAAAAAAATAGGCTTTGACATTTCATGCAAATTGAAACAATTTGCAAGAAATGTCATAGTCTATTTTCTGGAAAAAAAAAATCAGAAAAAAAAATCATCAATTTGTCATCTGCTGAATTAGCCCACAGAATGGTAAAGGTTAACAGTTACAATACCCTTATAATATATACAGGATTAAATTCAAAACAATGAAAATCTAGATTAGTCTGCACATCTCAAGCAGTCTGGTCCAAGTCTGCTATTTGCTCTTTCTGTTCTTGAAGTTTCAGCTCTCTTATAGGAAAACTGTGAACACACATTGACTGCAAGGCTGTACAGGCTAGTCCTGATCTTCAGTACCATATTTTATCTTAAATAGTCAGACCTTAAGACCTTACCATACTTGTCCTAAAATCTGAACAAGTCCATCTGCCTGCTGATGTGTCTCAAAACTGCTGTATGAGTGGCAAACTGTGTATACCCAGATCAGATCCCACATTTCAAAGCATCTGATCTAGGTCTACACTGTTTGCTAAGGCCAAATACTTAATAGCAAATGTGGTAAGCTATGTCGAGTTATCATTAGAGTTGAGGTTTTATGGCCCAGTAAACATATTAGGACCATGGCAAGCCAGGTCAGTCAACTACTCACACTGTTTGAGGGCAGGCTTAGTCCTCTAAGCAGTTAACCTGTACTTGTGCATATACTATCAGTGACTGACAACTGCCATTTTTGAATCAATGGAAGGGGGAGTCACCATGGAAACGATATCATGATTAATCTCCAAGAAAGTTATGTGCTGAGTTGGGATTCAAATTACAACCACTAGACCTGCCAGAGACGTGCTACCAACTGTGCTATGGAGCTAGACTCCAGTTATTATACACAGACCCAACTAAAAACAAAACAAACAAAATCTTTTCTCTAACACATGTGAAATGTGTCTTCGGGCATATGCAGACAGTGAAGGCCCAGATCAGCCTGCTCATCTGTGCAGGCTGATCAGGGTCTTCCCTGTCCTCTTACAGAGTCATTGGATACTATATAATGTACATGTATGAGTAGAGAACAAGAGGCCTGGATGATACTTTGCACGTGCATAGGATGATCTGAATCTACACATTTTGCACATGCTTGACAACACCTTTTCGTTTGGTGCAGCCCATCTCATGCATGGTAAAATGGAAATCATTTATACTTGAATATAATAGCCTCAAAGCATCGTGTGATACTCTGCCACTGAAATGTTTAGAGAAAAAGGAAGGTGGTAAAAATTTTCTGATTCCAAGTCTGAATTTCTTTGCAAAAATGCACATGTAAAATGTCAATGAAGGTCATGAAATGTAACTGAAGTTGTAGGCCACAAATGGATTACAGATGGATGTATAAACATGAAAGACAGAGGGACACACAGACATACAGTTGTAAAACAAAATATCTTTCCACATAAGTGTGGCTGGCTATAATTAGTCACCTGTCATTATATTAGCAACAGATTATTAAATAACTGGAGTGGAGAAAAATATCTGTGAGTCATAGTCAGATGTAAATTAAATTGGTCTCCATTCAAAATGGCTACAAACACATATATTTACAAAAGAATATCATCAAAAATATATCAGGGCCCAGTTGTTCAAAGCATCTTTAGCTTAACGAGCTCCTTAAAGGTCAAAATGTCAACTGCTCTAGTAAGGAAAGTATCTAATTCAGAGTTATTTTTGCTGAAAAAATGTGAGTAGCTTTTGCAAATGCAAAGGCTACCTACATTTTTTCAGCAAAATATATTAGCCTACATGCCATATATAATGATCAAAGTTTTAACAATACACTAACTAATGACATCATTAGTTTCAAACAACTGGGCCCAGGACTTTAAAATAAGACGAAAATGATTTCAGCAAGGAACGCTGATAAATAAAGATTTCTTGAGGATTAAAAACAAGATGTGGATGGATGGATCAAAGAAATTATATGGGCCAGGCCGGGTGAAAACATGCCTTCTGGCATATGTGGACAGTGAAGGCCAAGATCAGCCTGGGCATCCACACGGTCTGCTCAGGGCCTTCACTGTCCACTAACAAAATAATTGGATACTACTGAATGTATAAATGGAGAGCAAAGACCCTGACGATTCTTTGTGCATGCACAAGATGATCTGACTCTGCACATTTTGTGCATGTTCGAAAGCAATTTTTCCCTTGACACAGCCCATATAGGTAAACAGTACAGTATACAGTGAAACCTGTGTAAGAAAATCGCCTTTGAGACTGACTTTAGTGGATGATTTTGAAAGGTGGCTGTCTTATAAAGCTACATGTCATGTAATTTTGCTAGTAAAATTACATGACATGTACCTTTATAAGACAGCCACCTTTCCACTTCAACCCTCACTGTTTTAAATCTGTCTAAGAGGTGGCTCTCTTACACAGGTTTCACTTGCCCATTGTCACAGTGTTATAAGGCCTACAGCAAATACCTTGACAACATAGCCCCTGACAAGGCTTTTTTTGTCCAATAATTATTGAATTTTTTTTCTTATTTCTTCGCAAAAGGATTAGTAGGTAGGCATTAGCTGATGGTTTGGTGTTTTAAGTCCCTTTCAATATTATTTAAGTCATATTGAGACAATGGAAGGGTGATAATGAAAGGCTCTGTGCAATGAAATGCTGTACAAGGATAAGCTGAATTTCGCCTTCAGTAGGGTTTCCAATCGGGAACCTTGTGATCCAATATCTGGAACGCTAACCACCCGGACACTTCCATGCAGTTATTACAATTGCCTCACTGATGTAATTCTAATGAGTATGTAGGGGAATTTTTTTTCAAAGAAAAATAAAAGATTGACTCATATGAATACTCCTCTTATGCAGAGCTATGGAATGACAGAAATAAATACCAGTTAAATATTTATACAATAGGTTATTTGTTTTGCTAATTATAGTAAAACCTCTAATACCTATGGCTCGAATACCTCTGGTTCATTTACCATGGTTAATTCGAACTCGTTTTTGAGTAGAAAATTGTCTTGATAGCCCAAGAAAACAAATAGTTATGTATAGTAAGGGAAATTTTCTTATTTTATCATGAAATGTATGTTGTGTGTATTCATTAGAATCCCCTCAATGAGGTGATTCTAATGAGTACACTCAACATACCATTATTATACAGAAGATCAAATTATATAGAAGATAGACCTAAATTATATCCATTCGCCTCCTTACCTGGCATTATGATTCACCCACAGTGGTTCTCATTAACCCTTGTCAAGAACAAATTTACATGGTCCATAAAGTGTGTTAGTGAGGTTTGACTGTATGGATAATTTGTGTAGTCATGTACCCGAAAGTGCTGTAATGACTTTAAGTATTGTGACAGACAGGCCTGTGCAAACAGTGTAGACCCTGATCAGATGCCACAGAGTTTGCCACTCATCCAGCAATATTTTAAACACACTGACTGGCAGAAGAATAGACTTGCAAGTTTTAGGAGATGTATGGTATGCAGATGAGGTCTCCCAATACTTCTGGTAAATACAGTATTCTCTGGGTGCATACCATTATAAAGTCTTTGCTAGCTGCATAAAGGTTAAGTGCCCTAAATACCCTTTATTTGTGACACAAGTCAAACCAGCTTTGATCTGGAAATTAACCCATAATATTAAAGTTATAGAAGACATCTATATCACACATACTAAAATCCATACTATACTTGTCCTACTTCTAGTAGTGAATTTCCAAACGTCAACTTGTTCTTATTCTAGGCTTTAGTTTCTATACACAAGCAAAACACAAGTTCAGAATGCTAAAAGAAATACAAAAATAAAATTAGACTGGTACAAGTGTACCCAACCTTAGTAAACAATATTAAAGAATATTAGTGCTTGACATTTCGTGTGAATTATGAGAAGATAAATCTTACACTCCAGGAAAAAAAGTGACCAAATTTAAACTGCCATCTGGAAACATCTAAACTTGGCATAGTAATGTTTAATCCATAGCTCTGGCTATATGGCAAAACTACCTGTAGATTTTTGTTTTGTTATTTCTCTACCACAGCAATTGTTGTGGGTACTTGTTACATGCACCATCAAGGTACTCATAATGACTTCCCACATGTGTTTAAGGAGAAATAAGAAAAATGATATCCACATATTTTGGCTGAATGAACAGAAACGTCATTAACCCTTAAAGCGCCAAGCAAAATTTGTAGCAGACGACATTTATTTTTATTTTTTTTAATTTTTCAAAGGAAACAAGTCTTGGTATTTCATGTGACTTGTCTGCCTATCATGATTTGTTTTCTTTGAAAAATTAAAAAAAAATATTTCAAAATGTCATCTGCTGCGGTTGTGAGTGGCACTTTAAGGGTTAATAATCTGCTGTGCTTGAAAAATACAAATAAATAATGAATGATAAAATTGTACTATTTACATGAAAATCATTGTGAGAAAAGAAAAGAAAACAACAAATAGTAACAAAAAACATTAATATTTTTATGTATTAAATGCACTGACATGGACTGTAGAAATAAGTCATTTCATTGTGTTAGTAGATTTCAAATGTCAACTTGATATTACTCAAAAAAAGAACAAACATATTTTCTGTAAACAAGAAAACTGTATGTTTAAAATGATAAATGCAAACAAAAATAAAATTAGACTAGTACAAGATCTTGTATACCCCACTTTGTATATTTAACATTAAAACTACAATCTTTTAAATATATAGCAACAGTAATGGCAAATTAACAACATTCTGAAAAATAATATCTGACAACAAGTGCTCACTTTTAAAGGCTCCGTATTTCTTAAAACTGGACATTTCCCAATGGGCACACAACACTGAAACAACTTTGATTCAACGCTGATTCAACATCATGACGCTGAATTGACATTGTTTCAATGTTATGTGCCTGCTGGGAAATATTATCCAAGAAAGGTTTAATAAATTGATATATGATATTAATAAATTGATATATGGTATTAATACAATCATAAAATGTGGCACTTGACAGCTTGTAAAATTTCAATTTGTCTCCGTTCTTGAAATTAAATGATTTTTTTTTTATCGTATCACTGAATTAATGTTGCCAACATTAATTCACAGATGCGATAAAAAATCATTTTAATTTTTATTCTGTTCAAAAAACGAGACTGACTGAAATTTTACAAGCTGTCAGATGCCACATTTTATGATCGTATTGATACTATATATCAATTTATTTGGATAAAAAATATCTATTTTTGAGGAATAGGAAGCCTTTAAAGTGCCAATCACAACTGCAGCAGATGACATTTGAGCCAGCGCACCACAAAACCAACAATACGACCTGTGTGACCTGCAAAGACTCAGATAAGCCTGTATATCCACCCAGTATGTCAAGGATTCTCATTTATCCCCTTTGGATAGCCCAGAGGCTGTAGAAGGCACATGGAGTCAGCCAAGGCTCTGATCAGATCCGCAGAATCAGAGACTGATCTGAGTCTTCACTGATCGCACAAGGCTTATTGTAGGTTTTGTAGTGCACTGGTTTATTTTATTTATCTTTTTATTTTTTTTCACCTTAATCGACATTTCATGCGACTCATCTGCCACACACTTGAAATGTCAAGTCTTATTGTCTCTGTAAAATAAAAAATGGGAATGCTGTCTGCTGCAAAATTGCTTGGTACTTTAACGGTTAAGATTAACTCTGCACAATGAAGATGAATATTCTTATTTTTCAGAAAACAAATCTCAAAATTTAATATGAACTGTCTCCTCAGAGAGGAGACAATACATGAAACATCAAGTTCTGGGCCCAGTTGTTCAAAACTAATGATGTCGTTCGTTAACAATTCATTAAAATTTACATCGAGTGATATGCAAATATGCTGAAATTTTTTGCTGAAAAAAATGTGAGTAGCTTTTGCAGTGCAAAAGCTACTCACATTTTTTCAGCAAAAAATTTCAGAATATTGTATATTGAATCGGCTAAAACAATTAACGAAATGACCCTTAATGAGCTCGTTAAGCTAACTGAACAACTGGATCCTGTTTTCTGACAGAAAAAAAGGAATTAAACCGCTTGCATTGTATGAAAATTCAGCAGATGACCATCTGATGACATTTGCCTCAAAAAATAAGGGTTTGACTTTCATGCAAACAATCTGCATGAAATCCAAATCCTATTTATTGGGAAAAATAAGAAAAATATTTCAAAATGTCATCTGCTGAAATTTTTATTGAGCATGTTTGAGTTGGAGTTTTACGACCCAGTCATCACTATTAAGGTCATTTTGAGCCGGTCAGTTTACCTAACCACACTTTTGCTGGACAGACTTAGTCCTCTAATCATTTAACCAGCACTTGAGCACATTCTATTGCCAGAAACTGACAAATGCCCTTCTTGAATCAGCAGAAGGGAGAGAATGACCAATGACCAAAGAATATTTTACGATCAATCTCATTGAAAGAATGTTACCAGACCTGGCAAGGATCCAACCCATGACCTCATGACTACCAGTCGGACGCGCATCCAACTGAAGCCACCAAAGCCAGCTACCGAGCATGCAAGTTGCTAAAATCTTATCTGCTTATATTTTACAAAGTTCAGTTAACAGGATTATTAAAAACAGTTTTCCATTTATTATTCCCCCAAAACGTACATTGTGGATATTCAAGGGAAAGACCCCATCAACAAAATTCAACTTGTACCCAAAAATGCGTGTTAGAGTGAAAATAACACAAATTTATCACCATTATCAACTTATATGGAAATATGACTTATTCATGTACTTAACTTTAACCCTTAAAGTGCCAAGCAAAACTTGTAGCAGCGACATTCGAAATTTTTTTTTTTTTTTTTTAGTTTTCTGAGAAAAAAGTATTGACATTTCATGTGAATCGTCTGCAATGAAATGTCAAGACCTATTTTCTCTGAAAAAAAAAAAAAAAAAAATGTCATCTACTTCAGTTGTGACTGGCGCTTTAAGGGTTAAAGAATTACATGCAACCATCATGTGGGCTGTGTCAAGCGAAAAAGTGCCTTTGAGCATGTGCAAAGTGTCAGGGTTCACAGCCTCCTGAACAGTGCAAAGTCTCATCCCATTCAAACATTATATAGTATCCAATGATTCCATTAGCGGACAGTGAAGGCCCTGATCAGGCTGTGCAGATGCCCAGGCTGATCTGGGCATCCTCTGTCCGCATTTGCCCAGACAGGCTGCTCATATATAATGCATATTGCATTTTTAGACCTGTATAAATTCTAATAAATATTTGAGCAGTATGAAGCAAAATGAGGCCAAGGAATGGATACACTTTCAGGGGAGGCAACTCTAACAGATGATGATGATGATCATTTCATGTTTTATCTCCCTTTCAATTTTATTTAAGTCATACTGAGAGAACATAAGGGTGATACTGAAAGGCTCTGTGCAATGAAGAGCCATGAGCTGAATTCTGCCTACAGCGGGGCTTGAATCTGGGACCTCATGATCTGAAGTCAGGAGTGCTAACAACTCGTTCACATGGATGCTTCACCAACTCTGATGAAAATTATTTTGCCGAATCTATTCTTAAAGAAAAGAATTAGCTTCCCGTGAGCAAAAATTCTTTTCTTTTAGAGTACAGACCTTTTCAGAAGGGCCTAATGTGCTTTCGATGTCTTTCAGAAAATCGTTTTTTGCTTGGTGCTTTACACAGAAGTTAATTTGCAAGCTTTTTTTCATGATTTAATGCAAAACCATTTGTCGTGACTACTGATATGCACAAATATATATTCTAGTCATTGGTGATTAAAAATCAAAACTTGTCACTTTTTCCCATAAAAATGAATGCAAATTACACAGAAATCTGCAGGGAAGGTAACTTGGAGACAGATTTTCAACAAGTTCTGCTTGTTTTATTTTTCAGAAATTAACACAATACTGATCTGAAACAGTAATTCAAATTCAGCAGAAGAAAGTAAAAAATATTTTCTTAGACAAAAATTAAAAAAAAAATCATTTAACTATAGAAAGTGCATAGGCCAGACCAATTTTTGGATGTAAATTTAATTTTAGGGTACATATTTGAAAACAAAACACAGAAACAGAAATGACAAATGGTTTCTGATAAGATTTGGTCAATCAGAATAAAATATTTTCATTTTAAATAAAATGCTAAGCAAAAAAAAACTACCTTATGCGGAGCTAAAAATAGTATCAAACTCTGTGTACCTAGTCATTTGGTCACCTGGATTCCCAACACCGGTAGAATGGAGTATTTCAAATTTTAGGACAAGTATGATAAGCAGATGTCCCAATACTTAGTGTAAATATAGTACCTAGTAAAAAATGGCAGAAATCAACAAAGTGTATCATTTCCTCTTAATGTAAATACAATCAAAGGTCCACTTAAAACTGTTCACTTGCACCAACCGATCAAGGCATAAACTGTTTATGAATAGTGAACTTAGCTCTCTGGGTAAAATTTTCAGTAGATACACATTGAAATATTTTTCTTATTTTAACCAAAAACAGGAATTGACATTTCATGTAAACTGTCTTCAATGGTAAGGCAATTCTAATGAGTACCTACAACACATGTTTTTTGTGTAGAAATAACAAAAAATATTAATCAGATATCCCCTCCTGCCTGGAGCTTTGCTGATACAAACCTGTCTTAAGCAGCCACCCATGGGAAGCTTAAAATGTGGCTGCTGAAGGCAGGTGGCTGTTTAATACAGTTCAAATATATAAGCCTATGAAGTTTCGGGCAACTTTCCTCTGGCTACTTAATACAGGTTGGCTGCTTAATAGAAGAGACCACTAACACAGGTTTGACTGTATTACAAATGTGTATGTAGTCTAGATGACTCTACTGTAATTACCCTAAGTATTGGGACACCTTATCTACTTACCATACGTGTCCTAAAATTTGAGATACTCCATTCTACTACCTCTTGATGTGTCTAAAATACTGCGGTATATATGACAAACAGTGTAGACCCTGATCAGATGCCACATTCTGTGGCATCTGATCTGGGTCTACACTATTTGTAAAGGCCTATCTGTCCCAAAACTTAGCATTGTTACGGTACCTATTTTTTTTTTCTTTACAAATGGAGTCACAACACATCAAAATATACCTCCTGACAAGTATGCTAAATAAGGACTCAGATCCGTTTATCTGCCCAGTCTAACCAGTCTTTGCTGCCAGCCTGTATGAACCTTGTATCCTTATCTATCCACAGAGCACCTGACACTTGGATCAGACTGTGCAGATGCAATCAGAGTCTTTTGGCTTGGCACAAATGTCCAAAGGTATATTTTCTCAGGAAATGTCCTGTATAAGCTTATAGCTTACTGTCAGATCCTGGAACACTAATAGTGTATATATTTGTATACATGTAAATGAACAAATAAAATATTGTTTAAATCAAATAAATATTATTTAAACCTAAGGTAAATTTTCTCAACATGTGACTCATACATAAATTGTCTCTATCATAGGCCTATGTAAGAGTGGGTATCAGGTTCATAGTTTTCTTATTTCTCCTCGAAAACATATGTTGTGGGTACTCATTAGAAGCACCTCAATGTGGCACTTCTAATGAGTACCAAATCATATGTTTTCATGGAGAAATAAGAAAAATATTAATACTTTTGGACTGAAAAAAGCACCTTAACTAGAGCTATGCATCTATAATGATTAGATATTGAATACACAAACAGTAAAGACTAGAACTGGGCAGTGCAAGTACACAAGCTAGTCAGTGTCTGATCTGTCTGCACACGGTATCTCATCACCTATAGTATCAATAGGAGTGTAAGACCCCATTATAATAACAAGCTACTTCTGATCTACAAATAATATGCAAGATTACATTATCATAGCTCAAGATAAGAGGGGTATAACTCACATGTAAATATTTGTCTTATTTCTCCATAAAAAACATGTGGGTACTCATTAGGAGAGAAGTAAGAAAAATATTAATACCTTTTGCTGAAAAAAAAAAAAAATCAGTACCTTATCTCGAGTTATGATTATATTAAATACCATACAAGTACACACCTATATCTAAATGCATTATTAACCCTTAAAGCGCCAATCACAACAATTGTCATCTGCTTTGTCTTCTGCTTGTGATTTTAAAAGTCATTTCTGCAAACAGTGTGGATCCAGATCAGACTGCTCCTTTAGGAGCAGTCTGATCTGGGTCCACACTGTTTGCCGGTATGCAAAAAATAGCTTTGAGAAGTTTGCAAGAACATTCAGCAGACAATATAAACAGACGCCATTTTCAGATGCAGTTTTTCTTGACGCTTTAAGGGTTAAAATAAATGGCAGCTTTGCAAACTACCATAATAAGTCTAAGTATTGGGACACCTTACCTTCTTACTATAACTCTCCTAAAATTTGAAACAGTCCATTCTACTACAGTAAACCCTCTTTATATGGATGCTCGATACAACGACAATATTCATTATAATGACAATTTGAATGTCACGTAACCTTCGCTCAAGAGGTGACAGTTAATTAGAAATTATCCAAGGATATTGCATTCAAACTTCAAACACTACATGTTTTTGATATTTGTTAGAATTGCCTCAGTGAGGCAATTCTAACAGATATCAAAAACATATGTTCCCTCACTGAGGCAATTCTAACGAATATCAAAAACGTATGTTCTATGCGGAAACAAGAATAAAACAAGGCCTTTCTTACATATCATCCTGTCCATTAAGGATTCTTTACAACAGAAAATTCATTTTAATGGCAACGTCTTTGGGAACAAATGCTGTCATTGTAACGAGGTTCACTGTATTACTTGATTTGTCTAAAATATTGCTGTATGTATGGCAAAGAGTGTAGCCCCTGATCATACGCCACATTCTGCTGCATATGATCTGGGTCTACACTGTTTGCAAAGGCCTATCTGTCCCAATACTTAGGGTTATTACAGTATTCCAAAGTAGGGAACCTTTGGAAATACAAATCAAAACCAAAAAATAGCAGACTCACTCTTATTGAGTCTTCTCATGAGAAATAATGAATAAAAAAACATTACTCCCTTCCCCCAACCTACTCCAGTCACCCACCCAGCAGCCTTGAGTAGAAATCTATTTTCACAATTAATGTATATTGCTGTCAGGTAGTAAAATCTACCAATAGTAAGGTAATCCCCTTAATTTTGTGATGAGAAATTAATGATCGTATATCTTTACATATTATAAGTAAACAGCTTTTATTTGTCCTTTTATACAAATGCATGAATGTAATGAACTGTGTTGCACTTTAAAATGAATAAATATTGTTTAAGCTAAAAGTCTATAACTATATAACTGGTCCAAAAAGAGCACCGAAATATTAGCAAAAAACTGGAGAAGGCAAGAAAAACACAAACACTTTTGGTGAGCTTCAGATTACTCTAAATTGTTTGATATTCACTTCTGGTAAATCGGATCAAAAACAAACTTCAGTAGAAATTTAGGCAGTTGAAATTGTAGATCATCTGCTCGAGCCCCGAACAGCAAAGAGGCACACAAGCCTGTGTATATACTAGTGCTTGGAAAATCTGCCTTATTTTTTATAGACCCCTACATATCTGTTTTCACTAGATAAATAATAGGGGAACATGGGGGTACATATTAACTTGTTAACAAAATGACCAGGGCCCAGTTCTTCAAAACTAACGATGTTGTTAGTTAATGAATCGTTAAAACTTTGATCATTAAACATGGCACATATGCTAATATTTTTGCTGAAAAAATGTGAGTAGCTTTTGCATTTGCAAAAGCTACTCACATTTTTTCAGCAAAAATACCTGTGAATTAAATGTTGTTCTTACTAGAACACTTAACATTTTGACCACTAATGAGCTTGTTAAGTAACGATGCTTTGAACAACTGGGCCCAGAAAGTCAATTGAGCTGGGCTATGTGAAGAAGTGTCTTCAGGCATATACAAACAGCGAAGAACCAGATCAGCTTGTGCATCCGTGCCATCTAATCAGGGCCTTTACTGTCTGCAAAAAGACTCATTGAATACTACAGAATGTAGGAAAGGAGAGCAAACGCCCTTATGTGACCTTGGCCATAGGCAGGATTATATGAATCTGCATATTTTGTGTATGTTTGAAGGCACTTTTCCGCTTGACGCGGCCCTATTGAACTCACTCAAATTTGGAGACGAGCATACTTAGCAGCTGTGGCATCAATATATTCAGTGTAATTAATACAGTGATCTGGGCCCAGTTGTTCAAAACTAACGATGTCGTTAGTTAACGATTCGTTAAAATTTTAATCGAATGATACGCAAATATGCTGAAATTTTTTGCTGAAAAAATGTGAGTAGCTTTTGCAGTGCAAAAGCTACTCACATTTTTTCAGCAAAAAATATCAGAATATTGTATATTGAATCTGCTAAAACAGTTAACGAAATGACCCTTAACGAGCTCGTTAAGCTAACGACGCTTTGAACAACTGGGCCCTGATCTACATCACAGGACTTGTGAAGGAGGAGTATTTGATGATAATTCAAGGATAATTTCTACATAAAGACATATTATGTTATGGGTGCTCATTTGAAGTGCATTGGCTAGGCGCTTCTAATGAATAACCACAACATATGATTTTATACAGAAATCAGAAAAAAATATCCCAGAATTATCACCAAATACTCGTCCTGAACAAGTCCTTTGACAGAATCAATCATGGCCTTGAGGGTTTGTTGTTTGACTAGGGGTTTATCATCAGTCAACAATACTTTAGTCATGTCAACAAGTTGCCTCTAAATTTGTGGGAATTTATGAACTCAAGCCCTGCCAAGTTGAATAAATAAAGATGCCACACCCACTTCTTATTTTCAGCCAATCAGATTAACTGATCCAGATTGTTGATACAAAATGACATACTTAAAGGATCCATATTCCTCAAAACAGACATTTTAGTATCCAACAACGGTTTGACAAAAGTGATATATGGTATTAACACAATCATAAAATGTGGCACCTGACAGCCTGTAAAATTTCAGTTAGTCTCTCGTTCTTGAATCGAAATGATTTTTTATCAAGTCACTGAATTAATGTTGCCAACATTAATTCAGAGATACGATAAAAATCATTTCATTTTTTATCCAGTTCAAAAACAAGAGACCAACTGAAATTTTACAGGCTGTCAGATGCCATATTTTATGATCATATTAATGCTATATATCAATTTATTAAACCTTTCTTGGATAAAAAATGTGAATTTTTGAGGAATATGGAGCCTTTAATGACAAATAGTGCAGATCCAAATCAGTTGACTTCTTAGAAGCCAAATAATCTGGATTTGCACTGTTTTCAAAGGCCGGCATATCAGGGTTCAGCAGGGCCAGAGTTAATTTACCAGCAGCTCTACTGCAAAAGCATCAGGTGGCCTATCCATTTCTCTTGCATGGATGGGCCGGGGGTCTTGTGTTCCTTGTAATCTTTTCTGAAGGCACTGAAAGACTGGTTTGAGTCTTCGCTGTTCAACTGTGGCAAGAAGCCTCCTTATCTTTTATTTAGCTCATTGCTAAAAAATCAAGCCAGATCAACTTCTTTTAAACCATCTTCTTTCAATCTGCCATTTCCCAAAGGCTTTAATTCTGTGATATTGACCTCCAACTCAAGGTTATCAATATGATCATCTCTCGCCCAGGGCTGTACGTCACCAGAGGCAAAGGCACTATAAAATAAAGCGCCAACTCCATATATGGCTGCTGCTATGTAAAAAACAATCTGCCATTGTTCTCTTGTTTGGTCCTGAAATTAAACACAATATTATATTACTATATAGTTCTGAATAAGACACTTTTTACAACCAAACAGTACTGATAATTTTCTTATTTATCCACCAAAAAAATCCTAAAATTAAAATTTCCGCACCAGTTTTGTGGACAAATAAAGAAGAAATAGTTATCTGGACTCCATTCTTATCTAGGAGTTATGCATGACCAACATAAAAGATATCAAAATGAATTCTTTCTCACAAAGCGTTTATGTAAGATAATATCAGTTATTTCTTCAGTTGAAAAGACAGAAAATAAATTAGAGAAAAAAAAAACAACATAAAAGATAGTAAAGAAGACTTCCAGTATGTGCCACTATTGCATAATCGAAAACAGGCTTTGGCATTTAATGCAAATTGTCTCCTTAGGAAACAATTTGCATGAAATGTCAAAGCATATTTTTAGTGAAAAATAAGAAAAATATCATTAATATCTTTTGAATTAACCTAGAGAGAGAGACAAAGATTAATACAATGAAAATAGCTGTGTGTACCAAAAACTCTGTGTGCACAAGACAATTACAAACATAGCTACAGATATTAGCAGTTATCAGGTAAATATTTTTTTTCTTATTTCTGCTTGAAAACATATGTTGGAGGGTACTCATCCAAAGGGCCTGGCCGGGGTGCTTCTATTGAGTACCCGCAACATGTTTTCATGCAGAAATGATAAAAACTTAAATACTTTCAGGCTGAAAAAAGTATTTTATCTGGCGCTTTGAACAAAGAATAATAATGATACCATAAGAACCCTAAGTATTGGAACAGACAGGCTTTTGCAAAATGTGTAGACCCAGATCAGATGCCGCAGAATGCGGCATCTGATCAGGATCTGCACTGTTTGCCATACATACAGCAATATTTTATACATATCAGGAGGTAGTAGAATTGTATTTAGATAAGGTGTCCCAATATTTAGGGTCATTACGGTACATGTAATAGTTTCCTCTTTTTTTCCCTTGACAATGTCATAGTGTCTGGTCTTATTATAAGCTGAGATGATTCTACCAGATCCCAAATATATGACCCTGTCTTAGAGCTTCAGATAAGGCATATTTTTTCAGCAAAAAAAAGTAAATATATTTTTTCCTATTTCTCCATGAAAAGTGGGTACCCAATAATCATAAGAAGCACCTCACTGAGTTACCATCTTTTCATGATGGCAATATCATGCTGCATCTTAGGAAAATTTGTGTGAATATCAGAGAAACTGTTAACCCATTTATGCAGAGTGGACTCTTCTACCTGAACTCTTTGGACCAGTCCATTTACAGTTTAAGGGTGCACCTGTAATTAATGCAAACAATGTAGACCCTGATCAGATGCAGCATTCTGCAGCATCTGATCTGGGTCTACACTGTTTGCCAATGTCCCACTTATGGAATGCTAGGCACAAATGTGTTAATATGTGCATCCAACCCGAACTGCAAAGCGGTTTGGCGTGCAGACGCACTACTATAGACTAACTATGTGACCAGTGATGCGTGTGACCAAAACTGTGATGGTCCAACAAACGCTTGCGGGGTTCGGTGCTTTTCCTGAAAAACAATAAGCGCTCCGTGATTTGGCTATTGACACTGCGACCGTGCTGATAATAGCAACAAACAGCCAATAACACCAAGTATTCCAAGTGCAATTTTGTCTCCACTCCGAATTTTATTTCTATCCATTCTCCATCTATTTACAAACTAAGCATGATTCATTTAGTGCATACAGTACACTATGATGTAGATTTTTAGATAACGCTCTTTTCATGTGATAATCTGTAAAAACTTCAACACAATAATGTGTTTGTTTGACTGGTTCGTAAGTTGTTATTTTTAATGTTGACTGTTTTTCCTACTTTTCATAATATGTAGACTCGCAAAAAAAAAGAAAAAAGAATAACAATACCAAAAAGAATCAAAGACAAAAACGCACAGTCAAAAATCTTTAGAAAAAATCCTGAAGCAGTAAAATGGATTTCAGGTAAGCGCATGGAAGTGTATTGTCGTTGTACCTGCCATCGGCATACACTAGTTTTCGGTATTCGGAAAGAATGGCCCCCACCCATCGGGGCCCGCTAAACAGATGAGCTGCCAAAAGCCTCCATGGCAGAGCTGCTAGTATGTAAGCAGGACCCGAATTCATGTGATCGGGTCGAGTAAATGTCCCACAAATTTGGAGGCAATGTCTCTAAACTACTGAAATATTGTTGACTTGGATGTTGTATCGCAATTCATGCAGTGGATTCAGAAGTCAAGCATGGTCTAAAATCAAATTCAGTAGATCATGGCCAACCCATCTATGAACCATGTGATGATAATTAGGACCCACGGATATAGGTAACATCTATTAAATTCATATTATCTGATAACTTTTGGGATAGGTTTTCTTATTTCTGCATAAAGCATATGCTGTGGGTTGGTTGGGTTGGAGTTTAACGGCTCAGTCAACACTGTTTAGGTCATGTCAAGTCAGTCAGCTTACCTAACAACACTTTTTCTTAGCAGGCTTACCAACTAACCAGTACTTGTGCACATTCTTATGCAAGAAGCTGCAAGTGCCCTTCTTGAAACAATGGAAGCATACATGCCATACCTCACACTGTGAGATAAAATCTCACAGAATTTGGCCCATCTGGAAGGCAATTCCCATAAAAAATTCAAATCTCACAGAATTTTCGGACCATTTTACAACAGAATTTATGAAGAAATAAACATAAATCACACACTGTTGTGGTTTTCACAAGCTTCTTACATGAAAAAAAAAAAAAGACTTTAGACTATATTGGGGGAGCTCCAAAATGATGTTTAAGAAAATCTAACAGAATTTGTCAAATCTCCCTTAAAATTTTGCCTTATCTCACAGATTTTAGTCCACAGCTTATGGCATGTATGTGGGAGGGAGAGGACAACCACAGAAAATCAGGGTTCACTCTAGGAGTTTTTTTCTTTCGCCACTAACTTTGACTATTTAATTTTTTTTTGGCCAACTTCTTTAAATCGTGGCCAAGCTGGGTCAGGTTTCTCAGTATTACGAAATTCAGTAAACTTAGTTTTCTGCAATCTTGCCCAGGAGGATGCTTTAATGACCTCAGATACCCATGCTGCTAGCAGGAAGCATCTGAAGTAATTTTATCCGTTATCTTTAAAACTGGATAATATTGGCGTGTCAAAGTAACAGATACTGTTCAGCCCTAGCACTGTTCAGCCCTATTAATTACAGCATTAAACTTAAGAATTCAGAGCCACCTTTAGGTCTGAATTTGAATGGTTATATTTATTACATTTTTTTTTTCTTTTCAAACACTGATTATTGAAATTATGATGTCAATTATCCATCCCTAAAAAAAAGTACTCATATATGATTTTTTTTCTTTTTCAAGATATGAGAACAATAATAAAAAGTAAAGCAACCACTTGCTGTCATTTTGTTTTTTCTAAAAGAACTGTGCATTTCCTGGTTACATGAGAATTCATGGCTCCACATATAAGTTAGTTATCAGGGCCCAGTTGTTCAAAACTAACCATGTCCTTAGTTAACGATTCGTTAAAATTTTAATCGAGTGATACGCAAATATTCTGATATTTTTTGCTGAAAAAATGTGAGTAGCTTTTGCAGTGCAAAAGCTACTCACATTTTTTCAGCAAAAAATATCAGAATACTGTATATTGAATCCGCTAAAACGGTTAACGAAATGACCCTTAACGAGCTCGTTAAGCTAACGACGCTTTGAACAACTGGGCCCAGAATAAATAGTCTTAAATTTATCTATCTCTACCAGTTTTAGGATATTGTAATCAGCATCATACCATTTTTGGATGAATCTGTTATTCAGCCTGACTTGTCGGACTACCACAGCATGAATATAGAATAAATATTAGTAGCCATACAAAAAAAGAAAAAAAAGAAAAGAAAAAGAGAGACACCTGCTGCTCTTCCCAGCTTTGTTTTGGACATGTTTGACTAAGAGTCTTTCTTAAATACACTGCACTCCTTAGTGAAGATATTTTGAAATTTTGTGCCTTGATGCTGTAGTCGGAAAACATTACTTTTGACTTTGTGACCAAGCATTGCTATCTTCCAGTCACCCTTAAAAGTTCAGACGGACACTGTAGTGCTAGATGATTTAGGTCACATGTTCTCCTTTTCGGGAGAATCAAACACAGACTTATGCTTACTCATGATTTTGCATTCATGAAGAATGAAAAATTATTGTGGATTAACCCTTAAAGTGCCGGTCACAACTGCAACAGATGACAATTCTTTTATATTTTTTTTTTTTATTTTTCAGAGAAAACAAGTCTTGACGTTTCATGTGAATCATCTGCTTGGCAGACAATTCACATGAAATGTCAAGACTGGTTTTCTCTGAAAAAAAAATAAATAAATAAATAAAAGAATTATCATCTGCTACAAATCGCATTTGGCGGTAATGGCAATCAGTAGTGTGAACCCTGGAAAATATTTCATTTGATTGATTGTGTTGGGGTTTAACGACACGTCAACCCTTGAGGGTCATTTTGTGTCGTCTCCCAGAGAAAGGGAGAAAAGAGATAGAAGACAGAGTAGAGGAGATGAAAGAGAGAGACAGGGAAGAAAGAGGAACAGGAATGAAAGTGAAGAAACAGAAGAAATAAAAACATTCCACCTCAACCCTTACCCACTACAAGAATAGCAGGCCTTGCCCAACTGTAAGCCAATATCAGTTGGACGCCCCAGTGATGTAAGGAAAATATTTCATGATCAATTTCCATGAGTGTTGCCAGATCCGGCGGGGATCAAATCTGTGGCCTCCTGATCACCTGTCAGATGACCATCCAACTGAGCCGGCATATGCTGTTCCTACACATTAGAAGCATCTTGGCAAAGCATCTCTAATGAGTATTAACAACATACTTTTATGCTGAACTTGAGAAACTTATCCCAGAATTATCATTAACCCTTGTCCTGCTGAATAAATTAAAATGCCACACTCACTTCTAATTTCCAGCCAATCAGATTACTTGATCCAAAATGTTAGTATAAATTCACATACTTAATGGCAAACAGTGCAGATCCAGATCAGTTGGCTTTTTCAGAAGCCAACTGATCTGGATCTACACTGTTTGCAAAGGCAGGATATATCCGGGTTCAGCAGGACAAGGGTTAAATACTCTATTACTCATAACTATTCCTCTGTATGTCTGACCCTATTTTGAAGGAAATATACGCCGTTAAAGGGTAACTTATTATCACTAAGCAATTAAACAACACAGGCTAGTCTGAAATTTTGGCACAGCTGCAGGGAAAATCATAAATAAAAATTATATACCCTCAAAAAAATACTGACAGACCTTTCCGCACCTACCTTTGTTATCACACCGACAACAACCGGGGACAAAAACCCGGTCACAGCAGCTACAGAGTTTGATATGCCAAAGAGAATTCCAGCAAATGCTGGTGCTATATCCATGTGGTTCACAACCCATCCACTGTACTGTGTTCCTGTCAAGCTGACACCCAGGACAAGAAGAAGGATAGCAATTCCTGTCTTTGTGCAATCTATATATCCCAGAATAATCAGCATCACAGCTGGGAACACCATACCTGAAATAAAAATAGCCATTAGAAGTGATGGCAAATCCCCCAACCCAATTGCCATTTCTAAATTTGGTGTATATTTTAATAAGATATCATGGAAATATTGAAACAGTGCAAGGTGCAAAGATAGTATGAAATGTGGCCAAAATAATTAGAGGCCCAAGTGGGCCAGAAATCGCTCACCTGGATTAGGCTGATCATGATATGTTACATTGTGCCATGGTGGCCATCTTGGCTATCAGATCAGATTGCCTTTAGCCAATTCAGAATCTGATGTTGTTTGAAGAGTTTCTAGATTGCCACCATGGCCGTCATCTTGGATACTGGAACTGAATGATTCAGCAATTCTGAATCTCCATTTCACCCCGATGCCTCCCATCAAGTTTTGGCTCAACCTGACTTACTGTTTGGGAAGAGATGATTTGAAGAATTTCAAGATGGTGGCCATCTTGGACATTGGAACAGAAGGATTTTAGCAATTCTGAATTTCCATATCACCCCAATGCCTCCCATCATGTTTAAGCTCAATTAGACTTACCCTTCGGTAGCAGATGTGATTTCAAAATTTTCAAGATGGTTGCCATGGTGGCCATCTTGAATATTAGAACAGAATCCTTTTAGCAATTCTAAATCTCCATGCTGCCCCGATGCCTTCCATCAAGTGTCCGCTCCAACCAACTTACTGTTCGGGAGCAGATAACAATTAAAGACTTACAAGACAGCCGGAGGAGATGTTCGAAGACTTTCAAGAAGGCTGACATTTTAAGCAATTCTGAATCTTTATATTGCTTCGATGCCTCCAATCAAATTTTGACTCAATCAGACCTATAGTTTGGGAGAAGATGTCATTTGAAGAATTTCAAGATGGCCACTATGGCGGCCATCTTGGATATCTGAATGGAACGATTTTAGCAATTCTGAATCTCTGTGTCACTGTGATGCTTCCCATCAAGTTTTGGCTCAATCCAACTTACGGTTTGGGGGAAGATGTCATTTGAAGAATTTCAAGATGGCGTCCATGGCGGCAATCTTGGATATCGGAACGGTACAATTCTGAATCTTTATGTTGCTCCAAAGCCTCCCATCAAGTTTTGGCTCAATCCCACCTATGGTTTTGGAGGAGATGTCGTTTGCCAGAAAATCATTCCATTCCAATATCCAATATGGCTGCCATGGTGGCCATCTTGAAATTCTTCAAACGACATCTCCTCCCAAACCCTAACTTCTGGGGAGATAGCCAGAAAATCAAAACAGCAAAAGTTATCCTTCTTGCATGCTACACTCCTATGTGGCCTGATATATGTCCCTACCAAAAATAATCAAGTTATCTCAAACAGTATGGGTTATGGCCTGCACAAGATTCAGCTTCAGGGGAGATAAGTACATAATGTTGAAAATGAGAGTACTCTTGCACGTGACACACCCATTAGTCTTTCTTCTTATAACACATCATAGGCGTCAATAAACTGACACTTTGTGTGTAGGCTCGACAGAAATTAACAGGGAGTATGAACTTCCGAAGCTCTCAAACACATCTCTGGTAAATTTAAAAGATTTCATTAATGATTTATCAAAGGATCAGGTATCTATTTTGGAGACTGATCCTGGATCCTTGATGAATAATGCACCAAATTATCCATTGTATATTTGGTGTTTTCTCTACAACTCTAACAGGTTGTGGTGTTCATATGAATTTTAAAAACCTGAGGAGAAATATGTTTGGATCTATGATACGTTCATGAGCTTAAATATATTCAAAAGAAAGAGGGAGATTGGCTACTTCTTTTCTTTTGAAATGTTTTGATTTCTTTGTCTTTCTGCTTCTTCCGAGAGAAGACAAAGAGAATGAAGAAGAAGAGAAAGATGAATAAACGCCAAACTATATCATCTCTTTTTTAATCATATTTAGGTCAGAAGAATGGGGCTTACCCCCTGCAGTAAAGCCTTATGGGGTGGTGATCCCATCATAGAAAGACTTGACCTCTTCAAGTATGTATTTAATAGGAACAGATCTATAGTCTTCCAAGTATTTGTCAGGGCCCAGTTGTTCAAAGCTAACGACCGTTAGTTAACAATTCGTTAAAATTTGCATCGAGTGATACGCAAATATGTTGAAATGTTTTGCTGAAAAAATGTGAGTAGCTTTTGCACTGCAAAAGCTACTCACATTTTTTCAGCAAAAAATTTCAACATATTTGTGTATCAATATACAAAAAATATCAGAATATTGTATATTGGATCTGCTAAAACAGTTAACGAAATGACCCTTAACGAGCTTGTTAAGCTAACAACGCTTTGAACAACCGGGCCCAAATGTTTGATAACAATACTCGGCTCTGACATATTCCTTAAACAGTAACACTCTTGTTATTCATTGATTCCAGAGGTTCGTTCATAACTGATTGCTCCGAGTTCAATGATAATATGATAATTGAGAATTTCTAGAGTTCTGAGGCTCATTCGGTACTGACTGCTCAGAACTCTTTTGTTATCATTGGCCACCCAGTGTTCAATGCCAGTTGTTGCTGCTTGATGGCCAGTGCCTTGTGAGTTGACTGGTGCCTGGTGACTGGTGCCCGCTGATCAACTGACCGGTGCCCACTGCCTGGTAATCACAACATGATGACCAGTGCCTGGATGATCAGTGACTGGTATCAGATGACCAGTGACTGGTTATCTAGTGCCTGGTTGACCAGTGATATATTGCCTGGTGCCTGGTTGACTGATGCCTGGTAGCACAGTGCCTGGTTGACCGGTGATAAGTTGCCCAGTGCCTGGCTGACTGGTGCCTGGTCACCCAGTGCCTGGTTGACCTGTGCCTGATGAAGCTGACTGGTGCCTGGTGATAGATTGCCCAGTGACTGATGACTGGTGCCCTTATACTATTGGTGCCTCCAGCACCAGATATAGTTGCCACCCAGATGGGTCTTACCCCTGCCAGTAAAGCCTTGCAGGGTGGTGCTTCCATCAAGGAAAGAGTTGTCATCAGACCCTTCTGATTGGACAACTTTCATTTCTTTATCAGTTTCGTCTTCATGGGAGATCTTTTCCCAGAATAAAGTCTTCGTTTGTCTGCAAGATCCAAAGTATTCTAGTCCAGTTATTACAGAACAAACAAGTAGATAACCTGGAACAAGAAGAACAAAATAAATATTTTGAATGATTATCCACGACTTTTTAAAATGATCACGAATGATCAATAAGAAAAGTCGCGAAAAAGTATGACATAATTCAGTGATCAATAATAACAAGAAATTGAAAATCCATTTAATGAAAATAACACATTTCCATGAAAGGAATGATAAAGCAACACAAGAAAACAGGAAATAAGACAAGAGGCCCACGGGCCAAGGTTCGCTCACCTGAGTGACATAGCCACTGCAGACATGCAGATGTTATGCAACATTTTTTCCAATCCTATCATCGCAACTAATGAAAATATTATCATTTGAGCAGTTCTTAGTTTTGAAGAATATATGGGCCTGACAGTCAATGGAGCATGATCATTTGAATAAACTATCAATCACATTTCAACAGAAGGATCAATGTGAAATTTGGTGGAAATTGGCTAAGTGGTTTCTGAAGAATCATGATTTTATACATGTAAACAGCACAGTGGCAGGGAAATATTATAAATATAAACCAGATGATGGCCATCTTAGATTTCCAATCAGAACAATTTTAACTATTGTTGATCTACAAGTCACTTCAATACTTTCAATATAAATGTATATGGCCCATACAAATGGGGAAGCAAATTTGACCCTGGAGGTAAAAAGGTCAAATGTCAACATAGAACCATCATTTTAGCAATTTGGGTAGATCTCCTGTTTCCTATAATTTGTGCAAAGATTAGGACCCAGGGCTTATTTGGTTATGGAGAAGAAGATTTTTAAAGGTTTTTACCATATATGGGCATGGCAGCCATTTTGATCAATGGACCATACCCATTTTAGCAATCTTTCATTCTCCTGCCCATGGAGGCTCCACATGAAATTTGAGCAACACTGGCCCGGAGGCTTCAGAGGAAAAGCCATTTGAAATTATCAACTTTTTTTCCATACAAATGTATGGGGCCCATACAAATGCATACAGAAGCAAACTTGACCTCGCCGTAAAAAGGTTAAATGTCAATGTATGACAATTATTTTAGCAACTTTGGTAGACCACCTTTTCCAGATGATACATGCAAAGATTCAGCCACAAGCCATCTTCGGTTTTGAAGAATAAGATTTTAAAATGTTTTTTTCCCATATAAATGCATAAGGAAGCAAACTTGACCGTGCTGTGAAAAGGTCAAATGTCAATGTATGACCATTATTTTAGCAACTTTGGTAGACCCCCTGTCCCCGATGATTTATGCAAACATTCAGCCCCAAAGCATCCTCGGTTCTAGAGAAGAAGATTTTTTAAAGGTTTTTACCATATATGGGCATGGCGGCCATCTTGGTCAACGAACCGTGACCATTTTAGCAATCTTTTGTTCCCCCTACCTAAGGAGGCTCCATATGAAATTTGAACAAAATTGGCCCAGAGGAGAAGTTGTTTGAAATTCTGAACATTTTTCCCATACAAATGCATAAGGAAGCAAAATTGACCTTACCGTAAAAAGGTCAAATGTCAATGTACAACCATTATTTTAGCAATTATGGTAGCCCTCCTGTTCCCGATGATATATGCAAAGATTCAGCCATAAGGCATGCTCGGTTTTGGAGAAGAAGATTTTTAAAGGTTTTTCCCATACAAATGCACAGGGAAGCAAACTTGACCTTGCCGTAAAAAGGTCAAACGTCAACATACGACAATTTTTTTAGCAATTTTGGTAGATCTCCCATCACGGAAGAATCCTGCAAAGGTTCAGCCCCAAGGCATTCTAGGTTCTGGAGGAGAAGATTTTTAATGGTTTTTACCATATATGGGCATGGCGGCCATCTTGGTCAACGGACCGCGACCATTATAGCAATTTTTCGTTCCCCACCCTAAGGAGGCTTCATATGAAATTTGAGCAAAATTGGCTCAGCGGCTTCAGAGGAGAAGTCGTTTGAAAATGTTAACGGACGGACGGACGACGGACGAAAAGTGATCACAATAGCTCATCCTGAGCAGAGCTCAGGTGAGCTAAAAATAGACTGGAGAAAAGAAAGGAATATTAGACTTTTTTCACTCGGTAAAAACTCCTGTTGACTTTCTTTGTTCCACAGAAAGAAACTGACACGTGATCAAAATGGCAGGAAGAATGACATCACACAGGTAACTGCCCAAGGGACCTTATGGATTAAGACTCTTAAAACTGTCATTTTTCCATGGAAAGTTTGAAATACAGACTAGAATAGCACATTATGTATAGGTTAATGTATTATGCTGTTAAAATCCATTGACATTCACTCCATTTATCATCCGGAAACAAAAATAAGGACAGACTGGCGTATGACAAGACAAACGGACATATGGACACAGACAGATGGAGAGCCAAATAGACGACAAATGTGACACCATAATACCCCGCCACTATAATGTGATGGGGCATAAAAAAAGAAGAAGCGAGAGATGTCATTCTTCATCAACATGCCTCCAGGACTTGATCCACAACTCTACCAAATATTGTCCAAATATTCCAAAGTGTATGGAAGTTATGGTGCATACAAGCAGTACCAAAAGAAAAACTCATTTTACAAAAAAAAAAAAAAAACTCATTTAGGGGAAAAAACTACAAAATGAAAAAGTGAGAGCTGTCATTCTAAAATCTTGCACAAGACACCTACTGAACCTGATCGACTTCCCTATCAAATACTATCAAATTATCTCAAAAGGTATAAGAGTTACGAAGCACACAAGAATGTGTCTAAAGATGGATGGATGCCAGGCTGATCACTATCAGAACCTATCTGGTCGGGACATAAAAGTGGAATTATCAGCATCAAACCTGGTACGTCTCCAGGAAAGACATTTTTTCTAATGAAAAGTACAGGTCAGTCCCGTTAGTACTCGCGTCGTCAGAGCTTCGATCTGCAGAAAAAGAAACAAGAGGCCCACGGGCCACAACTCGCTCACCTGAGTGAAACCGCCACTGCAGATATGCAGATGGCATGCAACATTTTTCCAATACTCTTATGACAAGGCAATGGCTTAAACAGTTTTTGAAATATCTTGCTTACAAGGTTAAAATGCTGAAATTTTCAAAACGTTACAAGTAAAATAAGTCACCCCCAATGCCTCCTACCAACTTTTGAGTCAACTGGCATTTCGGTGCAGTAGAAGAAGCAAAAAATAGATTTTCAAGATGGCTGCCATCTTGGATTTCCGATCGGAATGATTATAGCTATTTTCTGATCTACAAGTCACCCTGATGCTTCCTACTAAGTTTCAAGTCAATTGACTTTTAGGTTTAAGAGAAGAAGCGAAAAATAGATTTTTTTGGCTGTCATGGAGGCCATCTTGGATTTCCAATTGGCACGATTTGAGCTATTTTTTATGTACAAGTCATCCCGATGCTTCCTAGCAAGTTTGGAGTCAATTGGCCTTTCGGTTCAGGAGAAGAAGCGAAAAATAGCTTTTCAAGATGGCTGCCATGGTGGCCATCTTGGATTTCTAATCAGCACAATTTTAGCTATTTTTGATTTATAAGTCACCCCAATGCTTCCTAACCAGTTTGGAGTCAACTGGCTTTTGGGTTTCGGAGTAGAAGCGAAAAATAGATTTTCAAGATGGCTGCCATGGTGGCCATCTTGGAATTTGGACCGACACGATTTTAGCTATATTTGATCTACAAGTCACCCTGATGCTTCCTAGCAAGTTTGGAGTCAATTGGCCTTTCGGTTCAGGAGAAGAAGCGAAAAAGATTTTCAAGATGGCGGCCATGGCGGCCATCTTGGATTTCCGATCAGAACGATTTTAGCTATTTTTTTATCTACATTTCACCCTGATGCTTCCTACCAAGTATCGAGTCAATTGGCCCTGGGGTGTAGGAAAAGTAGGCCTTTAAAGCAATTGTTTACGCCGCATGACCCATGATGGACGACGGACATTGACTGACCACAATAGCTCACCATGCGCACTTCATGCTCAGGTGAACTAAAAATCTGAGCAAATTTGGCTCGGTGGCTTCAGAGAAGTCGTCAAATTCTCAACAATTTTCCCATATAAATGTTATGGGGCTCATACAAATGCATAGGGAAGCAAACTTGACCTTGCCGTAAAAAGGTCAAATGTCAACGTACGATAATCTTTTCAGCAATTTTGGTAGATCTCCTGTCCCTGATGATTTGTGCACAGATTTAGCCCCAAGGCATCCTCAGTTCTGAAGAAGAAGATTTTTAAAGGGTCTTACCATATATGGGCATGGTGGCCATCTTGGTCGACCTACCGCGACCATTTTAGCAATCTTTCGTTCCCCTGACTTAAGAAGGCACAATATGAAATTTGAGCAAATTTGGCTCAGTGGCTTCAGAGAAGAAGAAATTTAAAATTCTCAACAATTTTCCTATTCAAATGTATGGGGCTCATACAAATGCATAGGGAAGCAAACTTGATCCTGCTGTAAAAAGGTCAAATGTCAACGTACGACAATTCTTTTGGCAACTTTGGTAGACCTCTCCTTCCCGATGATTTGTGCAAAGATTCAGCCCCAAGGCATTCTCAGTTCTGGAGAAGAAGATTTTTAAAGGTTTTTACCATATATGGGCATGGCGGCCATCTTGGTCAACGGACCATGACAATTTTAGCAATCTTTTGTTTCCCCACCCTAAGGTGGCTCCATATGAAATTTGAACAAAATTAGCTCAGAGGCTTCAGAGGAGAAGTCGTTTGAAACTCTTAACAATTTTCCCATTCAAATGTATAGAGCTCATACAAATGCATAGGGAAGCGAACTTGACCTTGCCGTAAAAAGGTCAAACGTCAACGTACGATAATTCTTTTAGCAACTTTGGTTGACCTCTTGTCCCCGATGAGTCGTGCAAAGATTCAGCCCCAAGGCATCCTCGGTTATGGAGAAGAAGATTTTTAAAGGTTTTTACCATATATGGGCATGGCGGCCATCTTGGTCAACGGACAGCGACAATTTTAGCAATCTTTCGTTTCCCCACCCTAAGGTGGCTCCATATGAAATTTGAACAAAATTAGCTCAGAGGCTTCAGAGGAGAAGTCGTTTGAAACTCTTAACAATTTTCCCATTCAAATGTATAGAGCTCATATAAATGCATAGGGAAGCGAACTTGACCTTGCCGTAAAAAGGTCAAACGTCAACGTACGACAATTCTTTTAGCAACTTTGGTTGACCTCCCGTCCCCGATGATTCACGCAAAGATTCAGCCCCAAGGCATCCTCGGTTATGGAGAAGAAGATTTTTAAAGGTTTTTACCATATATGGGCATGGCGGCCATCTTAGTCGACGGACCGCGACCATTTTAGCAATCTTTCGTTCCCCCACCCTAAGGAGGCTCCATATGAAATTTGAGCAAAATTGGCTCAGCGGCTTCAGAGAAGAAGTCGTTAGAAAATGTTAACGGACGGACGGACGGACGGACGGACGGACGGACGGACGGACGGACGGACGGACGGACGGACGGACGGACGGACGGACGACGGACGAAAAGTGATCACAATAGCTCATCCTGAGCAGAGCTCAGGTGAGCTAATTATTTACTGCTGTTGTACATGTCATAATAGCAAATAAAAAATGATTTTGAAAGAATAAAGCTAATCAATGTATTGTCTCTGTTGTATTTTTGTTTGTGTACATGCGTAATGACCGTAATTGACCTTTTGATGTTTATTTTAAGAAGACAAACTTGTGCCAATTAAAACTTCATTTATCTTTTAAACGATACAAACATACATTGTATCTATCAAGAAATGGGAAAATGACCAGTTATCCATAATTAATTTGTAAATACTTGAAAGAAACCGAATTTTCCAGTTTGATATGGCTGCTTTGCCGACCTAATTAGATATTCATCCAATCAGCAACGCGGATCACTGGACGTCGATTGCTGCGCACGCGGTCAGGTAGTAGAGCGTGTAACTGTGAAATTTGTCCGGCAGTCATTGTTGTCTTGAAAAAGTTCATTCTGCTATCAGATTAACACTGATTAAAATGGAAAACCAAGGAAGAAAACGAAAAGCCTTCACGGTTAAAGAAAAACTTGAGGCCATTGAACATGGCACTTTGTTGGAATCAAATGCTTTGGTTTAGTCAATTTTTTTTCTTTGAGCTTTCGTTCTATTCTATACAAGCAGAAAGATTAAAAAAACTTAACGATTTCTGCTGTTTTATTAATAAGATTTCTTTTACTGGACTAAATTCGCTATGCTCACGGGGACCGCGGTATTGATACCGGACTTTTTATGTGACTTACACCGCACTTCAACACCGTCTGTATTACAACACCAGCAAATATGGCGGACCGAGCCACAAAATGGAAACATAAATAAAGTATTTAGCGTATATATTGCAGAAAAAGTACAACAGAGGGTGTAAAAAAGACAAAACATACAACGTTAGTACTCATTCGTTAGTACTCATTCGTTTATTTATATAAATAACAAATGAAATATCATTGTCTTCATTCATAAATCCCTCCAAACATGTATATACGTATGTCCCATACAAATGTCAACATTTATAAAGTCTGATCAGTCGGCTCCGAACTTAATACGCGCCTCGCCTCGCGGTCTGGATTTGTGCATCCCGACCAACGCGTAATAACGGGACTGACCTGTATTGATATTCTTATTTCTCAATAAAGATATATCTTGCGGATATTAGAAACACTTCAACTAGGTGCTCCTAATGAGTACCCTCAACATAATTTCATGGAGAAAGACACGTAATATTATGTGGAATCCCCCTCTTATCTGGAGCTATGTGTCATTACCACTCGTGAAAAGGGAAACCACCACAAAAACATACCTATATAATTTTGACCCCCTTAAAATCCAATTTTATATAGTAAAACTGGGGTTTACAGTGGTATACATTTTCTTATTTCCGCTTTAAAACACAGATTATGGGTACGCATTAGAACCCCCTCACCAAGGCAGTTCTAACGAAATCTATATTTTGAGCAGAAATATTAAGAATATCAGAATTTTTTACTTGAAAAATTTCATTTTTTTTGGGGGGGTGGTAAATTTTTCAGTATATATATTTGAATACGCATGTTTTTCAAATGCAAAATTAGGACCTATGCATGAAACACTCTAATGTTCCCACACCAAATACCATCTATAACAAAGGGGCTTATATGAAGCTTTACACAATGCTTAAGTGGACTTGATAAACATCAAAAGTTTTCTGCCATTTTTACAAGGGAGACAAATTTTGTAACTTACCAGATGCTTTCCAGCCTTCCAAGGCCCTTCTGAAAAGGGGAGGCAAAATCTTTCCTTTAAGAGATGAACCATTTCCAGAAGGGAGGCAAAACTATTTTGAAAGTTGCCTCTCTAACAGTCTTTTCACATCAGGAAAACATACCTATATAATTTTGACCCCCTGCAACCCCACTTTTATATAGTAAAACTGGGGTTTACAGGGGTATACATTATTTTTCTTATTTCTGCTCAAAAACATAGATTGTGGGTACTCGTTAGAACCGCCTCTAACGAGTACACACAATCTATGTTTTGAGCAGAAATAAGAAAAATATCAGAGTTTTTATCTGAAAATTTTCAGTTTTTGGAGGTGAAATTTTCTGTATATTTGAATAGGCGTGTTCTCGTAATGTTCCCCTTAAAGTATGACTGAACGAACAGACAATGGTATTGGAATACAGCTCACTCCATATGGTCACTAAGAAATAATAGTTAATCTATGAAATAATAAAATATTTAAATGTTTCAAGTTTCAAAATGAGCCTACAATGATATCAAATGTTATGCAATAAAATGCATGTGGTCAGTAGATGACATTTCTTATTTTTCCTACAAAATAAAGTGATATTTTTTATCACTTTTGCATAAAATGTCACTATTTTTAACATTTCATGCAAAATCTATCCATTCTGTATGAAATGCAAAAGTCCATTTTCTGCAAAAAAAAAAAAAAAAAAAAAAAATGAAAATATCAATTTGCCATCTGCTAAATTCACCCTGTGTGTGCTGAAGGGAAACATAACCTACCAAAGCTTGTGAAGGTTTTTCTTGTCATTGCTGTTGACAGACACCCTTTGGACTGTATAAAATCTGCAAACCAGCCAGCAATATTAATCATTGCCCAGAAAGCTATGTATGGAAGAGCTGAGTACAGGCCATTCTGAAAAATAACAACTTAACATATTGTGAAACAATTCTACCTCCATTTTTAACCCCAATATCCAATAACATGCCTGAACAAACAGTGTAATTTTACATATGTCTAGATAAGAGTGGGTATCAGGTAAATATTTTTCTTATATATTCACAAAAACATATGTTGTGGGTACTCATTAGAAGTGCCTCTGTGAGGCACTTCTAATGAGTACCCACAACATGTGTTTTTGTGGACAAATAAGAAAAAAATCAATACTTCTGGAGTTTTTTAATTAACCCTTGCCATGCCTAATAAATTAAGATGCCACACTTACTTCTAATTTTCAGCTAATAAGATTACTACCTGATCCAGGTTGTTGACACTAATTCACATAATTAAAGACAAACAGTGCAGACCCAGATCAGTTGGCTTCTTCAGAAGCCAACTGATCTGGATCAGTGTTTGCAAAAGCAGGGCATATCTGGGTTCAGCAGGACCAGGGTTAATAACAACACATTGTTCCGATTAATTAAGCTTCACACCTCTGATCTTGGAAGTGTTAATTTCAGCAGGGAGAGTTAATTGGATATCCCTTTGACATTTGATAGAACATTTCCTGGAACCTGTTATGCTGCTAACAAGACTTACTGCCAGAAAGGAAAGTTCAGCTGAACTTAAGCTTGCTCTTGTCCATCATACAAAAATAACTTTAATGTTAATCTCTTTTAACCCTTAAAGGGCAAATCAGCAGCAGACAACACTTTAAATACACTTTTATAATTTTTCATAGAAAATAAGTCTTGACCTTACATGTGAATCATATGCCAAGCATAATATCACATAAAATGTTTAGACTTATTTTCTATGAAAAATTAAAAAAAAAATAAATAAAAAAATAGAATGTCAGCTGCTACAAATTTTGCTTAGCACCTTTAGAGTTAACATCTATGGTCACTGTTGTCAACACCAATGTCAACCTCAGCCCAAAAGCCAAGGCAAGGTGGTGTAATAATTCTACAGTGTAACAATATTTGCCCTATCTATCTAGACATAATAACTTCAGATGAGACACTGTTTTCAGACAAAATATGTGGCTACCATATTTTTCTTATTTTTGCTTAAAACAAGGCGCTTCTAATTAGTGCCCACAACCTAGGACTTTGTGAAAAATAAGTGTAAATATTTACCTGATACTCCCTCCACACCCCTATATGCCTCAGGTGCCCGACTGCATTCATTATGAAAACAAGCCTATTCAAATATACTGAAAATTATACCACCAAAAAAATGAAAATTTTCAGATAAAAATTCTGATATTTTTTCATATTTCTGCTCAAAACATTGATTGTGGGTACTCGTTAGAACCGCATCACCGAGGCAGTTCTAACGAGTACCCACAATCTATGTTTTTGAGCAGAAATAAGAAAAATAATGCTTACCCCTGTAAACCCCAATTTTACTATATAAAAGTGGGGTTTAAGGGGGTCAAAATTATATAGGCATGTTTTCGTGATGAAAAATCAGAAACTCAACTGAAACTGATATCACTTCTTATCTGAAGCTGTGAAACACCATAATCCCTCACTATACTTATCCTAGAATTGATGTAATTGCAAATTACAGTTTACATCAAGCATTAGATTCCATCAAAAAGCTCTAGATAAGAAAGATATCGAGATAACCATTTTTTTTTGTATTTATCCACAAAACTAGATGTGTCAAAAGTACATAAATGCCCCCCCTACAACAGGAAAAAAACAACATCTTCTGTTTAGCAAAAATTATCAAGTCTCAGCATATGTGGTCTACATTGATTCCCTTAAATATTCAGACACTATTATTCCTTATCATACTTGTCCTAAAATTTGAACAAGTCCTTTTTATTACATGTGGCTGTGTCAAGCTTATTGGATAAGTGGCCAACAGTGCAGACCCTGATCAGCTGCTACAATCTGTTTGTTCAAGCATACCATATTTATACCATTCTTCATAGCTACAGATAAGAGGGGGTATCCACATAATATTTTTCTTATTTCTTGACGAAAACATATGTTGTGGGTACTCATTAGAAGCGCCTCACCAAGGCACTTCTAATGAGTACCCACAACATATGTTTTCATTGAGAAATAAGAAAGATATCAGCATTTTTCAGATGAAAAAAGCGCCTTATCTGTTGCTATGATTCTTGTCCTAAAATCTCAAAATGTCCATTTTACTATTTGTTGATGTGTCTAATATTGCTGGATAAGTGCCAAACAGTTCAGACCATGATCTAATGCTGCAGCATCTGATCTTGATCTATGATACTAGATATTTGTTCAGCCTGTAAGTAAGGTGCCTGTAAAAAAACTTAAAATGTCACTATTTTTAATATTTCATGCAAAATCTATCCATTCTGTATGAAATGCGAAAGTCCATCATGTTTGTGATGAGGTTTTACGGCCCAGTCAACCCAATGGGGTCATAAGGAATGTGGTCAGTCTCCCTAGCCACATGTTTACTGGGCAGGCTTAGTCCTCTAAGTGGTTAACCAGTATTGTGCACATTCTTTTGCCAGAAACTGACAAATGCCCTTCTTGAATCTACCGAAGGGAGTGAATGACCATAGCAAATATTTCACGATCAGTCTCCACGAAAGAATGTTGCCGACACAGTGAGGGTTAGGATAACCTGTCCGATGTGGTTTGTGGTTGGTTTTGCCTAGTCAAAACTATAAAGGTCATGTGGAGCCGGTCAGTTTATCTTACCACTTTTCCTGGGCAGGCTTAGTCATCTATGCGGTTAACCAGTACTTGTGCATTTTCTTTGGCCAGAAAATGACAACTGCCCCTCTTGAATCAGCAAAAGGGAGAGAATGAACATAGAAAATATTTTATGATCAATCTCCATGCAAAAATTCTTGTATCCATGCAAAAATGTTGCCTGACCTGGTGGAGATCAAACTCATGACCTCCTGATCTCGAGTGGGACACACATTTGACTGAGCCACCGAGGCCAGCAACCTGTAGCTGTGTCTAATATTGCCAGATCAGTGGCAAACAGTGCAGCCCCTGATCAGATGCTGCATTCTGTAGCATCTGATCTGGGTCCACATTGTTTGCTCAGGAGTGTCTGTCCCAATACTTATGGTACCTGTCAAAAAACTTAGGATAGGTATGAAGATACTTACTGTAGAGATATCCATCTTCAACACCTCATTCATGTAAGATGGTATACTGGTCAAGAAAAAGTACAATCCCCAATCAGTCGTAATATTGGCCACCAATATTGCTACAACTGGCACTGACGTTAACATCTTAATCCAAGGCACTTTTAGGGGCTGGAAAAGAAAGACACTTGTTAACAGTCAGCTCAAATTAACTGTTCAAACTCTCCAAATTGGTGATATTTTATCTTATTTTTCTCAGATAAAAAAATTAAGTTTGACATATCATGATAGCTGTCTCCAAAGGAGACAATTTTTAAAGGCGACAATTTTTTTGAAATGTCAAACCCAATTTTTTTGAGAGAAATAAGAAAACTGTTTCAAAATTCTGTCTGCTAAAATTTTTATCTAACATGCTTAGCATTTTTATGGAGAAAAATTATCCCAAAATTGCCATATTTACCCAAAAGTTTAACATTTTCATGCAGAATACATGTATAAGAAAAAATATTCCAGAACTATTTTCACTACTCCTCCTTAACAAGTCTTTTTATCACCAGCATTTCTGGTAAATGTATGTATACATGTACCTTCCCAGTCCTAATCTAAACCTGGTCATATGTCAGTAAAGCTTCAAAAATAAAAAAAAATTAAATGTACATGTATACTGAAAATAAATCTCTCATGTGGCTACATAAAATTTTAAAGTTAAAATCAGTTAAATTCAACAGAGGAGCTACAATTAAAAAAAAGGGGATTCCAATTAGAAGAACCTAGTTAGTATTTGGACTACCTTGCACTTTATCTATCGTGGGAGATAACAAATTGTTTGGGATACAGCAGAGGAATAAAGGATGAGTATTTGGTGATAAATATAGGATAATTTTCTCTAGTTCTCCATAAAAACATGTTGTTGGTACTCATTAGAAGCCCCTCAGTGAGGCACTTCTAATGAGTACCCAGAACATATGTTTTTATGGAGAAATGAGAAAAAATATCCCACAATTATCACCAAATACTCCTCCTTAACAATTCCTCTGATACAGATTTAAATAAGTTGAGTTTCTTCTGGATCCCTGTATAAGCTATGTACTGCTTTGTACTTCTCTGTAAGGGTTTGTACAAATAAAATACTGTTTAAACCAAATTATTTCAGACCTTATCATGGTGAGTTTTGTCCGCTGAAAGAGCAACATCGCATAGTGACTCTAAGATGTAATCTCGCTCAATCTTCGATATCCTCTTGTGCTGTGTTGGAGAATCACTGACAAAGAACATCCAGAGAACAAACCAGATGGCGCTCAGTATACCTTGAAATGGACACATGACAGTGATTTAGTATTTGTGTGCTTGTTTCATCTCTCTTTCAACAGTTAATAAATAGTGATGTTGAGACAATGGAAGGGTCATAGCTCTAGATAAGGCAATTTTTTTTCCAACCAACAAATAGTGATTTGTTTTTGTTTTATTCAGGCTTTAAGTCCCTTTCAACTATCTTTCAGTCATATTGTTGCTGTGTCTGAATGTGGCTGGGAGCTCAACACACATTTAGAGTGCTGCCTCAATGAAATATTATGCCCCAGACACCTGACAAGATATTCTACCCAGTCACATTATACTGACACTGAGCTGACTAGTTCTGATTCCTAGTTCTACTTTCTTAATGCTGAGCACCAAGTGACACAGGTTTTTAAAGTCTTTGGTATTACTTGACAGGGGATCGAATCCACAACCTCCTGGCCACTAGGTGGACACTGTATCAACTGAGGCACTGTGCCGGTAAACAAATTGTGATATTTTTCTGATTTCTCCAAGAAAACATATATTGTTGGTACTCATTAGAAGTGCCTCACTGAGGGGCTTCAAATGGGTACCTACAACATATGTTTTTATTGAGCATTAAGAAAATATTTACATAGCTCAAGATAAGAGGGGGTATCCACATCATATTTTTCTTATTTTTCCACAAAAACATATGTTGTCAGTACTCATTAGAAGTGCCTCAGCAAGGCACTTCTAATGAGTACCCACAACATATGTTTTTTGTGGAAAAATAAGAAAAATATCAGTACTTTTCAGCTGAAAAAAGTGCATTTTTGAGCTATTTTTAGTATAAGTAATTTTATTGAGCTATTTTTAGTATAAGTATGGTAAAGCGCCAGTGTGTGAATATTTAAGGCAATTATGGTTACAGGAGTATTTAAGGAAAGAACTGGGATAATTGTTTTTATTTCTCCATAAAAACATGTTGTGGGTACTCATTAGAAGGGCCTCACCACAACAACTGTTCTTATGGTGAAATGAAGAAAATTTTCCCGAATTTATTGTCAAATACTCCTCCATTACAAGTCCTCTTTGTAAGCACTATTTTTTTTTTCAGATAAATGCAATAAAACACATAGCTTTGGATAAGATGGGGTCTTTTTGTAATATTTTTTTTGCATTTTTCCAAGGAAACATATTATGTTGCAGGAACTCTTTAGAAGCACAGCATTGGTTTTCATGAAGAGATAAGAAAAATAGCATTGCTTTATGGTTGAAAAAAGTGCCTTATCTGGAGCTATGAAGCCAGTGATACTGTCACTTACCAAGGACATAAAATATTGAGGGCCAGCCTCCAGCAAAACCATATTTACAAAGTAGTCCAGCTAACGGAAATGTAATCACATTACCAACTTGAGCACCTGAAAAACAGATACATGTATTAAGCCTTAAAGCAACAATCACACTTGCAGCATACAACATTTTGATTTTTTTTTTTTTTTTCAAAGAAAATGAGTCTTGACATTTCATGTAAACCATCTGCCAAGCAGACAATTCATATGAAATGTCAAGACTCATTTTCTCTGAAATATAAAAAAAATAGAATGTCGTCTGTTACAAATTTTGCTTTGTGTGTTAAGGGTTAACTTAAAAGCACAGATGTCACAAACAACAAGAGGCCCATGGGCCGCTATGCTCACCATAGCTCAAGAGGGCGCGCAAGTCAGTTTCTGCAATCTTAACCCATTTGCACTCAGAACTTGCACTTTGTACATTCAAAGTTCTGTTTTTTAATATTTAAATTTTGACATAATTCAAAGTTCTGTTTTTTAGTATTTAAATTTTGACATAATTCAAAGTTCTGTTTTTTAGTATTTAAATTTTGACATAATTCAAAGTTCTGTTTTTTAGTATTTAAATTTTGACATAAGTTGCTTACTTTTCATATTTAAAATACATGTAGGTCAGATCCCATGAACAAACTTTCATTCCCTCATCAAAAGGAGGCTCCATATGTAATTTGGTTTCAATCCCCCCAGCAGTTTTAGAGGAGAGGAAGATAACAAGAGCCCTGACTAGCGCTCACCTGATTACCAGACAAGTTTGCACCAACTAGCTTTTCAGTTCAAGAGAAGAGGTTCAACATAGACTTTCAAGAAGGCGACCATCTTGGATTTTCAATCAGAAAGATTTTAGCTACTTTTAATCTACAAATCACCTCAATATTTCCAATGAAGTTTTGAGTCAACTGCCCTTTTGGTTCAGGAAAAAAGTTCAAAATAGATTTTCAACATGGCTGCTAGGCTGACGATCTTGGATTTCTGATCAGAATGATTTTAGCTATTTTTTATCTACAAGTCACCCCGATACTTCTTATCTTTTTGAGTCAATAGTTAAAAATAGATTTTCAAGATGGCAACTGTGGTGGCCATCTTGTATTCCCAAACAGAACGACTTTAGCTATTTTTGATCTACAAATCACCCTGATGCTATCTGCCAAGTTTTGAGTCAATTGGCCTTTCGGTTCAGAAGAAGTGCAAAAAAATTTTCCAAGATAGGAGCCATGGAGGCCATCTTGGATTTCATATTGGAATGATTTGAACTATTTTTTATCCACAGGTCGACCTGACGCTTCCTACCAAGTTTCCAGTCAATTGGCCTTTCAGTTCAGGAGAAGCGAAAAATTGATTTTCAAGATGGCAGCCATGGTATCCAATCAGAAAATTTAGCTATATTTGATCTACAAGTCACCCCGCTGCTTCCTACCAAGATTCAAGTCAGTTGGCCTTTCGGTTCAGGAGAAGAAGTGAAAAATAGATTTTCAAGATGGCAGCCATGGCAGCCATCTTGGATTTTTGATCAGAACAATTTTGGCTTTTTATTGATCAACAAGTCACCCAAATGCTTCCTATCAGCTGGCCTTTCAGTTCAGGAGAAGAAGCAAAAAATAGATTTTCAAGATGGCGGCCACAGCAGCCATTTTGGATTTCAAATCTTGACTGATTTTAGCTATTTTTGTTCTACAAGTGACCCTGATGCTTCCTACCAAGTTTCAAGTCCATTGGTCTTTCAGTTCAAGAGAAGAAGCGAAAACTAGATTTTCAAGATGGCAGCCATTGCAGCCATCTTGGATTTCGGATCAGAACAATTTAAGCTATTTTCGATCTACAAATCACCCTGATGCTTCCTACCATGTTTCGAGTCAATTGGCCTTTCGGTTCAGGAGAAGAAGTGAAAAATAGATTTTCAAGATGGCCACCATGGCAGCTATCTTGGATCTCTGATCGGAATGATTTTAGCTATATTTGATCTACAAATCACCCAAATGCTTCCTACCAAGTCTCCAGTCGACTGGCCTTTTGTTTCAGGAGAAGTAGCGAAAAATAGATTTTCAAGATGGCCGCATCTTGGATTTCCGATTGGAACAATTTTAGCTATTTTTTATTTACTAGTTACCCCAATGCTTCCTACCAAGTTTCAAGTCAATTGGCCTTTCGGTTCTGGTGAAGAAGCGAAAAATAGATTTTCAAGATGGCCGCCATGGCAGGCCATCTTGGATTTCCAATCAGAATGATTTTAGCTATTTTTCATCTACAAGTCACCCCGATGATTACTACCAAGTTTCAAATCAACTGGCCTTTCGATTCAGGAGAAGCAAAAATATCTTGGATTTCTGATTTGGACAATTTTAGCTATTTTTGATCTATCATTCACCCTGATGCTTCCTACCAAGTTTCAAGTCAACTGGTCTTTCGGTTCATGGAAAGATGTCAAAATTTGATTTTCAAGATGACCACCATAGTGGCTATCTTGGATTTCCAATTAGAACAATTTTAGCTTTTTTTTTAATCTACTAGTCACCCCGTTGCTTCCTAATAAGTTTCAAGTCAACTGGCCTTTAGGTTCAGGAGAAGAAGCGAAAAACAGATTTTCAAGATGGAGGCCGTCTTGGAATTCTGATTTTAGCTATTTTTGATCTATGTCCCCCCTATGCTTCCTACTTAGTTTCGAGTCAATTGGCCCAGGGGTGTAGGAGGAGTAGGCTTTTAAAGCAATTGTTGACGCTGCACCACGGACATTGACTGACCACAATAGCAGTGCTCAGGTGGGCTTAAAGTACTGAATCTGTGGCATCCAGGACAAAGGTCAATAAATTACTTAGACCCTTGGTATTTATAAACAAGAGGGCCATGATGGCCCTGTAACGCTCACCTGAGCAACATAGCACTTTGAGAGCCTGATCTAGAACTGATCAAGGCAAATATTCTGATCAAAGTTCAAAATGATTATATTAACAAGTAAGACAATGTAGCATGTCTAATGGACTGTGAAATAAAGGTCAAGATCAAATATGGATGACTGCACTCAAGAGGCCATGCTAAGATGTATGCATGTACTAAATATCACTGGCTGTAGGAGCAATAGTTACTGAGAAACTGACCTAAACACAAACACTTCACAAGTACCAAATATCACTCTGTAGGACCAATAATTACTGAGAAACTGACCTAAATGGAAAAACTTAAGAGAGTCACTGGATAGAAAACTATACATCACCTTGAAATCATCAAGACAAACATTTTGAGCAAGATTCATGATGATCACTTCAAAAATGTGACCTCTAGAGCATCAAGAAGGTTTTCCTTTGATTTGGTCAGGTGAACTAGTTTTTGATATCAAGTGACCCAGTTTTAAACTAGACCTAGAAATCATCAAGACAAACATTTTGAGCAATATTTATGATGATTATTTAAAAAATGTGACCTCTGGAGTGTTAACAGTTTTCTGCTGATTTGGCCAGGTCACCTAGTTTTTGACCCCATGTGACCCAGTTTCAAACTTGACCTAGAAATCGTCAAGACAAACATTTTGAGCAAGATTCATGATGATTGTTTCAAAAATGTGACCGCTAGAGTGTTAACAAGGTTTTCTGCTAATTTGGCCGGGTGACCTAGTTTTTGACCCCAAGTGACCCAGTTTCAAACTTGACCTAGAAATCATCAAGACAAACATGCTGAGCAAGATTCATGATGATTGCTTGAAAAATGTGACCACTAGAGTGTTAACAAGGTTTTCTGCTGATCTGGCCAGGTGACCTAGCTTTTGACCACAGGTGACCCAGTTTCAAACCTGACCTAAAAATCATCAAGACAAACATACTGAGCAAGATTCATGATGATTGCTTAAAAAATGTGACCGCTAGAGTGTTAACAAAGTTTTCTGCTGATTTGGCCCGGTGACCTAGTTTTTGACTCCAAGTTATCCAATTTCGAACTTGACCTAGAACTCATCAAGACAAACATTTTGAGCAAGATTCATGATGATTGCTTGAAAAATGTGACCGCTAGAGTCATAACAAGATTTTACTCTGATTTGGCCAGGTGACCTAGTTTTTGACCCCAGGTGTACCAGTTTCGATCTTGACCTAGAAATCATCAAGACAAACATTTTGAGCCAGATTCATGATGACTGCTTCAAAATTGTGACCGCTAGGGTGTTAACAAGGTTTTCTGCTGATTAGGCCAGGTGACCTAGTTTTTGACCCCATGTGACCCAGTTTCAAACATATCCTAGAACTCATCAAGACAAACATTTTGAGCAAGATTCATGATAATTGCTTCAAAAATGTGACCGCTAGAGTGTTAACAAGGTTTTCTGCTGGTCTGGCCTGGTGACCTAGTTTTTGACACCACGTGACCCAGTTTCAAACCTGACCTAGAAATCATCAAGACAAACATTTTGAGCAAGATTCATGATGATTGCTTGAAAAATGTGACCGCTAGAGTGTTAACAAGGTTTTCTACTGATTTGGCCCGGTGACCTAGTTTTTGACTCCAAGTGACCCAGTTTCGAACTTGATCTAGAAATCGTCAAGACAAACATTTTGAGCAAGATTCATGATGATTGCTTCAAAAATGTGACCGCTAGAGTGTTAACAAGGTTTTCTGCTGATCTGGCCCGGTGACCTAGTTTTTGACCCCAAGTGACCCAGTTTCGAACTTGACCTAGAAATCATCAAGACAAACATATTGAGCAAGATTCATGATGATTGCTTCAAAAATGTGACCGCTAGAGTGTTTTGTTTGTGTTGAGGTTTTACGGCCCAGTCAACCCAATGGGGTCATGTCGAGCGCGGTCAGTTTACCTAACCACACGTTTACTGGGCAGGCTTAGTCCTCTAAGCGGTTAACCAGTATTGTGCACATTCTTTCGCTAGAAACTGACAACTGCCCTTCTTGAATCAGCAGAAGGGAGAGAATGACCGTAGAAAATATTTCATGATCAATCTCCACGAAAGAATGTTGCCGACCTCGGCGGGGGTTGAACCCGCCCGCTAGAGTGTTAACAAGGTTTTCTGCTGATCTGGCCAGGTGACCTAGTTTTTGACCCCAAGTGACCCAGTTTCGAACTTGACCTAGAAATCATCAAGACAAACATATTGAGCAAGATTCATGATGATTGCTTCAAAAATGTGACCGCTAGAGTGTTAACAATGTTTTCTGCTAATCTGGCCCGGTGACCTTGTTTTTGACCCCAAGTGACCAAGTTTCAAACTTGACCTAAATTTGACAGAGGCAAACATTTTGAGCAAGTTTCATCAAGATTGGGTCAAAACTATGACCTCTAGAGTGTTAACAAGTTTTTCCTTTGATTTGACCTGGTGACCTAGTTTTTGACCCCAAGTAACCCAGTATCGAACTTGTCCTAGATTTCATAGAGGCAAACATTCTGACCAAGTTTCATCAACATTGGGTCAAAACTGTGACCTCTAGAGTGTTAACAAACTAATTGTTGACGACGGACGACGGACGACGAACGACGGACGAGGACGGACATAGGGTGATGACAATAGCTCACCCTGAGCTTTTGCTCAGGTGAGCTAAAAATCATTTAACTGATTGCAAATATCAACTTTGATGACATAGGCTATAATAACTCCAGAAGAATCCATTGTTTGCTTTTTTTTTCCCATACAAAAGCCCAACAGATCAAATTTGATCTTGCTGTAAAAAAGGTCAGCATTATTTGAACAAACTTGGTAGAGCACGAGTCCCTAATGCTGCATATCAAGTTTCAAGGTCATCAGCTATTCAGTTCCTGAGAAGATTTTCAAAGGTTTTTAGCATATATGTGCATGGTGGCCATCTTGGTCATGTCATGCAGACATGATGAACCAGCTCTTGTTCACCCACCCCATGGAGGCTCCACATGTAATTTGGTTTCAATTGGCCTAGCAGTTTCAGAGGAAATGTCGTTTGAAAATGTTGATGATGATTACGGATGACTGCCTATTCTATAAGCTCCCTCTGCGCATTTAGCTCTGGTGAGCTAAAAACATACATTGCTTTAGACATTAGAAGAAGCTAGATAAAGCAGTTCTCTTATTTCTGTATTAAAACATATTATTAACCCTTAAAATGCTATCTAGACAAAGTGCCCAGTGAGGCACGTATACCCCCAACCAGAGCTTCCTCCACAAAGTATGTAGCTGTGACTCTGGAAACGGCAGCTACCGGTATATGTTATAACATTGACAGAATTTAATCACGCATTATGTGAAGCCCTTGACCTTGACCTCAAAGGTCATGCACAGGTGCAGGGATCGAGCTAAATAAAACTTTAGCCCTATAACTATCACCATATACCAGTGAAATCAATCAGTTTTTATAATTTAAGCAAAAACTTTGACATTTGTATGAAAAGTCTGTGACCTTGACTTTAAAGCCATCCCTAGCTTGGGGATGGTGCCGAGAAAAACTTTAGACCTATATATACCACCATGCTTAATATTAATGAAACCAACGAAAGGGTCTTGATAATATACATTGTAGCTATATATATTTTAATGAAAATTTTAATGTGACATGCCTACTCAATGTCCTCTACATATTGATTAAGTATCACAAAATATCTTAGAGAATTTTTAGAGTTATTGCCCACTTAAGATTTAAATGACCAAAGGAGATAACTCCAGAATGCAGTCCGTTAGAGTTGTCATTCTTGAATTAGATATGCCTACTCAATGTTCTCTACATATTGGTCAAGTATCATGAAAATATCTTCAAGGGTTTTAAAGTTATGGTTCACACAAAATTTTACAATTTTTTGAAGACTATGAGAGGTAACTCATGGACCAAGTCAGTTAGAGTTGTCATTCTTGTACCCGACATCCCTACCAAATGCCCTCTACAACTTGACAAAGTTTAGTGAAAATAGCTCAAAGGGTATAGGAGTTATGAGGTGCATAATGATGCATTTATGGACAGACAGACGGATGGATGGACAGATGGATTCCATGCTGATAGCTACATCCCCTAAACCTATCAGTTGGGAGATAATGAAATTCAACAAAAGGTCTTGATGATATAGCTATATAAACTTAAATGCAAAATATTTTACTTTTCTATGAAAAACCAAAGTCTGTGAACTGGACCTCAAGGTCATACCCTAGGATGGGGATCATGCTGAGTAAAACTCTAGACCTATATCTACCATCATGTAAAATATAAATGAAATTCCTCAAAGGGTCTTTTTTTTTTTTTTTTTTTTTTTTTTTTTTTTTTTTAGCGGGCCCCCGTAGCCTAGTGGATAAGAGAGTTGACTCTTAATCCATTAGGTTTCTCACCGCTGTGGTTCGAGCCTCGCTCGGGTCATATGTGGGAAAGCCAAGTTCTGCTTACGGATGGTCAGGTGGTTTTTCTCCGGGTTCTCCGGTTTTCGCCCACCTTCGATGAACGATCGGCTCGATATAAGTGAAATATTCTTGAAAGGGCCGTAAAACCCAAATCAAAAAAAAAAAAAAAAAAAAAAAAAAAATCAAAGGGTCTTTTTGATATATCTATATAAACTTAAACACAAAAATTTTGACCATTTTATGAAAATTCTAAGTCCCTGACCTTGACCCCAAGGTTGTCCTTCTGGGTAGGGTCAGTGCTGATAAAAATTTCAGACCTATATCTACCATCAGGCCAAATATGAATGAAATCCATCAAAGGGTCTTCATAATATAAGGTCTTATAAACTTTAACATAAAAACTTTGACCCTACAACTAAACTAAAGTACGAACGAATAATGCATCTACGGACAGACAAACAGATTCCTTGCTGACAGCTATATCCCCTCAATCTATCTGTCAGGGGATAATGAAATTCAAAAACAGGTCTTGATGATATAGCTATATAAAATAGAACGAAAAAGTTTCTACTTTTATATGCAAATTCTAAGTCTGCGACCTTGACCTCAAGGTCACACCCCAGGGTGGGGATCGTGCTGAGTAAAACTCTAGACCTATATCTACCAACATGTCAAATATAAATGAAATTCCTCAAAGGGTCTTGATGATATAGCTATATAAACTTTGACACAAAAATTTTGACTTTTTTATGAAAATTCTAAGTCCGTGACCTTGACCGCAAGATCACCACCTGTGGTGAAGATGGTGTTGATAAAAACTTTAGACCCATATCTACCATCAGGCCAAATATAAATGAAATCCATCAAAGAGTCTTCAAAATATGAGGTCTTATAAACTTTAACACAAGAATTTTACCCTACAAGTAAACTAAAGTACAAACACACAAACGAACGAACAGACGAACTGAAAACCAAAAACTATATACTATCTGAAAAATCAATTCTAGAATGAGATCTGCGAATGACTCACATATTTTAAAGTATTATTTTCTCAAAAAACTAAATCAATTTTAGAATGTCATCTGCAATTTGCTTGGCACTTGCTGGTTAATAAAGGGTTCTAATAAGAAGTATTTTTCTTATTTCTCTGCAAAACCATGTGTTGTGGATACTCATTAGAAGTGCCTCAGTGAGGCACTTCTGATGAGCACAACATATGTATTTGTGGAAAAAAAAGGAAAATATTTTCCAATGATATCCCTCTTAATTGGAGCTATGAACAAGCACTAAACCTCCTCTACCACAGCTCCAGATAACAAACATTTTTTTCAACGAAAATGTATTTACAGTTTTCTTATTGCTCCTCAAATGCATACAATGTGGAAATTCATAAGAATAGCTTCTGTGAGACATTCCTATTGACTGTCACAATATATGCTTTTTTTTGTTGAAAAATAAGAAAGCTATCATGGTACCCTTCTTACCTGGAGCTATGGACAGATTTCTGGCACATATCTAAGTGCAAATTATAAATGTTGGTACCAATAGGTCTAGATAAGAGCAGGTATCAGGTAAATATTTTTCTTATTTCTCCACCAAAGCACATGTTGTGGGTACTCATTAGAAGCGCCTCGTGTAGGCGCTTCTAATGAGTACCCACAACATGTGTTTTCGTGGAGAAATAAGAAAAATATAAATACTTTTGGATTGGATAAAGCATCTTATCAAGAGCTATATAAACTTTTCTTTTCTGAATTCATTAGCATCAAGAATCCAATGGCATGTGACTTGCCAAAGGATTAGGGTGATAAAATCTATACTGTTACAGCAACAGGTTAGTAAGAGCTGATAGCAATATGTACAGGTCAAGGACATTCTGTTTCTGTACTAAATCTATTACAAGAAGAAATGTCTAAGCAAATATTCAAAGGTTCAGCATACTCTTCATAGAAATTACATTCACCTGCATACAGAACTCAACCCTTACCAGTCCCTGGGCAAATTCTGCAGACAAAAAATTTGCTCATTTTTTTCTTATTCTTCCCAGAAAATAGGAAAAGATGTTTCATGCAAACTGTCTCCTATGGACACATTTTGAATGAAATATCAAAGACTATCCTCTGAGAAAAAGTCAAAAACTATTTCAAAATGTCATCTGTTGATTTTTTACCCAGCATACTAAGCATTAAAAACAGTTTTTCCAGAAATACATGTACGAGGCTTGGTTTTTCACTATCCCCGTGCTTTTCGAAGAAAAAGTGGGGATATTATGATACTATAAGATACCCCCCGTCCGTCTGTCCGTCCGTATGTATGTCCGTCTGTAATGTCACACCTCTGCTCCTAGACCATTTAAGCTAGAATCTTGAAACTTTCACAGGCAATAGCCCTATAGATGAAGACTGGAGGAACACATTCAGAATTTTGATGTAACCCCTGGGGGCAGGGCCGGGGGAGGGGGGAGGGGGGTATGTCATCAAAGGGTCCAAAATCCATTTTGTACAAACATAGTCATGTTGCATATCAAATCGAAGGTAATAAAGAGTAGAATACAGTGATGCAAAAGTTTTGCCCCGGGGGCATCTCTGGTGGTCACTAGAGGTCAAAAAGTAGGTTTTTGGGTCCTTTTTTTTTTGATTGTCACACAACTCCTCTTAGGCTTTTTGAGCTAGAACCTTGAAACTGACACAGGTAATAGCCCTATGGATGAGGACTGGAGCAACATAATCAAAATTTTTATGTAACCTCTGGGGGCAGGGCCAGGGGGTGTGACCCCAAAGGGTCCAAAATCCATTTTGTACAAACATTGTCATGTTGCATATCAAATCGAAGGTAATGAAGAGTAGAATACAGTGGTGCAAAAATTTTGCCCAGGGGCATATCTTGGGGTCACTTGAGGTCAAAAAGTAGGATTTTGGGTCCTTTTTTGTTTTTTGATTGTCACACAACCCCTCTAAGGCTTTTTTAGCTAGAACCTTGAAACTGTCACATGTTGTTGTGTTGAGGTTTTACGGCCCAGTCAACCCAATGGGGTCGTGTCGAGCGGGGTCAATTTACCTAACCACACGTTTACTGGGCAGGCTTAGTCCTCTAAGCGGTTAACCAGTATTGTGCACATTCTTTCGCCAGAAACTGACAACTGCCCTTCTTGAATCAGCGGAAGGGAGAGAATGACCGTAGAAAATATTTCATGATCAATCTCTACGAAAGAATGTTGCCGACCTCGGCGGGGGTTGAACCCGCGACCTCCTGGTCTCCAGTCAGACGGCGCATCCAACTGAGCCACCGAGGCCGGCCTTGAAACTGTCACAGGTAATAGCCCTATGGATGAGGACTGGAGGAATGCATTTGGAATTTTGACGTGCACAGAGATATGCGATGGCGCTGGCGTGGGGATATGCGATGGAGCGCCATCGACTTGCTCTAGTTCAAACTGTCTCCTAATGTGAGAAATGCCAATCAACCCTGTTTTGGGGAAAATTATAATCAAAGCACTGACAGCACTGGTGAGTCGAATGTCTGAGTGCAGACTAGTTTCAGTTAACTCTTAACTTCCTGTAATTTAAGCAGACAGTGCAGTCCCTGATCAGATGCCACATTCTGCGGCATCTGATCTGGGTCTGCACTGTTTGCCAATGTACCAAATATCCCAGTCCAGGTTTTACAGAAAACCCTCTATCAATAGCACTCTGACATCACCGTAACAGGGACAGTGTGGCTGTAAATAACTGTTACCTGGACTTCACTTAACAGGGGGTTTGATTACATTAGTCAATAATAACCATGTGGACAACTACCTTCAGGAAATTTTGGCATTTGCAGGCCCCCATGGCAGTCTCTCTTAAAAATAAAGGCTTTTAATAAAGGCTATTTTCGGCAAAATAAAGGTTTTTCAGGATAAATTTTGTACAAAAATAAAGAGCATTTAATGGTTAAATTTCTTGGCAGATCCCAGGCAAAAGAACTCCGCGTCATCGGCTCTCAAGCAAAACTGTGAGAGAAATTGCAGAGAAAATCTGATATTTTCATCCTTAAAGGGTAATGACAATATTAACTTGCACTTCTGTTTAGAAACATATGAATCTAAGTAACAGAACTATAATTTGTTGTTACAAAATGCTACATATTTACTCTGTCCTACTCTTGCATTTACAGATTGCCAAATATAAAGGTTTTCTCATCAAATACAGGTTTTTACAGGTTTTTCATCCAAATTAAAGGGTTTAAAGGTTTTCAACAAAATTAAAGGTTTTTAAAGGTTTTAAAGGTTCCCCTAGGAGCCCTGCATTTTTATACTATGGCTCAAATGTAAACAATCAACCCAACAAGAGGGCCAAGATGGCCCAGTATTGCTCACCTGATTACCAGACAAGTTTCGAGTCAATTGGCCTTTCAAGTCAAGAGAAGAAGTTCAACATAGATTTTCAAGATGGTAACCATCTTGGATTTCCAATCAGAATGATTTTAGCTACTTTTGATCTACAAGTCACCTTGATACTTCCAATGAAGTTTCAAGTAATTGGCCTAAAGGTTCAGGATAAATAAAACTGCAAGCCATGCACCCTGCCCTGCCACACAGGGACATATTCCCTATGCACTTCTGTAGTATAAGGGCTGATGAAAACAATCTAAGTTAAACATGAAGAGAAGCAATAAACAGTTATTTCATAACTCCAAAAAAAAAAAAAAAAAAAAAACACCAAAAAGTCTAAGTTAAAAATGCAATAAAAAGTGATAAAAAATAATTTCAGGATTCTGAAAAAAAATATATGCATATCTTCAGACCATCCTAAAAGCGCCTGTAAAGTTTGAAAAAGATTGGCCTAAAACTGTAGGAGGAGTTGCGGGCAGAAGGTACATACTCCCTATACATTTCTGTAGTATTAGGGCTCGAAAAAAGTCTAAGTTAAAAATGCAAAAAATGTAATAAAAAATAATTTCAAGATTCTGAAAAAACAATATGCATATCTTCAGACCATCCTAAAAGCGCCTGTAAAGTTTCAAAAGGATTAGCCTAAAACTGTAGGAGGAGTTGCGAGCAGAAGGTACATACTCCCTATACATTTCTGTAGTATTAGGGCTCGAAAAAAGTCTACGTTAAAAATGAAAAAAATGTGATAAAAAATAATTTCAGGATTCTGAAAAAAACAATATGCATATCTTCAGACCATCCTAAAAGCGCCTGTAAAGTTTGAACAGGATTGGTCTAAAACTGTAGGAGGAGTTGCGGGCAGAAGGTACATACTCCCTATACATTTCTGTAGTATTAGGGCTTGAAAAAAGTCTAAGTTAAAAATGCAAAAAATGTGATAAAAATAATTTCAGGATTCTGAAAAAAACATTATGCATATCTTCAGACCATCCTAAAAGTGCCTGTAAAGTTTGAAAAGGATTGGCCTAAAACTGTAGGAGGAATTGCGGGCAGAAGGTACATACTCCCTATACATTTCTGTAGTATTAGGGCTCGAAAAAAGTCTAAGTTAAAAATGAAAAAAATGTGATAAAAAATAACTTCAGGATTCTGAAAAAAACAATCTGCATATCTTCAGACCATCCTAAAAGCGCCTGTAAAGTTTGAAAAGGATTGGCCTAAAACTGTAGGAGGAGTTGCGGGCAGACCAATGGTGGGGACGCTGACGGACGGACGGACAAAATTTCAGAGGGTATAACATAATACCCCGCCACTTTTTTGGTGGTGGGGCATAAAAAGTTCAAAATAAATTTTCAACATGGCTGCTGGGGTGACCATCTTGGATTTCCGATCAGAATGATTTTAGCTTTTTTTGACCTACAAGTCACCATGATACTTCCAATCATCAGAAGTTCAAAATAGATTTTCAAGACGGCGATTGTGGCGGCCATATTGGATTTCCGATTAGAACAGATTAGAACAAATTTAGCTTTTTTTGATCTACATGTCACCCAGAAACTTCCAACGAAGTTATGAGTAAATTGGCCTTTTGGTCCAGGAAACGAGGTGCAAAATAGATTTCTAACATAGTGGCCATGGCGGTCATCTTGGATTTCCTACTGGAATGATTTTAGCTATTTTAGATCTACAAGTCACCCTGATGCTTTCTACCCAGCTTCGAGTCAATTGGCCTTTCGGTTCAGGAGAAGAAGCAAAAAATAGATTTCCAAGATAGTGGCTATGACAGCTATCATGGACTACCCATCGCTACGATTTTAGCTTTTTTTTTGCATCTACAAGTCAACCCGATGCTTCCTACCAAGTTTCGAATCAAATAGCCTTTTGGTTCAGAAGAAGAAGCGAAAATGGATTTTCAAGATGGCGACCATGTTTCAAGTCAATCATTGGCCTTTCAGTTCAGGAGAGGAAGTGAAAAATAGATTTTCAAGATGGTTCAGGAGAAGTAGCTAAAAATAGACTTTCAAGATGGTGGCTATGGCGGCCATCATGGATTCCTGATCAGAACCATTCAGCTATTTTTGATCTACAAGTCACCCTGATACTTCCTACCAAGTTTCAAGTCAACTGGCCTTTTGGTTCAGAAGAAGCAAAAAATGAATTTTCAAGATGGCCGCCACTGTGACCATCTTGGATTTCCGATTGGAAGGATTTTAGCTATTTTTGATCTGCAAGTCACCCCACTGCTTCCTGGCAAGTTTCAAGTCAATTGGCCTTTTGATTCGGGAGAGGAAGCGAAAAATAGATTTTCAAGATGGCAGCCATGGCAGCCATCTTGAGTTCCATTGAAAATGATTTTTAGCTTTTTTGACTGATATGCTTCCTACCAAGTTTCAAGTCAATTGGCTTTTTGGTTCAGGAGAAGCGAAAAATAGATTTTCAAGATAGCTACCACGGTGATACAAATTCACATTACTGAATGACAAATGGTGCAGATCCAGATCAGTAGGCTTCTTCAGAAGCCAAATGATCTGGATCTACTGTTTGCAAATGCAGGGTATATCCAAGTTCAGCAGGACCAGGATTAAGTCTGCAACCTTGATCTCAGTCAAATCTCAACAAAATCCATCCAGGTATTCTTGGGCTTTCTTTAATCCTTTCATCCCTGAGTTTCTGAAATGAACTCCACCATTCTTGAATTTGGATATGTCCATTGCTGCAAATAGGGGTTTCACTCTACTCAAAAACAGAATGGCAAACAGTATAGGGCTAAACTGTAGGTCTGAAAGGGTTAACCCTTATTAAAGAGCTTAGTAAAATTGTAGATGACATACTAAATTCTTTTTTTTTTTTTATTATTATTATTTTTCAGAGAAAATAACACTTCTAGTTCATGTGAATCTTCTGCTAGGCAGAAGAGTAACATGAAATGTCAAGCCTTATTTTCTCTGAAAAAAAATATCTAGGCCTTCATTCCCACTTGCAGAACTACTGAGTACTGCAGAGGATATTAACAGAACAGCTACTCACATTTTTACAGCAAAAGCATCAATGTATTTGAAACTACCACAGTTACAACAGTTAACCAGATTATTATTAACAAGCTCATTAAGCTACCCATGCTTTGAACAACTGAGCCCTGGAGAAGCAAGATAAATATTTATCTGCATACCCCTCTTATCTTGAGCTCTTTATGTACATGTATGTAGCATATTCAAGGCAAGAGAAAATTAATTATTAGATTCTCATCTAGGATTAAGATAACATAGAATAGATGGGTGGACTTTATTTTTTATTCCTGGGCCATCCAGTGAAGAAAACTTTGTTTTAACCCTTGTCCTGCTGAACCCGGATATAACCGACCTTTGCAAACAGTGTAGATCCAGATCAGTTGGCTTCTAAGAAGCCAACTGATCTGGATTTGCACTGTTTGCCATCCAGTATGTGAATTAATATCAACAATCTGGATCAAATAATCTGATGGGCTGAAAATTTGAAAAGGGCATGGCATCTTAATTTATTCAGCAGGACAAGCGTTAATACTCTTTTCATAACAAGTAATTGATTTGTAATTCTTAAAAGTGTTATAAATCTGTTTTCAGCCTAAGTCTAACTATCTCTGAAAAAGCTTACCACCTCAAAGTTTTTTATTTGGTCAGATTATGAGAGATGGGAAGGAATGAGAATCTAATAGTTAATTTTTTCTGGCCTTATGCCTGTTTTCGCATGATATGCCTACCTGCATAAGTAAATGCAACCAGTTTGCTTCTCTCTAATGGTGGAGCCCAGTTGCCCCATATGGCATGCATAGAAGGGTAACACACTCCCTGAAATATACAGTAGAAATACAGTCAACCCTCTTTATACCGACACGATACAATGACAAAATTCGTTATAATGACGATTTGAATATCAAGAAACCTTCGCTCAAGACGTGACAGTTAAAGAGAAATTATGCAAGAAATTCAAGCAACATATGTTTTGGATATTTGTTAGAGTTGCCTCACACAGGTGATTCTAACAAATATCCAAAATGTATGTTCTATGAAGAAACTAGAGGCACAAGTGGGCCAGAATCGCTCACCTGGATTAGGCTGATCATCATATATGATATGTTACTTAGTGCAATGGTGGCCATCTTGGATATCAGATCAGATAGCCTTTAGCAATTTAGAATCTGATGTTGTTTGAAGAGTTTCAAGACTGTAACTATGGAACGAATTTAGCAGTTCTGAATCTCCATGTCTCCCAAATGCCTCCAACCAAGTTTCAGCTCAATCTGACATACCATTTGGGAGCAGATGTCATTTCAAGGTTTTCAAGATGGCCACTGTAGCGGCAATCTTTGATATCAGAACAGAATGATTTTAGCCATTGTGTATCTCTATGTTGCACCGATGCCTCCCATCAAGTTTCAGCTCAATCCGATTTACGGTTTGGGAGGAGATGTCATTTGAAGATTTTCAAGATGGACAACATGGCGACCATCTATTCGAATGGAATGATTTTAACAATTCTAAACCTCCATGTGGCCAAAATGCCATCCACAAAGATGGCAACCCAGGCGGCCATCTTGTATAGCCAAATGTAAAGATTTTAGCAATTCTGAATCTCCACATCACTCTGATGCTTCCCATCAAGTTTCAGCTCAATCCAACTTACAGTTGCGAGGAGATATCATTTGAAGAATTTCAAGATGGCCGCTATGCCATGGCGGCCATCTTGGATATCCGAACGGAATGATTTAAGCAATTCTGAATCTCTATATCGCTCCAATGCCTCCCATCAAGTTTTGGCTGAATCTGACTTACAGTTTGGGAGGAGATGTCAGTTGAAGAATTTCAAGATGGCCACCATGGTGGCTATCTTGGATATCGGAACGGAATGATTTTAACAATTCGGACTCTCCATGTTGCCACAATGTCTCCCACTAAGTTTCAGCTCAATGCGACTAATAACAGCAAATTCATTTTAATGGCAACATCTCTGGGGACAAATGCTGCCGTTGTAACGAGGGTTCACTGTAGAACCACACTTTTTCAACAATGCAAAGTATAATGAAAAAATCAATAGTTCAACATCATGCAGCATAAATCGAGGTTTGTTGAGCCAAATCCTTACAGTATACGAGATCTATACCCAAAACATTTTTTTTCTCTTCGGTGAGTCTGTTGAGAACTACTACATATACAGTCGACTCTCGTTATCTCGAACTTCACGGGACCTGATAAAATGTTCGAGTTATCAGTAGTTCGAGACAACCAAATTGTGACGTCATAGGTATGATGACTGTTCGCCAAAACGTGGTTGGAAGGCACATGTATATGGCAATTTAAATAATTTACGCGTACTTCAGTTTGCATTGTTACTGTTTGTTTTAGGAGATGCAATGGTTCTCTTGGAATAATATCATCAATAAATGTTAATAATAATAAATTTCAAATGTCTCTTGTTGTCTTTTAATACTCCTGCAAATATGGATTTCCATGTGAGCTACAAATAAATTACTGGTTTCCGGGTTGTGTTAGCTATACGTTATGAACTGGTTTGGATTAGCTCCCTTCGCATAGACGACTCGATAAAGAGTTGACTGGTTTCCGCTTTTGCATAAAACACTTACAATGTTAAGCGGCAGCTGTAAGCTAGTTTGGATTATCTCCCCTGGCATAAACGCGGCAAACTGTAGATCCTGCAGAGAAAACTCGTTATGAGCCGTCTCATCTGGACATACACTATTTGTGCGAGTATCCGTATCAGTCTACAGGGTCGGAAGGGTTAACATCGGTACCCACGTGTGATTCGTCTATTTGAGGCCTTGCACGACAACTCCTATTAGAAGGCTGTGCGACTGTCAAAGACTCGGATCAGCCTGCACGCCCACGAATTTTCCATTATACGCATGAGCCTTATCTGGGCTTACCAAAGAGCACCGCCTGACCAAAGAGTAACAAGCAAAGATTCAGACTTAGCTAGCATGTTCAATACAGGCTGATTTGAGTCGGAACCTGTCGCGCACTGACTTTTCTTGAAGACGCTATATCATTCAGACGGACAGTACTCAATAGTGAAGAGCATATCTAAACAATAAATTAAAGAAACTTCGTTGATTAATCTTCCATAAAACTATTCTGAGCTGCTTTTAATCTTACAAATCAATGACACGAGACGTTGTTGAGCGCCGCGCGTCAAACCCGACTCGACACGCACGTGATTTCATAATTACGGATTTTAGACATTGTTTGTGTTGTTTGTAATTACCTGGACAAAGGGGAAAATTGATTTATTTATCAATGGCCTATTATGATTTTCATTAACTGAGAGACCGGTGGCGCCGCATCTTACATTTTGTTTTCCTTCGTCATGGTCCGAGTTCGAGATACGCGGTAGTAAAAACTGTGAAAAATATATTCAGGGACTGAAAATGATGGACGAGATAGCCGAAGTGTCGACATAGAAGTAGTTCAACATACGCGAAGCTGAAATACAATAAATACATGTATATAAGGAAAATAATCGGGACTTAGAAATCAGTTCGACATAAGTGATAGGATCGAGATAAGAGGGGTCGAGATAACGAGAGTCAACTGTATTCTTAATCTTGAAAATAAGTCATTGCAACTAAAAACTAAAAATTCAACTTCTTGCTGCTGAAATAAATTTTTTGAAAACTTAATGCCTTTCCCTGCCCTGCCTCAGATAACCTTATGGTCCTTCCCCAATTTTAAAGTAAATAAATGAACAGGAGCTGATAATAATCAGGGCCCAGTTGTTCAAAGTGTTGTTAGCTTAACGAGCTCGTTAAGGGTCATTCCGTTAACTGTTTTAGTGGATTCAATATACAATATACAATAGCACTGCAAAAGCTACTCACATTTTTTCAGCAAAAATTTCAGCATATTTGTGTATCACTTGATGTAAATTTTAATGAATCGTTAACAAACGATGTCATTAGCTTTGAACAACTGGGCCCAGATCCACAGCAAGATTTGAACATCAAAGCACCTGCAGTTACAGAATTTGTTTGTGTCGAGGTTTTATGGCCCAGTCAACCAATGGGTTCATGTTGAGCACAGTCAGTTTACCTAACCACACTTTTACTGGGCATAGTCCTCTAAGCGGTTAACCAGTACTGTGCACATTTCACCAGAAACTGACAAATGCCCTTCTTGTATCAGCAGATGGGAGAGAATGACCACAGAAAATACATGTACATGTACATGTATTTCATGATCAAATCTAGCCATCTGATCTTGATCATGAAAAGACCGTAGAAAATATTTCATGATCAAGAAGAGGGATATACACTGTTTACCACTCTATTATTGATTTTTGAATGAAACCCCCATACGCAACTATGAATGTGTCCAAATTCAGGGATGAAAGAGTCCATTATAGAAACAGAGGGAGCCAAAGGGTAATTAACATTATTCTCATCAGTTTATCAATCTAAAAAAAAATACAGCCGACAAACCATATGGGGTGATGGGATGGGGTGGGGAGTGGGCAGGGCAAGAGATAAGGGGAGTATCCGAGTAAAATACCCATATGTTTTGAGCAAATACTCAATTATTTTCAAAAACTTAGGTATTGATACCCAATTGATTTGACAGAGTACCCAATTATTTCCAAATTCAAGGGTGAAAATTTAAGTTTCAAGGCCAGAAAAGCACATGATTACTATTTTATATTATGATTACCGCACATAATATGTGTTTTTATTCTTCATATGACAAGTATAATCATAAAATTAATAGGGTATAATGAAATACCATGTTTTAAATACTAAATCAGGCTTTTTTGTGCTCTTTCCTTCAGTTTTTAAGTTTTACCCAATTAATTTTCATTTTGTGGGGTATCTTTACTCAAACCGAAAAATAAAAATACAATTTTACCCAATTTATTAAATTTTGATGGGGTTAAATACCCAAATGTTCCCAAAATTATCTGTTGGTGTATCTTCAACTCTACAACAGGGCCAGTTTTCTTATAAACAGCAGAAGCTGCCACATATTTTTATATAGATGTCTGATGACATTTCTGGGAAATGTTTTCTTATTTCTCCACAAAAATGTGTTGTTAGTACACATTAGAAGCACCTCACTGAGGGGCTTCTAATGGGCACCCACAACATACATTTTTGTGGAGAAGTTGAGCAAATTATCCCAGAATCATCATCAAATACTCCTCCTTTACAGGTCCTCTGGATATTGATAATCAGTAAGCTACATGTAGCTTCAAGTCATCACAAAATTAATTACATTGTAATGTATAATAAACTCTTGATGGCTGCAGCTGACACCATGCCAATAACATCTGTGAGATATTCTCAGCTACTGAAATAATGTGACCTAATTTCACCTCCTACTCATGGTCATAATTTCATACAGATGCAGGCTGATACTAAAATCACCATCATGCATGGGTACAAAAGACATTATTTCAGGACTGGACATTTTAGTATACATGTAGATCATAGCACTAGTTAAGGCGCTTTTTTCAATCCAAAAGTATTGATAATTTTCTTATTTCTCCACAAAAATATATGTTGTGGGTACTCATTAGAATTGCCTCGCTGATGCGCTTCTAATGAGTACAACAACATATGTTTTCGTAGAGAAATAAGAAAAATATTTACTGGATACCCTCCCTTATCTAAACCTATGATAGATCTAGGTCAGGATTTTTGTTACAAACTGACATATATCAGCTCCGGTTAACAGGGATGGGTATTTGTCAGAGGTCAGATTCAGAAGAAAAATTAAAGTTCAATCATCTGGTGGATGAAAGTGACAGATGACCGTTTAAAAATAATCCAAGCCAGTTATAAAGTGTTTTTGTCTGAGAGATATTCTCAGGTGATAATATACTTCTATCACTTTAAACTCTTTCCTTGCTATTGGCAACTTTTATTGTCTGCTAATAACCTTTGCAAACAGTTTGGGTCCAAAATGTTTGACACTCTAATGGTATTCTTGAAAGAGTTTTTTGAAAAAGTGAACCAAAAAAAAAAAAAAAATCCACAGACAACAAAAAAGAATGCATGAAATTACCTAGCATGCAAAGAGTTAATATCTAATAGTCCATGGCAAAAAATGGTAATACTATTAGGGCTGGTGTGGTTAATCCACATATGGGTTAATCGGTGGATCGATTGACATATTTTAACAATCTATTCCCGTATTTACCTTAATTGCACAGCAACAGATAAGGCGCTTTTTTCATCCGAAAAATGCTGATATCTTTCTTATTTCTCGGCGAAAACATATGTTGTGAGTACTCATTAGAAGCGCCTTGGCGAGGCGCTTCTAATGAGTACCCACAACATATTTTTCGTCAAGAAATAAGAAAAATATTATGTGGATACCCCCTCTTATCTGTAGCTATGTAATTGGGACACCTAATCTACTTACCATACTTGTACTAAAATTTGAAATTGCCCATTCTACTACCTCTTGATGTGTCTAAAATATTGCTGATGTATGGCAAATAGTGTAGACCCTAATCAGACTCCACGTTCTGTGGCGTCTGATCTGGGTCTATACTGTTTGCAAAGGCATATCTGACCCAATAGGGTTAATACTGTACCTCCTACAAAATTAATGTTCTGTATTTTATTCATTCAAAAGACAAAAAGAAACTACTTTTTTCTTCACGCATTTTACTCGTTCGTGCAGTTTCATTTTAACCGTAAGTGACCTGCACTAAAGAGTACTTCTCATGAGAATCCACAAAATATGTTTACATGGAGAAATAAGAAAAATATTATGTGTGGGATGCCCTCTCTTGTATAGAGGTATGACAGAGCACAAATAGGCAAGTGATTAATTAATCATGGAAAATCTGATCAATTAAAGAAAATCAAACTAAATGATCAATCAAACTGATTGATCAGTAAATTAACCACTAGCAACCAGATATAGATCTTTTGTTTCTTCTGAAAAAAAAAAAAAAGCTTTAGCATTGTCCATCAAGGTATAATGATAAAGTACATTTCCTCTCCTGCTCGACAACCTAAAACTAAAGGCTTGGACTTGTTTCTGGAGGTGCTCTCAAATAGGGCCATAACTCAGCCAAAATTTGGTGATGATTACCAATATCAAACTTGGCCTGTACTTTACAATGATATAAGCTTCTGCAGACTGTGAATGAAATCAATGCATCCCTTCAAAGGTTATTGAGTGGAAACGGTGATGGATACATGATCTCCATGTGTCTGCCATGCTATGCAGGCGAACAAAAATGTATACCATATCAGCATGGTTTATCCACAATATTTGGATAGGTATGCCTGAGCAAAAATAGTTAGAACAATTTGAGCTGGGTCTATACTGTTTGCCATTCACCTACCTCCTTTTAGATCCATCAAAAAGAAGCCATGTAGATTTCTTAAAAAAAAATCTAGTATAATTATGGTAAAAGGTTAGCCCTTAAACTGCCAATCACAACAACTGCTGTCTGCTTTGTCATCTGCTTGTGATTTTAAAAGTCATTTTTGCAAACAGTGTGGACCCAGATCAGACTGCTCCTCTAGGAGCAGTCTGATCAGGGTCCACACTGTTTTTCTGTATGCAAAAATAGGTTTGAGAAATTTGCAAGAATACACAGCAGACGACATAACAGACAACATTTTCAGGTGCCGGTTTTCTTGGCATTTTAAGGGTTAAGGAGCACAAGATATAATATTTTAGTGGATGAGATGCTTCTAATAAGTATCCACAATATATGAGGCACTTCTAATGAGTACCCACAACATATGTTTTTGTGGAAAAATAAGAAAAATATCAACACTTTTGGTTCATAACAGTACCTTTTCTGAAGCCATGAACAACAGAGTATTTATGGTTAAATATTGTAACTTACTGAGGTTATTCCAACAATGATCCTCAACACAATGAGGAATATGTAACTTGTCTGAGCTGCCACTGGGGTTATGAATGTCGCAATTGTTGCCCCCAGCATGCTTAGACCATACACTCTTTTCCCACCAATTCTTGTAGCAAGCCAGCCTGCAGGGATCTGTGTTACGATGTAACCCCAGAAAAAGGAACCAAGGATCAGCCCTTGTACTGTTTTGCTCCACACATATTCTCCATCCTGTAACATAAACAAACAAAAATCTAATGAATTTATGATGTCCTAAAACTCACTGGGACAGACATGCATGAGCACTGAAATGGCATAGATCCGGAACAGATGCCACTGAAGTAGGGGCTGATCAAGATTTTTATCCAGCAGTTTTGTTAAACAAATCATTATTAAGTTGTGAAATGGACTTGTTCAAATTTTACATCTTCTAGGTTTTAGGGAAAATATTGGAAGTCTTACTGTCTATTTTCCAACCTTAACCCTTGTCCTGCTGAATAAATAAAGATGTCACACCCACTTCTAATTTTCAGCCAATCAGATTATTTGATCTGGATTGTTGCAATAAATTCACATACTTAATGGCAAACAGTGTAGATCCATATCAGTTGGCTTCTTCAGAAGCCAACAGATCTGGATCTACACTGTTTGCAAAGGCAGGGTATATCCTGGTTCAGCAGGATTAGGGTTAATGAGTATGATGTGTCTAAAAACTGCTGGATAAATGGCCAACAGTGTAAACTGATCCTGATCAGTCACTGTACTTTGCAGTAGCTCATCTGTCTGGTCTATTTGCTTGTTTCGATACTTAAATAGCATTAATATGTTACCTAAATATTTAGATATAAAGAGGAACATATATACTTTAAAGGGAGGGAAATCTGTCAACACCAGTTTGATTCCCTTCTGAAAAGGTGTCTACTGTAAAAGGAAAGAATTTTCTCCACTTGGGTGCAAATTCATCTTTTTAGAAAAGTCCCTTTTCAGATGGGGATTTGTGCACAGGAAAGGAAACAGGAAGTCACAAGTTGTCTCCAATATGACAAGTCACTTTAATGAAAACTAGAAACTGTGTTTGTAAAACACTATGTCCCCAACCATATGCTTGCCTCTAAAGATAATGCAAGGTATAAAATCTACAATGGGCCATAACTCCTGAAATATTTTTCAGAATTTATTCAAAAAGTTAATCAGGTCATCTCATATTTACCAATCTATTCATCAAGTTATGAGGCTCTTGCTCCAACAGTTTTTCAGATATTTTGCTGACAATGGATAAATGCCCAAATTAACAAAGGGCCATTACTCATGCCCAGAAGCATTAGGCCCCTCCAATTTCCTTCTCATCGCTACCAAACTATTTATCAAGTTATGAGGCTCTAGCTCCAACAGTATTTGAGATATTTTGCTGACAAGGTAAAAATGCCCAAATTTACAAAGGGCCATTACTCATGAAATATTTTTTCTGAATTTATTCAAAAGTAAACCAGGTCATCTACTCGTCATTACCAATCAATTCACGAAGTTTCAAGGCTCTAGCTCCAACAGTTTTTGAGATATTTTGCTGACAAAGTAAATATTTTGCTGACAAAGTAAAAATGCCAAAAATTACAAATGGCCATACCTCATAAAGTATTTTTCAGAAGTTATTCAAAAGTCAAATGAGGTCATCTATTCATTACTATCAAACTATTCATCAAGTTTCAAGGCTCTAGCTTCAATAGTTTTTTTGAGATATTTTGCTGACAAGGGGAGAATGCCCAAGTTTAAAAAGGGCCATTACTCATGAAATATTTTTTCAGAATTTATTCAAAAGTTAATCAGGTCATCTACTCATCATTACCAATCAATTCACCAAGTTTCAAAGCTCTAGCTCCAACAGTTTTTGAGATCATTTTGCTGACAAGGTAAAACTGCCCAAAGTTACAAAGGGCCATAACTCATGAAGTATTTTTCAAAATTAATTCAAAAGTTAATCAGGTCATCCACTCATCACTACCATCAAGTCCACTCAGTCTAACCGTCAAGTTTCAAGACTCTAGCTTCAATTGTTTTTGAGATATTTTGCTAACAATATTGCATCCATATTTTTTCAAAGGGCCATAACTCAGGAAAGGGGCATAATCCTGTCAAGAAAAAAAGTATGTGTCAGCTATTTTTCATGAGGAATCCATATAAGAAATTTCAAAACAGTAGCATGCACTTTCTGAAGTTATGCTATGCATCAAAAAGCATGAAGAACAGACGGAGACCCCAAAAGCAAAATGCCCCTCCAACTTCTTTGATGTTGGGGGCATAACTAACACATCATTTCCAATCACTATACAAAATTTAAAGACCTTAGCTTAAATACTCTTTCAGATATCTTGCTGACAAGATCCAAATGCCCAGAACAGCAAAGGGCTATAACTACATCAATTTTTCATTAAATTCCCTCAAAATCTAATCAGGTAATTAACACATCATTTCCAACCAGCAAATGAAATTTCAAGACCCTAGCCCAATTACTTTTTGAGATATCTTGCTGACAAGGTCAAAATGCTTAGAACTGCAAAGGGCCGTAACTACATCAATTTTTCACAAAATTCCCTCAAAACCTAATCAGGTACATGTAATTAACACATCATTTCCAATCACTATACAGAACTTCAAGACCCTTGCTTAAACACTTTTTGAGATATCTTTCTGACAGTCAAAATACCCAGAACCAAAAAGGGCCATAACTATGTCAATTTTTCAAAACATTCCCTCAAAATCTGACCAGGTAATTAACACATCATTACCAATTTTTATACAAAATTTCAAGACCCTAGCCTAACTACTTTTGGAGATATCTTGCTGACAAGACTTAATTCTGATTTTTTTCAAAGGGGCATAACTCAGAAAGTGCAAATTTGCCAAACAAGAAATTATTTTTTCAGTTATTTTTTCACAAGGAACCTATATATGAAATTTCAAAACCCTAACATGCATGTTTTTTTAAGATATGGCAGGCATCAAAAACCCTGACGAACAGATGAACGGACGGATGGACGAACAAAGGCAAACCAATATCAACTTTTTCAAATTTGGGGGCATAAAAATGCACATAAACTTTATTGTACACAGCTCAAGCAAAGCCTACTCCTACCAAACAATTGAATTCTTAATCGTCAGTTTAATAAGCAAAACAATTAGATTGACATCTGGTTTGGAATTTGATGATGCAAAAAGGTAAAAAAAACTTTGCACATTCTTCCTTTCATGAGCAACAGAAATGATGTTTTGAGATACATTGTATGTTATGGCTATAGTCACATGCTTGCACTTCAAGAAAGGGTGTTTAGAGCCAAAACTCTTATTTGTTCATCGAATCCTCAACCAGACAATCTAATACTTAACCACAGAAAATTGGACAGACTTGCATTTTGCCACAACAATTTTTTTTCTCAAAACATGTTAAATCATACATTGTATTTTAGACATTTGCGGGACCACAGAAAGAATAAGAAAGCATAAACACTTGTAGAAATCTTTAGACACTGCAGTTTGGAAATTCGCATCCAAAGTACCGTTAAGTCCCAAACAAAAATGTATTACTGGTCAAGCAGTCTAAGAACGACTCCAGTTTAAGAAGCTGGACCTATTTCCAGAGCTGTGTAAGCGAAATAAAGATGTTTTGATGTTGCCAATTTTATTATGTTGATCTGAAGGGCAACCAAGGATTTTCGACATTTCCCTCCACGGTTTCTCAGTCACACTACATTGTCAACCTAAAGGTCCTTCAGGTGTCTGTCAAGCATGTATGATGATATTCTAAACTGCTAACCAGCCGCAAAATCAATAAGCTACCATATACATTGTACATCACTAATTCCCATGTGTTCTTGACGGCTTTTAGCATGCCTTTTGGCAGGTTAAAAGTAATTCAGCCAAAAAGTGCAAAGTATGCTGTCTCATACATTGTATGTACTCCACAAACATGGATATCCATGGGTTACAGAATAGCATTCCCCGAGTTTTTAATTCTTTCCTCTAAAATTTATATCCCTCATGATAGACAGAATGTGCAAAGTTTGTTTATCTTTTTGTGTCCTCGAATTCCAAACCCAATGTCGATCTAATTGTTTGCTTATCAAACTGACAGTTACACATTCAATCATTTGGTTGGCATGTACATGTAAGACAGTCTTTTTTTAGCCAAAATGTGTTGTATTTGTCATATTTCTCAATTAAAACAGGTGTTTTGGGTACCTAGAAATATTTTTCTCATTTCTCCATGAAAACCTATGTTGTTGGAACTCAGAAGAAGTGCCTTGCCAAGGCGCTTCTAATGAGTACCCACAACAAATGTTTTTTGTGGAGAAATCAGAAAAATATCAATATTTTGGGTTTGGAAAAAGTGCCTTAACTGGAGCTATGACATAAAATGAGTAGTAATTTACCTGAAAAGCTGCAGATTCTGTTTCATTGTTTGGTCCTGCATGGATAAGACCACAGCCCTGACTGAATTCCACTTTGCTATTGGTATCATTGGATGAAGAGTTGCCCTCTGTAAGTCTTATGGCTGTCTGGTTCACCATACACACTATGGCTACACTCATGTTCACACGCAGAGCATAAACATTTATAAAGCCAAAAAAGCCTAGCACAGCCAAGCCAAGTCGACTGGAAGTCCACCATGGTACTGTTAGGAAGAGATCAAATTCAGATGATCTAGGCATGTAACATACAAGAGGCCCTCGAGAGTCACTCTACTGGCAAGTACAGTATCTGTTGTTTTTCTTTTTTGTTGTTTTTTTTTTTTTTTTTTTTTTTTTTTGGGGGGGCGGGGGGTGGGGGGGGTGGGTTTGGGGGGGCACGGATTTCACCAGTACAATAACTTTCTTTGCAAGTAAAAAGTCTTTCCACATGAAAAATGCTTAAAATAACCTCTCATGCAACTTTCATGATTCCAACCTACAAAGTAAAAGTGGCAACAATCAATAATAATGTGAAAAACATTATGTGTCATTACACTGCAAAGATTTAACAAATTTCAAAAATTGGAAAATCACTCCTACAATACTTATATATGTTTTCATGAATTGCCTGCTGAATAAGTCCCAATAAATACTTAATCTCTTACTAAATAATACCAAAGTTTAATGTGTCTGCAGCAGAGTTCTATTTAAAACATTGCATGAAATGAGAAACTGCTAATAACATGCAATTTTTCCTTATACAATGTACCACTTTGTTTTCAACTCTATCTGTGAACTACTAACTTATAGGTGGGTATGGCCTTTTGGCTGATAATTTGGTGGAATTCATTAAATATAACAGTTGATTTGAGTGCAAAAACTAGCATTTTTGTCTACTATTCTTCAGTCTTAAGACCTTAGCACTAACTTCAATATTCCAGTCTTTGCACCTTGCACTGTTTGTTTTTTTGTTATCTTCCAAAATAGTGAAGACATTCCAAATTGGGTCGTTAGGTTTCATCTTTGACACCTTCAGTAATAGCTTGATGATACATGTAAGATACTTTCTAGATTGCAGATAAATCAAAATTTCACACATTAGGAATAAAGCCTGGTGTCAGTGTATAATACCCCTATCAGGGACATGTGATTGGTCACTTTGGCAATTAGATCTATGCCACACCCACTGCAGTGGCATGGCTGACTGACTGATCAGATTTTTAATGCTACCAGGCAACTGAGTCACACAGAGGCAGCACCCAGTGGCATGGAGCAGCTTGGCGCTGCCTCTATGTGACTCAGTTGCCTGGTAGCGTTAAAAATCTGATCATGGAGCAGCTTTACACCTTTTAATCTGTTTTGACAGCAATTTACAGGTGTTGCAGATATACTTAAATATACTTCAAAGACATTAGTGAATCTTCAAACATTGTTTGGTTAATTAATTACAGCCATTTACAGATGTACTACTTCACAAGTTCACAGGCCTAAAGATTAATGGCAAGTGTATTTCACATGTTTGTCAATATGTGACAATTTTCTGCAATAACATCAAAGTTACATGTTAGCTGCTTTTTGATGTAACCTTTAAACATTTATGATAAAAAATTATGTTAAATAATTGATATTTTCAAAGTTTAAGAGGGAAGGAGATTGTGTGTGTGTGTGTGTGTGTGTGTGTGTGTGTGTGTGTGTGTGTGTGTGTGTGTGTGTGTGTGTGTGTGTGTGTGTGTGTGTGTGTGTGTGTGTGTGTGTGTGTGTGTGCGTGTGTGTGTGTGTGCATGTGTGTGTGTGTGTGTAGCGGAGGGGGCGGATTGGTTGAAAAGAACACACCTGTCTATAGTTCAGTGAGTCAATCCAATCAACCTCTTCAGCTGACCAGCAATAATGTCTTTTGACTTATGATAATATAAAAAAGGACCTCAAATAATTACTGTTACATGTATTAATAAAAACTACATGTATTTTGTTTTGTTCACTGATGAAAATATAGTCTAACCTCATATACAAGATGTAGGGGGAAAGCTTTCAAGACCAGTTTAGCAACAGGGCAGAGGCATATACTCCAGTGATTTAATCGACCCAATCGACCAGTAATGACAGGTTAAAACCGGTTTTAACCACCGGCCCGGTCGATACTCGTACTGGCCGGCTTTTTGCCAACCTTGAATCCTGAGCCTTCGGCTCATGTGAGCTAAAAAGGAAGAGCCATCAATAATAAAATACAATATGATCGCATGATACTATTTTTAATTTTTTTAATACGAGGGAAAATGAAGACAGAAAGGAAAGAAAAAAGGAAAATTTTTGTTTTGTGAATCATTGTCAGCTTTTTTTTTGTTACAAATCAAATTTACTTAACTAAAGTTTAAAATGCTGTGATCCATACTGCAATGGCCAAATAAAAAAAAAAAAAAAAAAAAAAACATGTATGTTTAGGGTTTCCTGTCAGAAAAGAGTAGGTAAAGGAATTCCTACTTTTTTTTTTATTTTGATTATTTTTTATTTACAAATGTATTTATTTTTTTATTATTATTTTTTCTAGAAACAGTACCCGCAGTTTTGATGGAGAAATAAGGAGAAAAAATATCCTGAAATTATCCTGAGTAATTAAGCTTTATCTGAAGTTATATGTATGTAGAAATATAAAAACTTAGTATAAAAAAAGACAAAATTTAATGTACCACAAACAAAAAAAAAAAAAAAAAAAAAAGAAAGACATAATCAAACTTTTTTTTCTCCAGAAAACATTAAAAAATTTTCACTAAAAAATTAGGTAGGATCAGGGAACCCTAAACAAATGTTGTTTTTTTTTGTTGTTTTTTTTTTTGCCTCACTCTGTTTTAATAAACGACTAATAGTGAAGTGTGAAAACACATGCTCTGCGGAAACAGCTATAATATCTTGTTACATTTACCTGTTTTAAATAGTGTATTCAATTGGTCAGTTGATCCTCCGACATTGTCAGTGAACAATGGCAGTAAAAGGTAAAATGGACTCCCAAACTGTCATAACTGGCATACATGTATGTTTTGTCTTAAGAAAATCTTTCATAATTATGTACATGTACAAGAGTTAGAACCACCCAGAGACCAGAGCATCATAATCATTCATCTTTGAAGTTGTTCTATGGTTATCGAAGTATTCTGAAGCAAAACAAATGTCTTTTCTTTGCACTGCTTGTCAGAAACAACTACATGTAGATGGCCACCACCACATTACGAAAACAAGCCTATTCTAATATACTGAACATTTTAACACCAAAAAAATGAAAATTTTTTGGATAAAAAACTCGGATAATTTTCATATTTCTGCTCAAAACATAGATCTATGTTTTTGAGCAGAAATAAGAAAAATAATGTATACCCCTGTAAACCCCAGTTTTACTATATAAAAGTGGGGTTTAAGGAGGTCAACATTATATAGGCATGTTTTCGTGATGATGCTATTTCTTGTGATATGTGTGAGCAATGGCAGCATAGGCTTTGTGGGACAGGCATTTATTTATTTATTTTGCCATTACCTATTTGAAGTTTAGTGCACTGTACTGCGTTCTGTGGCATCTGATCTGGGTCTAGGCTGTTTGCCAATGCCCCTTTTTATGGGACACCATGCTTAGCATTTTTGGTAGATGGGTAAATGTTCCTTTCAAATGTACCTCAACTCTTGACTGTCTTCTTATTTTTTTGTTCTCGTCTTTTTCAATAACAATATTATACAATGTAAACATTGGTACATGTACAGTACTTTGCTTTTACATTCATGACTGTCAGATCATGATGCAATTATTACATCACCGCTCAATAGAAAAAAGACAGACTTTTTTTTTGCTAAACATTCATGACTGACAGATCATGATGCAATTATTACATCACCACTCAATAGAAAAAAGACAGATATATCATGATGCAATTATTACAGCACCTCTGTTCCAGGGTGTTTCGGCTAGTTTGGGTCATTTCGACCTGATTTATTTTCGAAGGTATGATAGGTTAAACAAGAATTTGGCTATTTGATGAAGAGTGTAAAATGTCATGTGGTTGATAGGGTATAGCCGTTTTCTGTTGTCTGTTTTATCTTAGATATCCTATGTTATTTATTAAGCATTAAAATTATCTTTCAAGAGAAAATAAGGCTTGACATTCCATGTGAACTGGCTGTCAAGCAGACGATTCACATGACATGGCAAGCTTTATATTAATTTTTACTTTACTTAAATTAAACAATATGTCTCAATAAGACTGATTAACACATAGCAACAGATAAGGTGCTTTTATCATCCGAAAAATGCTGATATCTTTCTTATTTCTCAATAAAAACATATATTGTGGTACTCATTAGAAGCGCCCCGCCGAGGCGCTTCTAATGAGTACCCACAACATATGTATTTGTCGAGAAATAAGAAAAATATTATGTGGATACCCCCTCTTATCTGTAGCTATGTTAACATGTACATGTCGCATGCACTTAGCAAATTCAGCAGATGACAAACTTATCATAGTTTTGTTGTAATTCCCAGAAAATAGGCTTTGAAGTTGGTCGGAAATTGTTTTCTTAGAAATGAAATGTCAAAGCCTAATTACAAAATGTGCTTGGAAAAATGAGAAAAATATTTCAATGTTGTCTGCTAAAATTTTTACCCAGCATGCAAAGCATTAAGGTATATTATTGTATCAAGCAATGTTGGCCACACCAAGTAGAATGGTGTCTTCAGAAATATGCTGACAGTGCAGACCAGTCCAATCTTATACTTGAAAGCACATGTTCACCCATCAGATGGTTATAATTATCTTATACAATGTACCCTAAGCATTATAATTATCTTATACCCTAAATATTTGGACAAATTAGATCATATACCCTGAGTATTTGGACAAAGTACATGTAATTTCTTATAATACATGATAAGCACTTAACCCTTCACAGCAACAGATGAGGCGCATTTTTCATCCAAAAAATGCTGATATCTTTCATATTTCACAATAAAAACGTATGTTGTGGGTACTCATTAGGAGCGCCTCAGCACTACATATGTAGTCATTGAGAAATAAGAAAAATATTATGTGGATACCCCCTCTTATCTGTAGCTATGAGTCAGTCCCTTAAAACACCAAGCAAAATCTGGAGAAGACAACATTTGAAAAGTTGTATTTATTTTTTTTTTCTCAGTGAAAATAAGTCTTGACATTTCATATGAATTGTCTGCTTGGCAGATAATTCCATGAAATGTTAAGACTTATTTTCTTTGAAAAATAAAAAATATTTCAGACTACATTTGATTGGCGCTTTACCCTGGACTCACGCTAACATTTTTAACTGCAAAGTAATTTCTTTTTAATACATGATTAGCACTTTACCCCTCAAGGCACACAGCAAAATTTGGAATGGACAACATTCAAAAAGTTTTATTCATTTTAATATTATTATTTATTTTTTTAAGATTTCAAATAAGTCTTGACATTCCATACCACAACAAAAGTTAGACATTTTCTTTGAAAAAAAAAAAAATCTATTTTAGAAAGTTGTTTTTACAAACATACCTAGTGCTTTACAGATTCAAACAATTAACTTGTAGGTACTTTTAGTTGGTTGGTTTGGAGTTTTATGGCCTACTAAACACTAATAAGATCATTTCCTTCAGTTTTTGTAAGTCAAACAAACAATATTTAATTAAAATGCAAGAGTTTTCACACTTCAATTAATTGATCACTACATGTACCTGGATTATCACTAAGGATTAGACTAAACACAAATGGCCCGATTTTTCAAAGTATCAAAAACAAACATGAACATCAATAATGATTACCATTTTTCATTAATATTTTTAATCAAATGTATCAAGGATGAAAGAATATCTATCTATCTATCTATCTATCTATCTATCTATCTATCTATCTATCTTTTACAATATTTTAAGCGGGTAAAAATACATTTAGTGCAGTATAGCTATCTACATGTATCTACAGTCCTAAGTACAGTCTACTGTCCTCCTTTTACCCATCCATGCTTCGGTCTTTAAAATAGGGGTGTACGCATCGTGATACTTTTAATCAGACAGACAGACTGACACACACACACCCTGGCCATACTATAAGCTCACCAATGTGCCTACGGAGATATTTTATGGGCCGAACAGTCTATTGTTGCGAGCGCTTTCTAGCCGAACAGAATACGGTAGTTGTCGTAAGGTGAAAGAAGACGCTTACATCGATAATTAATGCATCAATAAAGCAAAATTAAGTAGGATTCAACATAAAAACAACATTACAGCAGTTTCTCTGCTATTTTTTTTTTTCTTAATTTTGTCTTTCAAAGAATTTTTTTTGGGTGAACCGAACCAAAATTACCAAAAACGGACCGTGAACCGAACCGCCAGCTTCGTATCATGGCGAACCGTACTTTTAGTGAATCGTTACCCCTCTACTTTAAAATTTTTTTTTTTTGATTTGGGTTTTACGACCCTATCAAGAACATTTCAGTTTTATCAAGCCGATAGTTTGTTTGTTTTGAAGTTTTACGGCCCAGTTAACCCAATGGGGTCATGTCGAGCGCGGTCAGTTTACTTAACCACACGTGTACTGGACAGGCTTAGTCCTCTAAGCGGTTAACCAGTATTGTGCACATTCTTTCGCCAGAAACTGACAACTGCCCTTCTTGAATTAGCGGAAGGGAGAGAATGACAGTAGAAAATATTTCACGATCAATCTCCACGAAAGAATGTTGCCGACCTCGGCGGGGGTTGAACCCGCGACATCGAGCCAACAGTTCATCAAAGGTGGGCGAAAACCGGAGAAAAACCACCTGACCATACATAAGCTTTCCCACATGTGATCCGAGCTAGGCTTGAACCATACCGATGAGAAACCTAATGGATTACGAGTCAACCCACCTCTCCACCAGGCTGTGGGGGCCCACCCTTCTGTCTTTAAAAACCCATTTACGGCTTTATAAACCCAGATTTATTTTTAAGTCCACAGATATAAACCCAGATTTACTTTTAAGTTCCTTCACTGAACATGCTGAATATATCTATCTATCTTAAGATTTACTTTAAACCCCCAAACTCTATCCATCCATACATAGGTAGGTACATATGTACATACATCTGTCTGTCTCTACATACATCTGTCTGTCTGTCTTTCTGCCTCTGTATAAACCCATTTACTATATCTCAAAAAAATGAAAAGGAAAAGATCTGTCTATCTATCTGTATATCTATCTTGGCATCATCCATTTGTCTGTCCTTCTTATAAACCCAAACCCTACCAAATTAAAACTGGGCAGAAACGACCCAACCCCAAAATTGGCCAAAACTACCCAGGCCTACCAGAACCCAACCACTGCTTAACAGAAAAATGTACGATAACTACTCTGTCCGAAAATATGTTCCTTTGTTTAGTAAACAATTCACAAACCCTTAGGAATTCTAACACGTAAAGCACTTTGAAAATTACCTTCTTCTGGTTTAATCTTCCTCTTAGAATTCTCTTCTGAGGCAGCAAGGCTGTATTCGTTTTTAACCATTTTCTTTGCCACGTCAGCACGTGGAACTTGGAGGCTGAACCTGACCTAAACTGAAAGTTAGGAGCAGTGATTTGTAAACGAGTCCAAAAATTCAGAAAAATCCGGACGAATATGTCAGCCAAGATAAACGTGAAAAAGGTAAAAAGCTCCGTATTCACAGAGGAATGTGCAGACTTTTAATTCATACAGAAGTCCAGATGCCAACCTGGATTAAACAACAAACAAATGATGCAATTGGCACGATGAACACTGCATGCTCCTGGGAGAGTTCACTTTACAAGGCGGGGTGAGGGAGTGCATGTTGTTGTCTACTCGGCAAATCTCGTAACATTCCGAAACGTCTCGACTGCTGGAAGTGGGTCATACTAATATACAAAGACGCGTACTGACGCAACCAGAGCGAAGTGGACACGCGAAATGTAACGAAATGATTTTTAGCTCACCTGGGCCGAAGGCTGCTGTTTGTTTTTTCACCGACGTTGTGTGCACACTGGATGGCTTGTTTTCTTTTCTTCTAATCTTGTTCAATCAAAGTATGGATATAGTATCCTTTGATCATGTGCCTTTAGAGGTCCTTGATTGGTATTAAACTCATTGTCATTGTCATATAGGATGGTAGGCCATCCGTTGTTCGTCCACACCTTTGACCATTTATATCTCCGCAGTCTGCAGGCTGATCTCAGTCATTTATTATCTATAGTATGCCTTTTGGGGCACCAATGACATAAGCTTTTCATGGAAATCCACAAGGTCCCATAGACTTACAATGGGGAAATGCTTGTCGTCAGCATCACTCGTTCAGTTTTGATCGGAACTTCCTGAAACTTGCAGATATGGTGTACATGGATTAAATCTCGGATGAGGCAGAAAACTGGCCAGATTAGATCCTTTAATCTTAAAGTTATATCCCTTGATTGCTGAAAAGGCCTCTGTTTGGCTTTATCATCCGCACAACACATTCAGTTTTGATCGGCTCTTCCCGAAACTTGCATATAAGGTGGAAATGGGTGAAATCTCGGGTGAATTCGAAAATCGTTAGATTGGTAATTAGTCTAGCTAAGAGTTAATGTCCCCTTGATTGCTGAAAAAAGCCTCTGTTTGACTTTGTCATCAGCATAACTCGTTCAGTTTTAATCGAATCATCCTGAAACATGCTGATAAGGTGGGCATGGATGAAGTCTCTGACGAGTTCGAAAACTGGCCAGATCGGATCATTAATCTTAAAGTTACGTCCCCTTAACTGCTGAAAAAAAAAAACAACCTCTGTTTGGCTTTGTCATCAGCATAACTAGTTCAGTTTTGATCGGATCATCATGAAACATGCGGATAAGGTGGACATGGATGAAGTCTTGTATGAATTCGAAAACTGCCCAGATCAGATTATTTATTTTAGAGTTACGTCCCCTTGATGTCTGAAAATGCCTATTTTCGACCTTGTCATCAGCTTAACATCAGTTATGATCAGAGCTTCCTGAACTTACTGTTTTCATCGAATGAGGTTGAAACTTGGTGGACAATTAGACTATAATGTGGTACAGCACATAGTCTTTTGAGGTTACAGTTAACCAAATATTGAAAGAGTTAGTACTCTTTAAAGATTATTCAGATATGACTTCATTTCCGGCGAACTCCTCCTACAGTTTTCATCAGATCGGGTTGAAACTTGCTGGACAGTTAGACCGTGAGATGGTACAGATCGTAATATTTCGAGGTTGGATGCACGTCAAACTGTTGATCAGGAGGTTGCGGGTTCGACCCCCGCCGGATCGGCAACATTCTTTAGTGGAGACTGATCATGAACTATTTTCTACGGTCATTCTCTCCCTTCCGCTGATTCAAGAAGGGCAGTTGTCAGTTTCTGGCGAAAGAATGTGCACAATACTAGTCAACCGCCTAGAGGACTAAGCCTGCCCAATAAAAGTGTGGTTATTTTAGCTGACCGCACTAGACATGATGGGTTGACTGGGCCGTAAAACCTCAGCAGAAACAAACTCCGAATTCTGATAGAGGTATCACAATTTTTAAAGATTTTCAAGACATGGTTTGGTTCCAAGATAACTTCTATCGTTTTCATTGAATGAGGTTGATGAAACTTGGTGGACAGTTAGATTATGAGGTGGTACAGCGCATATTGTTTCGAGGCTACAGTATACCAAATTTTGGTAGAGTCATTACTCAAAGATTGTTGAGATATGACTTCATTTCCGGGTAACTCCTCCTGCAGTTTTCGTGTGACTAATTCGAGGTTAAAGTGCGCCAAATTTTAATAGAATTATGACTTTATAGTTTACACACGACTTCATTTCCGGCCAACTCCTTCTACAGGTTTCATCTATCTAGCTGAAAGTTATTTGATAGTAAGACCATTAGGTGGACCTGCATGTATTCTTTTGAAGTTACAGTACACCAAACAATAATATTGCTGAATTTTGTACATAGCTCATACAGTTTTGATCAAATCGTCCTGGACCTGGACATAGATTACTCTCTTGCACAGATGTTTGTTAACTCAATTATTTCGCAGTAATTGAAACGGAGTGGAAATTTTAAGCGCTGATAATTGAACGTTGACATAGATATGTTAGAGTTATATTCAATAGATTGATGAATAATATAAACATTGTGCGACTTAGGCCATCTTTTCTTACTTCGTTTTACATGGTCCTTGAATGCTAAAAAGCCCTTAGGGGTATAGCTCCTTCTGTTTGGATATTCCTGCAGATGACGAGGAAAAGTTTGAAAACCGACATAATCTGATACATAGAGTTATGTCTCTTGATTGCCAAAGACTCCTATAATTAACCTTGGTTGCTGCATCGCTCGATCGGTTTTAATTGGATCTTCCTTAAACTTGCAGATGAGGGGAACATGGATATGTTAAGAGATGTCCTCGAGATTAATAAATGTTGTAGACATTGAGTGATCCTGACCTACTTTTAAACACAGATGAGCGCTAAGGACCACCATGGTCATCTTGTTTTTTTTTTTTTTTTTTTTTTTTTTTTGTTGTTGTTTTTTGTGTGTGTGTGTGTGTGTGTGTGTGTGTGTGTGTGTGTGTGTGTGTGTTTTATCTATATATCAATCTCTATATACTGTCATGCGCCCTCGCGGAACTCTAAGCAGATGTGCACAACGCCGTCTGTTAGTATCAGACAATCAAAAAGCTAAACATCATAAAGAAGGACTTTAAAAGTATGATAGTGAAGGATAAAACAGGTGATATGTTAAATATGATAAAGTGAGCTAAAATGAGGTTTAACAACAAGCCTTTTGGGGATTATGGTCTTGAGTGTTGCAGCTGACAGACAGCAGCCTTAAAGGCATCCAAAACGGTTGTAAGCACACAACTTACTCAGGAGGTCATATTTTGAGCTTGTCTTAACAGGGTATTTAATGTGATGTAAGTAATCGTACTGTGCCTACTATGACCTATGCTTTGTGTTTTGTTTAACTTAATATGTTTGTGTTGAGGTTTCACGGCCCAGTCAACCCAATGGGGTCATGTCGAGCGCGGTCAGTTTACCTAACCACACTTTTACTGGGCAGGTATAGTCCTCTAAGCGGTTAACCAGTATTGTGCACATTCTTTCGCCAGAAACTGACAACTGCCCTTCTTGAATCAGCGGAAGGGAGAGAATGACCGTAGAAAATATTTCATGATCAATCTCCACGAAAGAATATTGCCGATTCGGCGGGGGGTCGAACCCAAAACCTCCTGATCACCAGTCGAATGTGCATCCAACTGAGCCACCGTTTTTTTTCTTCAGTTTTCATATTTTTAACGCTGCCAGGCAACTGAGTCACATAGAGGCAGCGCCAGATAAATCTGGATTAGTTTTACTGGACTACTGGGTCGGCTTGAAACGGTGCCTAGTTACAATCCATAACAAGGTCACCTCGCCCAGACACGGAGTGCGTGCGCGTCCAGACCTCGTCCGTGTCCAGACCTCGTGCGAGAGTAGTAGTCCAGCCTGTAAGTTGCAGAATTTTGACGATCGGTCGAAAAGTTTGAGCTTTTAATCTCGTACCAAATGCGTGTCAATTCCGACTGCGTAGTGCATTAGGTACTCAGCTCAAGTCGTGCGGAAGTTTCAGACACTAGCCACATGTCAGTCGATCGGACGCCGGAAAAGGGTGCAAGGTGGGTGTCCTCACCCAGGAGCCGAGAGGGTGTCCTTACCCTGGAGCAGAGGGGTGTCCTCACCCAGGTGCAGAGTGTCCTCACTCAGAGAGCCGTGTGGGTGTCCTCACCCTAGGACCTATTGGGTGTCCTCATCCAGGTCCGCGTGCCGCCAGCTGACCTACTTAGAGTAAGTCATGCCAAGGTAGCTTGGCGGCACGAGACGAAGTAGTGGTGGTCCTCCACCATCCCCTAAGGGATCTCTACAGGATTCTTCCAGGACATCGTACCAATACGCCGTGTTTTTCTGTTGTACACTATTTGCCTCAATCAGCATCTCGATGGTGGTGTACCAAGGATCATCGTAGAACTTGCTGGTTGGCCCTTTGACGAGTAGCCAGTGCTTGTTCTCGCGCTGATAGACGAAGTAAGCAGGAAGATCTATATTGATTTCCTCGTCTTCTCTGGGCTGTCTCGATGCTTTCACGATGACCTTGTGGGTGGTGGCGTAGATGTCCTGGAGATCATACTTCTCATGCAGAGGATATTCTTCCTCTATGTCGACATGGAAGTATTCCTTCGGCCTGATCATGTATTATCAGAAACTATTTGTATGTTAGGTGTCTGTGTTTTGTTCTCAAATATTTATCCTAAAATTAAATCTATGGCGAAAAATGGTCTGACCTATGCAATTTCTTTAGTAAAGTGATGTTCTGGCTTTTTTTGGAACAAGATATCTTTTTTGTGATTTATAATTATTTATGTTTTGTGACAAAATTGTGAAACTTTCAGTTAATTTGAACAAGAGCAATTTGTTGAATTCTTACCTCAAATTTACCGACCTTACCCATTTTTGCATATTTTGCAACCATTTTTACTATGGGGAAAAATACGACATATGGTTTTATGTGAAAGGAAAACAAACGTTTGTAAATTTAGTTCTTCTGTATAAAGCACCAGGCAAAAAACGACTTTCCGAAAGATGTTCCAAGGAGAGAAGATACCCAGATGACTTACTTAATATTGATAATATTTGTTTTGAACTAATGATTGATCAGATCTATCCCACTGAACATCAGTTAAATAAAGATAGTGCTTCTAATTTATCGAGTATAATTACTCGAAATATTTAGAACAAACGTGATGAATTTTATTTTGATATTCACTGTTAATTTTCTTTTTTTAGATTGTGATATTCCTCTCTCTCTCTCTCTCTCTCTCTCTCTCTCTCTCTCTCTCTCTCCTCTCTCTCTATATATATATATATATATATATATATATATATATATATATATATATATATATATATATATATATATATATATATATATATATATATATATATATATATATATATATATATATATATATATAAAGTAAATAATCACACTTCAACACCATTCGATTGTTGTCTCAAATTTGAAAACTTTAGGTTAAATCAAATTGAATCTGCAACACTTTGTCTTGAGACTAAGAGTTCAGTATGAAAGAACAATTAAGGAATAATAAATAGTATTTATTAATGAAAGTAAAACATAATGGAGTTATAAGAAATTTTCTGATTTTCCTCATTGTTTTCTCATTTTACCTTGATGAGTCATTGTCATCCTAAGTTTTCGGACAAACAGCTCCAGACATATGTTTTCAGTTTTTATGCAATAACAGCGATCGAACATGTTTTTTACAATGCATTAACAGTCGCCCTTGGGAGGTGCTGAAAACCGAGGACTCCGGCATCGGTTTCAACGCCTCCCTTGGGACCTGGTAAATGTTTATGCATGAAAAATCATGTTTGATCCCTATATGACAACGTTGAACCAACGTTAGCTCTGCATAATTTTAACGTTAGGCAAACGTAGAAATTATTTATGATGCCAACCGATTTTTGACAGTGAAAAGGGACTGTTTCGCTGGCTGTTCCGACAGAAACTCAACATGTAAGTATAGTTATATTATATATGTTCGTTTCTACATTACATTACGAGAACAAGCCTATTCAAATATACTGAAAATTTTACCACCAAAATAATGAAAGTTTTCAGATGAAAAATTCTAAAATTTTTAATATTTCTGCTCAAAACATTGATTGTGGGTACTCGTTAGAACCGCCTCATCGAGGCGGTTCTAACGAGTACCCACAATCTATGTTTTGAGCAGAAATAAGAAAAATAATGTATACCCCTGTAACCCCCAGTTTTACTATATAAAAGTGGGGTTTAAGGGGGTCAAAATTATATAGGCATGTTTTCGTGATGGGTAGCAATAATGAAATGCAAGATGCGGACATGAAAGCCTCTTATCATTGTGCAGTTATGCTGATCTGTCTTTGCTGGGCATGTGACTGTAGGTTTTGCTGTGCCCTGGCTCACTTGTGAGTTTGACATTATTACAGCACAGTACAATATTCTTATGTGCTCTGGCTCACTTGTGAGTTTGATATTCTTACAGCACAGTACAATATTCTTATGTGCTCTGGCTCATTTGTGAGTTTGACATTCTTACAGCACATATTTTTATAATGTAAAACAGTATTTCACTAAAAACGCAATGGTTTTATAATAAAATATTTTTTTTTATAAACTGACATAGCTTTTCTTCTCTCCTGAGTCCTCTAGGAAGACTGATCAGGGTCTACATTGTTTTCCGTGAGCGAATTTTTGGAACCATTACTCTAGTAAAACAATTTTTGTGCTGTAAGAATGTCAAAATCACAAATGAGCCAGAGCACAGCAAAACCTACAATATCACATGAACATCCAACAAAGACTCAGATCATCCTGCACAACTGCACAGTCTGATAAGAGGTTTTTATATCCGCCGCATGAAGTTCATTATTGTTTGCCTTAATTAGAAACGAATATGTAATATAATTATACTCACATGTTTAAAATTCTTAATCCTTCTTCTTAAAATCACATCTTGAGACCTTTATTGGTGCGTTTAATCAGAGAGACAGAACTCAATTGGTAAAAAAAGCTAGCTTTATGGGTAGTCTAAAGTATTATAAAACTTTGGTAGATGGTGACAGTAATGAACAAGCTTACTAAGGTATTTGATTACTGATTAATAGAGCAAGTTTTATTGATGGGAACAAGACAATTCACCGACAAGACAACTCACCGACACGGGTTTAGGAGACAATTCACCGAAACTTTTTGAAGACAATTCACCGACAGATTTTTATATTGCATACATACACCAGATGATAAAACGAAAGTATTATTTTGAAAATTAGACGATATATTATCATATCTATGAATGTAGGATAACTTTATTGAATTTTTTGCATATTTATGACAATAGACTAATACACATGTTACCGTTTTTAAATTGCATAGGATGAATTGCATTGTATCAATAAACATTCGCATTATTTTTTTTTCAACAAAATGCGTGATTTAAAGGAAAATATAAAATCTGAACAAGCGTAGTGGCGCAGTGGTTATGTCTCCTGACTCTGAAGGGCTAGGCGTGGGTTCGAATCTCACTCAGCCCAGTGGTATTTCATCTCTCTCTCTCTCTCTCTCTCTCTCTCTCTCTCTCTCTCTCTCTCTCTGTATATATATATATATATATATATATATATATATATATATATATATATATATATATATATATATATATATATATATATATAATATATATATATATAGTCTTAGTTGTTGATCCACACTACCAACTTAATTTGGATTTAAAACATGGAAATCAAAATTATGCATAACCGATTGATATAAAAATCACATTTTGGCACCATTTTTGTCACTTTAGTAGAATCAGCAATAAACAAGTTGCTGCCGTCGTCCCAACATTTTACGAAGGATTACATGATTTGCATATTTCTGGTAAAGTTGGACCAACGTTACACCACATATCAAATAAAGCTGTTTTATTTCCAGTATTTTGCATAACGTTGGCCCATTTATTGTGCCAACTATTACATTATTTTACTGACTTTAAAATAATTCATTAGATTGATATCATGGCTGGCCCAACGTTGGGCCAGCATTGGACAGCCAACGGATAACCATCAGCCAACGATACAACTCAATGCGAACGCTGGGCCAACGTTGTCATGCTATCTGGGATCAAATCTAACTGCCCCTTATCAGGCCCCTACCTGTAAGGCAGGAATGCCTAATGGATATAAAATCTGCCAGGATCAGAATCAGAATTTAGCTAGTGATACGGCCAATGACATTCGTGACATGGGAAATTAGTCCCTAGCTCTCACCAGAGAGATAATCCTAGTCACACCACTCTCTGCACTTTCATTAGAGGAGATAATCGTATCAGAAAGGGCATTCCAATCTCTGTTTGATGGAAGAATGAGCCCTTTTAAATGACAGTTCTTGCAGTGAGGTTCTGAAAACAAGTGAGTTATGATTGGTTAAACATATTTTATTTCGAAATTACAATGATTATACAAACATGATGAGTGATGATTGCTACAGTGCCTTTTATATAATTGGGAGGATAAGGTCGTCTGTTGAAATGCTGGCAGCACCCTTTAGACCTTTGTACAAAAGTTTTAGTCTAATGTCTCTCCTCCTTTTCTTTAGAGGCGCCTATCTTATTTTTTCCGGTATTCCAGTCATACTCCCAGTTTCAAAGCAGTAATTGCTCGTTACAAACCTAGCAGCCCTATTCTGTACTTTTTTTCGATTTCGTCCTGAAGGACCACACCGATGTGCCTGATCCAACCAAGTGATTACCACACATAAAACAGACCAAAAAAAAAAAAAAAAAAAAAAAAAACAACTGTTATATGTGACATCTGATCAGCTGTTTCCATATATATTTCAATTAAAGTAAACTAAGGGGGACAATAAGAATCCATCATGAGTGTCCATGCAGGATAGGGAAATCTCACCCGACGGTAGCAATTTCAACCAGGGACGAGCTTGCCTCGTCCCTGGTTGAAATTCCTACCCAGAAGGAGAGATTTCCCTATCCTGGCTCATGATGGATTCTTTTTCTCCAACCATTAAGTGGATTGTTCCTAGGACCAGCGGTCCTATCACATGGTCATGTGAAAAAAGGTCAGAGAAAAGTCCAGGGAGTGCTACAATCACAAGCCGCAGCCCTTCCCAGACACCAAGAGAAAGAGGAAACACCCAGTAAGCTTTCTACATAAATCTATAGCGGACCGTTATCGGCCCGTCAGGGTAGCTGACGGGCCAATAACGGCCCGCTGTAGCTTTATAAAGAATGTTAGCTGGGCAGACAAAATCAAAACCAAACAAGCGCAAATCGAACAAACGTACATGTACGAAAAGCACTAAGATTAGCTCTCTCTCTTCCCCAAGCGAAGTAATCTCAATGCTTTAAAAGGACTGAAAAACACAAGAACACAAGGCAAGACTTAAAACAAATCGCCTCGTAGAATAAACCAAAAAGCAACAAAGAGTAAGACTAATACCGGGACCACCGCCTTAGAACTGTCAGTAGAATAAACCACCGCGGGGTTTAAAGCACTTTTACAGCCGGCCAACTTCGCCCTGGGTCCCGATGCTACTCTTAATACAGAAATACATAAAAAAATCAGTTCGCATAAAGGCTCCCAACTCAGTCAATGCATCAAAGCGAAAACATAAAAATCAAATTAAACACTATGATAAACAAAGACGAGTGCTCACGGCTAAGTCTTAGCTATACCATGGTTCGTGCGCATGTACGATGCGATAATGTACGAGCGTGAGCGAGTGCATTTTCGCACGTACATGCGCAGAACCATGGTATAACTGACTTATCACATTTGCATGCATGTAGATCATCTACATCGCGAGATATTTCATGCTAAATGTTGGGAATTAATGCCACTATGTGATAATTCTACCGTATGCCAGAGTAAATGAAAACCAATAGTTGAACCACGGCCGGCCAAGCTAAAGACATATCGTCAAGCCCCAACCCACCGGTTAAAGTTTTACGAAGAAGCTGTCATTGTGTCTGAGGCCCGAACCGCCGTCGTGCAATTAAAGAGTGAAGCACAGCCATCAACAATGAATGGGTTGATAACTAAGCATACAGTCTGCCGCATAATATCCAGGCTATAGCCAATTCTTTTATAACGGTTAATTAGTTTTCTGAGATAGAATTTTCTCACATGGGCTAAAATCCTTTCTCATAAAGGCAAAGGTTGGAGAAAAAGTGCGTCTGATGCAGGACTCGAACCCGCGATCCGCTACTTGCAAGTCAGGTGCTCTACCAACCACAGGAGCTTGAAGTTTTCTCCATCAGTCACTCTTATACTCGTACCTTCAAAATCAAAGAATCAGCGTGTCATAGCACTATTTTCCTAAAAGGGCAGTTTGGAGGGTTTAAGGACAAAACTTCAAGCGCCGTGTAACAACTGAGCTAACAACGCTGACAGTCTTGCCAATCACCACACTCCTCCCCTTTTTAACTTTTAAGTGTAACCACACTTCCCCCCCCCCCCCCCCACACACACACACACACCACCACCCCGCCCCCCTGTTAACTTTTAAGTGCAAGACATAAACTGAACAGACTATCAGTTTCTAGCCTCTGTCTGCACTTTCCAAAACCAACTCCGTGGGTTATCCACCCAGTGGGTACACAACGTTAAAATGACGTCGTATCAACGTCGATGCGACGTGATCACGTCGCATCGACGTTGATACGACGTCATTTTGAATTTGTGTACCTGCTGGGCACATTGGGCGCCATTAAATTAAACTAAGGAAAACTGTGCCCGATGCAGGACTCGAACCCGCGCCCACTGCTTGCAAGTCAGGTCCTCTAACAACTGAGCTAACCAAGCCGACAGTCCTGCCAATCACCACACAGTTTAATATGATGCATATACAGTCAATTGTAATAATACTTAAGAAATAGATTCATGCCGGTAGTGATTTGTTGCTTTTTAGATCACTGGGAGGAGGTCAGTGGTAAAAGTAGATAAACCACGAGCGTGAAGCGCGAGTGATTTATCCACTTACGACTGACCGACAGACAGTGATTTATTAAGCTATAAATCACGTACCAGCATGACTCTATTTCGATTCTAACATACTTTCTGAGCATTGAAAAGCGAACAATGTCCTTCATATTAAGGAATAGATCGGCTCTAGCAGAGATTTGAGAAATAAATCACTGTTTGGATGTCAGATGTCAAGTAGATAAGGCCCTCCCAGGGGTTTTAGGGAACAGGCGAATAAGGACATTTATTTCAGGGGAACAAGGGAACAAAAGTCTAAAACTGAAGGAAACAGGGGAACAAAGGCAATTTTGGGGAACAGGGAACATAGAAAATCAAGATTTTTATTTTAGGGAACAAGGGAAAATGCCTATTTTTTTCAGAGGAACAAGGGAATAGGTACGCCTCCCCCACCCTCCCTGGGAGGGCCTCAGTAGATCAAATCACGAGCACGGAGTGCGAGTGATTTAACTACTTACAACTAACCAACAAACTTTGATTTATTACTCAGCAGATGATCTGCTTCGATTATAACACATAGAAAACGAAGAAAAAAGTATTTGCATCCTTCAGATTCTTCCAACTTTCCACCATCGCATAAAGAAATCTCGCCAACAGTTTTGACTGTAACACATATGTTTACATGCATTCGTTACGTTGTTGACGCCAGAAAAACAACGTTACACTGTCTAACGTCGTGGAAACGAAATACTGACGTCAGCAAGGTGTCAAAACGACGTCGGAACGGCGCCAAATAGCGTCGCGCGCTTCCGCCCAGTGATTTGTTGAAGAATAAATCACTGGATTTAACCATTGTCAATATAGGCAAGGGGTGTTAGAATTAAGAAATAGATCAGCTCTAGCAATAATTTGTTGTGTAATAAATAACTGTTTGGAGGTCAGTTGTAAAATAGATCAAATCACGAGCGCGGAGCGCGAGCGATTTATCTTCTTACAACTGACCTACAAATTGCGATTTATTACTCAACGAATCAAGCACAAGAGCTGATCTACTTCGATTCTAACATAGAAAACGACGAAAAAGTAATTGTATCCTTCAAATTCTTCCAACTTTCCGCCATCAAATAAAGAAATCCTGCCAACAGTTTTGACGGTAACGCTGACGTTTACATGCATTTCTTACGTTGTTGACGCGAGAAAAAAAAAAAAACACCGTCTAACGTCGTGAAAATGAAGACTGACGTCAGCAAAGTGATTTGTTGCACAATAAATCACTGAATTTAACCATTGGATATATAGGCGAGGAGTGTTAGAATATTCGGCACGCACATCGGTACTATGTAATATGAGGCCCTCCCAGTGGGACTGTTCCCTTGTTCCCCTGAAAAAAAATCGGCATTTTCCCTTGTTCCCCAAGGGATCAAAATCTTGATTTTCTCTGTTCCCTGTTCCCCAAAATTGCCTTCCCTTCAATTGTAGACTTTTGTTCTCTTGTTCCCCTGAAATAAATGGCCATATTCCCCTGCTCCCCCAAACCCCTGGGAGGGCCTCACATGGGAAGTTAGCCACCCCCCCCCCCCCCCACAACCCCATCACCCGAGTCTTTTTCACGCACCTTTTCCCGCCATACTTTTCAATAGCACAGTGTCTTACTTAACATGCTTAACCGCATTCATTTTACTTGGACGATCTGCGTAATTATTGTCCACTTAAAATGCAGTAGGCGTTGGCGATGTAACAGTTCGCTTTATTTTGCTTGTCAGCTGTCAGATGACATACGAAATCTGCCATAAACGGACAGTTTTGAGCCTTGACATAGAAACGAAAGTAGAATGACCATATTTGGCGTGACAATATTAGCGCATGCGTTATAAAAGTTTGCTTCCGGGTTGTAAATATATACGGTACCGGCGAAAGTTTGCATGCAGTTTGATTAATTTCACGTTTAAAGTATGGCTTCTTATAGAGAAAGTAAGTTATTCCGTTTAAAGCAGTCAATTTCTCATAAAACACAGGACTGTATGTCGTGACAAGGTCAATTTGACTTTGCTATGAAGTATTTCAGGGAGGGGATACCGGAAGTAGGAAATCAACAGATTTTCTTGGCATTTATCAACTTAATAGCTGTTCATCCGAGAGTATATCAAACGGAATGTACGCAAATTATATTTCAGTATACATTAATTTATCTGTCAGTGTATTTCAATGCTACTGACTGATTCTATAAAACTTGTTACCGATGATTTTTGTTTCGCCACCGAATGTTTCGTACCACCGTGATATCGCAGAAAGCAGATCTGTTGATACCCTGTCTATCTATCTTCTTCAAATGACACGGTCAGAATAGTCACTACATTATATAATCCAACCCTGTACAGGAAATCACCTTTAGGGATCTGCTTATTATCAGATAACAAGTTTAAGCAATTTTGGTATGTCATACTATCTATCTATCTACTGATACTGCATCACCCCCTCGCGGGGATTATGTGCAGGTGTCCGGTGTGCTTCAGACCGTGCGTCAGTGCAGTGAAAGTTAAAAATAAGACAAAGAGGTGAAATATAGTGAGGATGAAATAAAGATAATAGGTTAAAATGTTAAAAGTCTGATCAAGACAAAGTGCAAAGATAAATGGTTAAAAACAATGCTTCCGGTCTAAGGCATGGAGTAGGTCAGACTGTAGACTGCCAGTCTGAAGGATTCAAGGTCTGGCAGCAATGCGATGCTCGGAGGCAGCCTATTCCACTGAACAATGGCGAGGGGGAAAAATGAGTACTTGTAATAGTCGGCAGATGTGTGGATTTGTATAAATGCCAGTGGGTGTGACTTTGAATGTCGCGTAAAAACGCTGGGGGGTGCACAACATATGGTGGCATTGGTACTGCTACAAGCCCATGCACTATTTTGTAAAATAGACATAACCGTGCATCTGTACGCCTGTCCTCAAGAGACCTCCATCCAAGCTCTCTGAGCATGCTAGTAACACTGTCATAGGCTGAATAGCGACTAAATGTCCAACGAGCAGCCCGCCTCTGAACCATTTCAACCTTGTGAGTTAGTGTTTGGGTGTGAAATAAAGATGATAGGTTATACGTTATGTTAATTATAACCAGGATCTGTGTTTAGAAATTCTTTAACAATGGTTACGGAAAATACCAGTCACCACTTGGCAAACTCCATAAATGCGGCCAAAAGTGACTCTGCAAACTGTAAATGCGGTCAAAAAATGACTGGACGGATTGGCAGTTTTATTTTCTCTAGCTCCGTTACAAAGAATGACATATAATCTTACATCTGTGTGCATGCAACTTAAAAAGTTTGCTGTGGCATTGTACAGATTAAAGGTTTCATCAGAATGAGTGTTTTAAATGTTGCGGTGGAAAGGGGTACTTTTTCTTATTGCACAATGAAAATGGTTACTACTTTTTTCAAGAGAACACAGTTAACGGGTTTTGAATATTTCGAGCACACTGTTTTTGGTATGTTTCGCACCGCTTTGTTCCAGTGTCAGGAAAAATAGCAGCAACTGCAAGCTTTGATTAAAACCATACAAATATAAATTTACAGCCAGCATACCATGATCTAGAATGGGCATGGCCAAGCAGTTAGGCTAACTGAAGCTATAAATAAAACCATAAACTATAATCTATACTCAGCATACATGTACATGGTCAAGAAATGGCACATCATAGTAGTTAGGCTGGCCTGGAAGCTGATGACCTCACACTGTTGGGCAGTCCATTCTGTTCCCTTGTTGATCTTGGGAAGGAGTTGAGAGACTAGCCTAGTGGGTGGTGTGCTTATGGTTGTAGACTGCTCCTGGTTATAGACAAATTTTATTTAAAGTTGGTTAGGCCATAATAAAATGTATATAATTATGTTTCAGCCTAATAAAAAACTAGGTAAGGTAGGTTGGCATGTACATGTACCTTTTATTTTATTCAAACATTTTATAATTTTTTTTATAGATTAAAGGATCAAGGATAAATACAGAATAAACAACCAACAATTAACAGAGCGTGTTTTATCGTCAACCAGTTTCAGTTGTCTAAGATCTTTTTCAAGACAATATTTATAAACTAGAATAGCTGGCTGAAGTATTTTATGTATTTTTGTCATTTTTTTTTTCAGTATTTTGCCCATATTTCTTAATAAATTGTTTAGTGTCAGAGCAAAAACCTAGGTAGAGTGGTCGCGGGTTCAACCCCCGCCAAGGTCGGCAACATTCTTTCATGGAGAGTGATCATGAAATATTTTCTACGGTCATTCTCTCCCTTCCGTTGATTCAAGAAGGACAGTTGTCAGTTTCTGGTGAAAGAATGTGCACAATACTGGTAAACCGCTTAGAGGACTAAGCCTGCCCAGTACACGTATGGTTAGGTAAACTGACGCGCTCGACATGACCCGCATTGGGTAGAATGGGCCGTAAAACCTCAACACAAACAAGAGTGGGGAAACTGGAAACATCCATATAATTTTTAGCTCACCTGAGCCAAATGCTCAGGATGAGCTACTGTGATCACCCTCCGTCCGTAGTCTGTCCGTCCCTCTGTCTGTTCACACCTTTGAATGACTTCTCCTCTGAAACCTCTGGGCCAAATTTCTTCAAACTTTATGTGGAGCCTTGGGTTAAAGGGGGGTTGAAAATATGTACAAATGGTCGTTGTCCCTAAATCAAGATGGCCGCCATGCCAATATATAGCTCCCATAGACTTATAATGGGAAAAACTTAAAAAATTTTCTTCTCCGAAACCATGAGGCCCACAGCTTATATATTTTGTATGTAGTAATGTTTAGTGGTCCCCTACAAAAATCCTGCCAATCAAGCCCCTGGGGTCTAAACTGGCCATGCCCCAGGGGGTCGTGAACTCCCATAGACTTATAATGGGAAAAACTAAAAAAACTTCTTCTCTGAAACCATGAGGCCCACAGCTTACATATTTATTATGTAGCAATGTTTAGTGGTCCCCTACATAAATCCTGCCAATCAAGCCTCTGGGGCCCAAACTAGCCACGCCCCGGGGGTCATTAGCTCCCATAGACTTATAATGGAAAAACTTACAAATCTTCTTCTCTGAAACCATTAGGCCCACAGCTTACATATTTAGTACATTTGTATGTAGCAATATTTAGTGGTCCCCTACATAAATCCTGCCAATCAAGCCCCTGGGGCCCAAACTGGCCATGCCCCGGGGTCATCAGCTCCCATAGACTTAAAATGGGAAAAACTTAAAAAAACCTTCTTCTCTGAAACCATGAGGCCCACAGCTTATATATTTAGTACATAGCAATGATTAGTGGTTCCCCACATATATCCTGCCAATCAAGCCCCTAAGGTCCAAACTGGCCACGTCCTGGGGGTTATTAGATCCATAGACTTATAATGGGAAAAACTTCAAAAATCTTCTCCTCTGAAACCATGAAACCACAGCTTATTTATTTAGTATGTAGCAATGTTTAGTGGTCCCCTACATAAGCCCCTGGGGTATAAACTGGCCATGCCCCAGGGGTCATTAGCTCCCATAGACTTATAATGGGAAAAACTTAAAAAAAATCTTCATCTCTGAAACCATGAGGTTCACAGCTTATATCAGTAGTATGTAGCAATGTTTAGTGGTCCCCTACATAAATCCTGCCAATCAAGCCCCTGGGGCCCAAACTGGCCATGCCCTGGGGGTCATTATCTCCCATAGACTTATAATGGGAAAAGCTTAAAAAATCTTCTTCTCTGAAACCATGAGGCCCAGAGCTTATATATTTAGTATGGAGTGGTGGTACCCTACATAAATCCTGCCAGTCAAGCTCCTGGGTCAAAACTGGCCACGCCCCAGGGGTCATTAGCTCCCATAGACTTATAATGGAAAAAACTTAAAAAATCTTCTTCTCTGAAACCAAGAGGCGCACAGCTTACATATTTAGTATGTGGCAATGTTTAGTGGTACCCTACAAAAATCCTGCCAATCAAGCCCCTGGGGCCCAAACTGGCCACGCCCCAGGGGTCATTAGCTCCCATAGACTTATAATGGGAAAATATTAAAAAATCTTCTTCTCTGAAACCATGGGGCCCACAGCTTATATATTTAGTATGTAGCAATGTATAGTGGTCCCCTACATAAATCCTGCCAATCAAGCCCCTGGGGTCCATTTGGCCACACCCCAGGGGTCATATGTTTATATAGAGCTATAATAGCTAAAGAACCTTCAAAAATCTTCTTCCCTGAAATCATGAGGCTAAAACCATGATGTCCAGAGCTTATACATGTATATTTAGTGTGTAGCAATGTTTAGTGGTCCCCTGCATAAATCCTGCCAATCAAGCCCCTGGGGTCTAAACTAGCCATGCCCCGGGGGTCATTATCTCCCATAGACTTATAATGGGAAAACCTTAAAAAATCTTCTTCTCTGAAACCTTGAGGCCCACAGCTTATATATTTAGCAGTGATTTTTTTTTCAATTTTGCCTTTATTGGTCCTGGGACTCGCTAGGTCCAGAATTCATGCATCCCAAACTCAAACTATGCATCCAGCCTGGGACTCGTGGTGAAATATTTTGTTGCGTCCTAGACTTTTCATTTAAACTTGTGTAACAGTGTTTTATAATTACTTTCTTAGTATTTTAATTAGATGTGCAATAAAAGTAAATAGTGGTGACTGAGTTGCTTTAATTCTTTCCAGAAAACTTCCTTAGAAATATGAAACTATAGTACCACTGTCTATTAAAACAGAAGTGTTAAGAAAATGTTTTCACCTACAGGTTTATGAAAATGTTTTCATAAAACTTCAGTTTTTGTGACAGATGATCAAATACCTGTGATACATAATTAAGGACAGACATTTTGTCTGTTTTGACTAGACCGTAATACAAAGCAGAGACTTTTTTTTGTCTGTTGCTTTGTGGGTTCAGTTTGGAACTGGGGGTTTCCGTTATCGAGATCGCCATCATCGGTAGTCACAGACTTTGTTGTCTGTGTCAGTCTGATTTGCTGACGTAGCAGACCGAACAGCGTTTGCTGTAAGGGGTCTAGTTTTATTGTTTTATTATCTTTTTAGGGTGCAGCTTTTTCTTCTTTCAAAAAAAAAAAAAAAAAAAAAAAAAAAAGAAACAAAAAACGACCGCTGTTTCCTGTTGACAGTTGCAATGTCAATGTCGGTGTTATGATAAAAATTCTCAACAGACTAAAAACCAATACTTTAGTGTCCGCTACGGTTTCCTCCGGTACTGGACAACTTGGTATTGATTTTTGACTGTATAGGTAGAATCGGTGTACCCTAGAGATACGACGCCTTTCAGTGTTGGCTTTTACCAAACACGGTACTGAAACACCGCTTGCGCATTCGCTTTTTCCGAAAATGAAAGTAGATTTCAAGAAGCAAAACGTGCGTACATTTGAGAATTTTATGAGTCCATGGGACTCACCGAGGCTAATTTTTTGCGTCCTCTGGCGAAATTATGCGTACAGGACGCAGGACGCACGCCTAAAAAAATCACTATTTAGTGTATAGCAATGCTTAATGGTCCCCTACATAAATCTTGCCAATCAAGCCCCTGGGCTTCAAACTGGCCACACCCCAGGGGTCATATGTGTATATAGAGCTATATAGCTACAGAACATTAAAAAATCTTCTTCTTTGAAACCATGAGGCCCAAAGCTAACAGATTAAGTATGTAGAGATGTTTGGTAGTCTCCTACATAAATCCTGCCAATCATGCCCCTGGGGTCCAAATTGGCCGTGCCACGGGGGTCATTAGCTCCCATAGACTTAAAATGGGAAAAACCTAAAAAGTCTTCTTCTCTGAAGTCATAAGGCCCACAGCTTATATACTTAGTATGTAGCAATGCGTAGTGGTCCCCTACTTAAATCCTGCCAATCAAGCCCCTGGGGTCCAAACTGGCCACACCCCAGGGGTAATCCTGCCAATCATGCCCCTGGGGTCCAAATTGGCCGTGCCACGGGGGTCATTAGCTCCCATAGACTTAAAATGGGAAAAACCTAAAAAGTCTTCTTCTCTGAAGTCATAAGGCCCACAGTTTATATACTTAGTATGTAGCAATGCGTAGTGGTCCCCTACTTAAATCCTGCCAATCAAGCCCCTGGGGTCCAAACTGGCCACACCCCAGGGGTCATATGTTAATATAGAACCGTGTAGCTAAAGAACCTTCAAAAATCTTATTCTCTGAAACCATGAGGACCAGAGCTAACAGATTTAGTGTGTAGCAATATTTGGTGGTCTTCTACATTAATTCTTCCAACCATGCCCCTGGGGTCCAAATTGGCCACTTTTCAGGGGTTTGCCATACCCTGGGGGTCATTTACTCCCACAGATTTATAATGGGAGAAAACTTAAAAGATCTTCTTCTGTGAAACCATCAGGCCCACAGCTTATGTATTTAGTATGTAGCAATATTTAGTGGTCCCCAACATAAATCCTGCCAATCAAGCCCCTGGGGTTTAAACAGGTTTTACTTATGGCCCTTTGAAAATTTCAGCATTTTAACCTTGTAAGCAAGATATCTCAAAAGCTGTTTAATCATTGCCTTGAAACTTGATTGGCTAATAAGGAATGATGAGTAAATCCCCTGGGCCCATTTGTTCAAAGCGTCGTTAGCTTAACGAGCTCGTTAAGGGTCATTTCGTTAATTGTTTTAGCAGATTCAATATACAATATTTTGATATTTTTTTCTGAAAAAATGTGAGTAGCTTTTGCACTGCAAAAGCTACTCACATTTTTTCAGCAAAAAATATCAAAATATTTGCGTATCACTCGATGTAAATTTTAACGAATCGTTAACTAACGACATTGTTAGCTTTGAACAAGTGGGCCCTGATTGACTTAATGCAGTTAACTCAGGTGAGTGTTGTGGCCCATAGGCTTCTTGTTTCAACTACATGTAATCAGTGTTGATATTTTCGTATTTCTGCACAAGAAAAATATGTTCTGGTATTTATTAGAAGTGCCTCATTGAGGTGCTTAATGAATACTCACAACATATAGTTTGATGTAGAAATAAGAAAAATTATTGTGTGGATACCAACACTTATCTGGAGCTTTGCAGTTTGTAGTTTACCAAAGACACCAAGAGGAAGAACCAACCACGACAACAGCACACATGCAATAAACAAAAGAAAAACTAAGTAACCAGCTCCTTTCATCACAATGCTAACAGCTGGCCTCGGTGACTTAGTTGGATGCGCCGTTCGACTGGAGACCAGGAGGTAGCGGGTTCAATTCCCGCCGAGATCGGCAACTTTCTTTCTTGGAGATTGATCGTGAAATATTTTGTAAGATTGATCATGAAATATTTTGTACAGTCATTCTCTCCCTTCCACTGATTCAAGAAGGGCAGTTGTCAGTTTCTGGCGAAAGAATGTGCACAATACTGGTTAACTGCTTAGAGGACTAAGTGTGCCCAGTAAACGTGTGGTTAGGTAAACTGACCGCGCTCGACATGACCCCATTGAGTTGTCTGTTCATAGAATTTTATGCAAGAATGAGTTTTTCTAATTAATCATTTCAGGATGTACCTTTCCCACATTACCTAGAACAGCTAGAGGTGCACCACTTGTTCTTGGAGCTGATCCAAAAGGACAGAATATCCTGTATAGTAATGATAAAACTGTTGTCATTAGAGATGTTCAGGTAGCTATACTAGCATATTACCTAAATATTGGAACATAACTGCAGGGTTTTCCCTCAGGGTTTTAAAATGAGAGTCCCATGGACTCCCTTATGTGGCATTAAGGGGTCCATTTAATAAAATTTAGGGGTTTATTATTTTAACCTTTACCACTCTCTGGGCATTTTCAGCAGACGGCAAATTGATGATATTTTTCTTATTTTTCCCAGAAAACAGGATCTGACATTTCATGCAAATTGTCTCCTGAGGAGACAATTTGCATGCAATGTCAAATCCTGTTTTCTGGGAAAAATAAGAAAAATATTTCAAAATGTCGTCTGCTGAAAATTTTACCCAGAGTGCTAAGCGTTAAAGAGTGATCTTTAAGCACTAACTGTAATTGCAGCAGATGACACTTTGAATTACTTTTTTCTTTTCAGAAAAAATAAGGCTTGGCATTTCAAGTGAATTGCCTGCATAGCAGAAAATTCACATGAAATGTCAAGACTTATTTTCTCTGAAAAATAAAATAAATTTTTAGACTGTTGTCTGCTACATTTTGCTTTTGGGCTTCGTCGGTTAACTATTGCCTGAATATTGGTAAGTCTTAACCTTTATACCATGAATACATTAAAATACAAAACCGTAGATACATGTAGATAAAATTATTTTGCATTACCTTCTGTGTGCATCACTCAGAACCCTTTCCCCTAGCTTTTTAGAGTCCCGAACAAGGTTTTGGGGGTAAAACCTGCCAAAAGGCTAGTCAGGGAAAACCCTGGTAACTCCTTACGGTAACTATCCTAAAAATTCTGTAAACCAACTTTTCTAACACAATGGCATATATGCAAACAGTGCAGACCCAAATCAGACTGCTCCTAAAGTCTGATCAGGATCTACACTGTTTACCTCACCAGCAAGTATTTTGTGGATTAAATGCATAAAAATAAAATTTAGACAAAAAAATGTGACATAAAGTGTTTGACATTTTAAGACATTTTACCATACTGTATGTATACAAAATGGACAACTACCATTTACTACCAGACTGTTAATGTGTCTAATACTGCATGATATTAACGTAGTAAACAGTGTAGACACTGATCAGATGCTGGACATCTGACCTGTGTCTACACTGTTTGCTAAAGTCTGTATGTCCCAATATTTAGAGTAAAAGTTTATAATATGCAACTCATGAAAAAGGCCCTTATGTGCTTTGTGGACAGCGGATGCCCTGATCAGCCTGCCCATTTGTGCAGGCTGATCTAGGCCTTTGTTGTCCCCTTACAGAATCAGTGGATACTGTAGTATATATCCACGAACAAAGAAATCCAGATCAGACTGCCCATACTCATCTGGAGCTTCGCTGTTTACCGGCACAGTGGCTCAGTGGTAGAGCTCCCGCTTTGTGACCAGGAGATTGCTGGTTCGATCCCCAGCTTGAGTTTATCAAATTTTTTCATGCTCAGCTCAGCTGAGCATGAAATTTGTCCTGTTAATAAATCTCAAATCACTAATAGCTGCAAATTCTTTCTTGCTAAACATAGCTGCACATAAAAATTTCTATGCAAATAAATATGAAAATGCCAATTTATGTCTGTCTGTTCTGAAACCTGTCTCTTAGCAACAATAGTTGCCGTCCATTTCTGTTACATTTCTATCATAACTCCAGGTAAGAATAGTATCCATATAAAGGGTTTTCTTATTTTTCCATGAAAACATATGCTACATGGGTACTCATTAGAAGCGGTGCTCGTATGTATTTGCTGAAAAAGGTACCTTATCTAGGGCTGAGAAACCTATTTATTCCATAATGCCTGTCTAATCCATTATTACAGTGCTTGCACTAACTGTCAAAATCAGGAAGTCCAAGGACGTCATAGCTCCAATATCTGGAAGTCCTGGTGATTAAATTTTTTCACTCACTTTCAGAAATTCAACCTCAATATTCTTAAACTCTCATTTATGGAGTAAAACTGCCATTGGTAAGCTAAATAACACTTGAATTCATTCCAAATTTTTGTTATAAATGACTAAATATCTTTAAAACTTGGGAGTCCCAGACTTCCTGGCATTGATTTTTGGAAGTCCCAGGGCAGTTTTTGGGAGTCTCTGTCTCCCAGACTTCCCTTAATGCAAGCACTGTCCATAGCTATTTTCTAGTCCCAGAGGTGTTTTGAATAGAAATGTTTTCATAGCTACAGATAAGAGGGGGTATCCACATAATATTTTTCTTATTTTTCCACGGAAACATATGTTGTGGGTACTCATTTGAAGCACCTCGGTGAGGCGCTTCTAATGAGTACCCACAATATATGTTTTCATGGAGAAATAAGAAAATATCAGCATTTTTCGCATGAAAAAAGCATCTTATCTGTTGCTATGATGTTTTGTTTGTTTGTGTTGAGGTTTTACGGCCCAGTCAACCCAATGGGGTCATGTCGAGCGCGGTCAGTTTACCTAACCACACGTTTACTGGGCAGGCTTAGTCCTCTAAGCGGTTAACCAGTATTGTGCACATTCTTTTGCCAGAAAAGAGCTATGATGTTTTACATATTTTGTTAAATGTCCTAAAATTTTGTACACCAAAGTTGTTGACAAAATAGTATATGCAAACAGAGCAGACCCAGATCAGACTGCTTCTGAAGGAGCAGTCTGATCAGGGTCAACACTGTTGCCATTCTACTAAGTATTTCAAGAAACACCTGCTGTCTTACTTTGTTTCAGAATGTAGGAGTTTGTGATTTGTATGCAGAACATTCCTACCCTGTTAATGTGGCTAAGTACTCCCCTACACGGTTTTATATTGCTTCTGGAGGTAAGGATCAGTTACTGTAGACAAAAGTTAACACTAAACATGCTGGGTAAAAATTTCAGCAGATGGCATTTCAAAATATTTTCCTTATTTGTCCTGTAGTGTCCGGATGGCCGTGTGGTAAGGGCGTCCGACTTTGAGTCTCAAGGTCAGGGGTTCGAATCCCGCTAGAGGCAGAATTCTGCTCATGACTCTGACGCTTTATTGAGCAGAGCTTTTCATTATCACAATTCCCTCATCTCCATATGACTTAAATAATGTTGAAAGGGATGTTAATCAGCAAATCATCATCATCATCATCATTCTTCCCAGAAAGTATTTTCATAGCTACAGATAAGAAGGGGTATCCACATAATATTTTCCTTATTTCTCAACGAAAACATATGTTGTGGTACTCATTAGAAGCGCCTCGGTGAGGCGCTTCTAATGAGTACCCACAACATACGTTTTTGTTGAGAAATAAGAAAGATATCAGCATTTTTCGGATGAAAAAAGCACCTTATCTCTTGCTGTGATTTTACATTTCTTATGAGACAGCTTGCATGAAATGTCAAATCCTATCTTCTGGGAAAAATTAAGCAAACAATATTATCAATTGTCGTCTGCTGAATTTACCCATAACTTGCTGTTACCTGACAACCTTGTAAATGTATTTGAGCTGTAACTTGAACATGTACACCTGGCCCGAGGTTATAAAACGTTTTTCATGCTCAACCCAGCTTAGCATGATTTTTGTCTCATATTTACTAACAATTGCGAACTCCTTGGTAAACATTGCTGACCATGAAAATTTCTCTGCTAACAAGTATGAAAATGCCAATTATTGTTGGCATTTTCATATTTATTAGCAGAGAAAATTTCATGCTCATCTTAGTTGAGCATGAAAAAAGTTTTATAACCTTGGGGCCTGGCAAAGACAGATCAGTCTCTACATTGTGGGGTAGTCTGACCAGTCTTCAGTGTTTCCTGAAGAAATCTTGGATGCTGAGCTATCCAAAGAACATGCAGTGAAGACTGATCAGACTGCATGGGTGAACAGGCTGATTCACGTCTTAGCTGGGCACTCATGTCTGAAGGAACATTGTCTCACATAGTGTCTAGTTTGATATGTAATGTGAGAAAAGGGGAAAAAGACTTTATGTGAACAGTAATGGTGCACATCAGCTTGCACAATCACACAAATCTGATCCATAGCTACAAATAAGAAGGGGTATCCACATAATGTTTTTTTATTTCTCGACGAAAACATATGTTGTGGATACTCATTAGAAGCGCCTCACTGAGGCGCTTCTAATGAGTACCCACAACATATGTTTTCATTAAGAAATAAGAAAGATATCGGCAGTTTTCGGATGAAAAAAATGCCTTATCTGTTGCTATGTGATCAGGGCTACATTTGTTCTTTGATGTCATCTGCAGCATCCATTGATTATGTTAAGGACTACACAAATGCCAACATAAAGGATAAGACTTTTCTGTGTCAGTCTATGCAAAATCCATAGTATAACCACACATGTCAGGACAAGTTTTTTCAGTCTGGCAAAAATTCTAAGAATTTCAAATACACTGGAACCTGTTTGTTAGATGGCTCATTCTAAGACAGTTTTGGATATAAGACAGTTTAAAAGTGTTGTATCCAAACAAAAATGCATAAAATATGTAGAAAAATGAATATTTATGGTCATTTTTCTATATAATCGATACATTTTGTTTGGATAGAACACAGTGATTTAGCTAACATGATTTTTGCTTTGGATCCCAGTAATAGTGTTACATGTATAAAGCGGTCATGGGTTACATTTGAATCATTTGTGAGACAGACTTAGAAAAGTGTTCATGTAGATGTATGTTGCACATCTTTTAACATGGCGTTTTCATAGGAGCTGTTTTATGAACTAAGGTCCAACCTCAATAGCTCGAACATGGATGGCTCATTTACTGTGGCTAATTCGAACTTGTTTTTGAGTCCCTATGAAATTCTTCTGATAGCTCAAGAAAACAGATATTTAGGGAAATTTTCATTTTATCATGAAATTATGTTGTGTGTACTCATTAGAATTGCCTCATCAAGGTGGTTCTAATGAGTATACTCAACATACCATTACTGTTTAGAAAATCAAAGCTACTTACCTAAATTTTTGCCATTTGCTTCCTGACCTGGTGCAATGATTAACCTCAGTAGCTCGAACAACCCATATCTTGAACAAATTTTCATGGTCCGAAGGATGTTCGAACCATTGAAGTTCGACTGGTCTAATTTTCACTTTCATAAAAAGTAAGAAATAAAGTTCAATTTTATTTTGCCTTAATTATAGCCTTCAATAGGTTTATAGGCATAATATTAAAGGGGTTGAGATGAGTGCTTTTCTTTTCTTTTTTTTTTTTTCTTTTTTTTTTAAATCAAACAATATGTATGTTCGATTAGCCAAAGATCATAAATCTGGCATTCTCATTCCTAAGATTATCTGCCTTTCAGATATCTGAAAAATCAGGTTTTGATGAGTATAGTGGAGGAATATCACATAGCTACAGGTTAGAGGGGGTATCCATATGTTTTTCTTACTTCTCAACAAAAACATATGTTGTGGGTACTAAGAAGGGGTATCCACATAATATTTTCCTTATTTCTCAACGAAAACATATGTTGTGGTACTCATTAGAAGCGCCTCAGCGAGGCGCATCTAATGTGTGGTACTCATTAGAAGTGCCTCAGTGAGGTGCTTCTAATGAGTACCTACAACATATGTTTTTGTGAAGAAATAAGAAAGATATCAGCATTTTTTTGGATGAAAACAGCGACTTATCTATTGCTATGATATCATGCAGTGTTTGCCTTACTTTGCCATGCTTTTATTGTTCTCTATTCTAGATCAGAGTGGTAAGGTTAGAATCTGGGACACAATAAATAAGGAACACATATTGAAAAATGAATTTCACGTCCTGGGTGGTCCTATTAAGGATATTGCTTGGGACTCGGAATCAAAACGATTGGCTGTTGCTGGGGAAGGAAAGCAAAGGTAAGTTTTAAGAATTATTTGCGCATGCTTATTTTCAAGTTTAGCATTCTCAGGTCAAATTCAGCAGATGACATATTGGTGGTATTTCTTGTTTTTCCAGGAAATAATTTGAGACAGTTTGCTTGAAATTTTGAGCCAAATTTTCTGGAAAATAAAAAAAAAAAATATTTGCCCATTTCATCTAATGAATCTTTACCCAAAATGCTTAACCTTTCTCTGGGCATTTTCAACAGACGACAAATTGATATTTTTTTTTTATTTTCCCCAGAAAACAGGATTTGACATTTCATGCAAATTGTCTCCATAGGAGACAATTTGCATGAAATTTCAAATCCTATTTGAATACCCACAAGATAGGTTTTTATGGAGATAAAAGGAAAATGATTTTGTTGATACTTGTCCTGTCTGTATACACAATCTTTTGCCGGCCTCAGCGGCTCAGTAGGATGTGCGTCTGACTGATGATCAGGAGGTTGTGGGTTTGATCCCCGCTGGGTCAGACACCACTCTTGCATGGAGATTGATCATGAAATATTTTCTATGGTCATTCTGTCTTTTCTGCTGATTCAAGAAGGACAGTTGTCAGTTTCTAGAGAAGGAATGTGCACAAATACTGCTTAACTGCTTAGAGGACTAAGCCTGCCCAGGAAAAGTGCAGTTAGGTAAACTGACTGGCTCGACATGACCATCACAGTGTTGACTGGTCTGGTAAATTCCAAACCTAACCAAACAAAAATAACATCTGACACTTCATGCAAACTTGCATGAAGTGTAAAATCCTATTTTCTAGGAAAAAGATGAAAAATATTTTAAAATATTGTCTGCTGAAATTTTTTACCCAGCATGCAAAGTGTTAATTTCCTAGCACTAAATAGGAATGTTATCCATATTAACCCTTGTCCCGCTAAACCCAGATATGTCCTGCCTTTGCAAACAGTGTAGATCCAGATCAGTTGGCTTCTGAAGAAGCCAACTGATCTGGATCTGCACTGTTCACCATTGTGTATGTGAATTTGTATCAACAACCTGGATCAAGTAATTTGATTTGCTGAAAATAAGAAATGGTCGTGGCATCTTAATTTATTCAGCAGGACAAGGGATAATTATGTTCCCCACCATAGGGGGAACATATTGTTTTTAGTGTGTATCCCGTCGGCGTAGCCTCTTGTCCCGCTCTGTCTCCTTATTGAATGGACATATTTTAGCCAAACTTACACAAATATATCATTGGGAGGGGGAAAAATGCTGATTAGATTTTGGTGACCGTGACCCCATTTTCAAGGTCACAGGAGGGCTTAGATTGTTGGAAAATGGCTTGTCCGCACCATATCTCTTGAAGGAATGAATAGATTTTAACCAAACTTGCACATCTATATTGTTGGGACATGCAAAAGAACTGATTAGATTTTGGTGACCTTGACCCCATTTTCAAGGTCCCAGGAGGGCTTAGATTGTTGGAAAATGACTTGTCCGCACCCTATCTCTTGTAGGAATGCATAGATTTTGACCAAACTTGCACATCTACAATGCTAGGACATGTAAAAGAACTGATTAGATTTTGGTGACCTTGACCCCATTTTCAAGGTCAAAGAAGGGCTTAGATTGTTGGAAAATGGCTTGTCCGCACCCTATCTCTTGTAGGAATGAATAGATTTTGACCAAACTTGCACATCTACAATGCTGGGACATGTAAAAGAACTGATTAGATTTTGGTGGCCTTGACCCCATTTTCAAGGTCACAGGAGGGCTTAGACTGTTGGAAAATGGCTTGTCCGCACCCTGTCTCTTGTAGGAATGAATAGATTTTGACTAAACTTGCACATCTACAATGCTGGGACATGTAAAAGAACTGATTAGATTATGGTGACCTTGAACCCATTTTCAAGATCACAGGAGGGCTTAGATTGTTGGAAAATTGCTTGTCTGCACCCTATCTCCTGAAAGAATGAATGGATTTTGACCAAACTTCTACATCTTAATTGTTAAGACATGGAAAAGAACTGGTTAGATTTTGATGACCTTGACCCATTTTCAAGGTCACACTAAGGCTTAGATTGGTGGAAAATGGCTTGTCTGCACCTTTTCTCCTGAAGGAATGAGTAGATTTCGACCAAACTTGCACAGCTATATTTTTAGGACATGGAAAAGAACTGATTAGATTTTGGTGACCTTGATCCCATTTTCAAGGTCACAGGAGGGCTTAGATTGTTGGAAAATAGCTTGTCTGCACTGTATCTCTTGAAGGAATGGCTGGATTTTAACTAAACTTGCACAGCCAAATTGATGTGGCATGGAAAATAACTAATTTTATTTTGGTGACCTTGACCCCATTTTCAAGGTCACAGGAGGGCTCAGATTGTTGGATAATGGCTTGTCTGCACGCTATCTGCTGAATAAATGGATGGATTTTGACCAAACTTGCACAGCTATATTGTTGAGATAGAGACAAGAACTGATTAGATTTTGTGACCGTGTTCCCATTTTCAAGGTTACACAAGGGCTATGATTTTAGAAAATGGCTTGTCAGCACCCTATCTCATTGAGGAATGGATGAATATTGACCAACTTACATATAGATATATTGTGACCTTGAGTTTATTACAGATACAATCTATTTTAACAATATGTCTGTTCAAACTGGTGGGGGGACATACGTTTTCCTCCGAAAACACTGTTCTATTTAATATTCGTTCTTATTTCACAAAAATGTATGCTGTGGGTACTCATTAGAGGCATCAGCACGACACAGCTAACATTTGTCTGTATTGAGAAGGAAGAAGACTATCAGTACTTTTTTGATTGAAAAGACTGCCTTAACTTATAATCTGGAGTCCAAAGGGGACTGTAAAAATCAGTTCACAAGTCTTTACATCTGTCTATAATATCCATAGACATAATCATGTGCCCTTTGGCTCATGTGTCCCTAGATATATTTTGATAATACTTGGTAGAAATACTGACTGCGTCAAGTAGGTTTGAGTACATAATAATTATACATGAAGTTTGATCAAGACCGTCGCTTTGGCTTGAATTCAAAGATCTAGATGCTTTTTTTGTCAGCCAAAAAGTATTGTTATTTTTCTTATAAATTCTCCATAGCTCCATAAGATGCTTTTTTCAACCAAAAAGTACTGATATTTTTCTTATTTCTCCATGAAAACAGATGTTGTGGTGCTCAGTACATTCAGTTCAAACATTAATCATTAGAGCATCAATGACAGTGGCCGCAGGTGACATTTTGCAGCATTTTATTAGCTCACTTGAGCATGAAGTGCTCAAGGTGAGCAATTGTGATCGGTCTATGTCCGTCATGCATCATCCGTCGTGTGGTGTCAACAATTTACTTTAAACGACAACTCCTCCTACATTACTGAGCCAATTTCAATTAAACTTCACAGGAATGTTGCCTTGGTGCCTCTTCACCAAAATAGGTAAAATGTTTATTTTGAATTTCTGCACCTGAACCGAAAGGCCAAATGACTCGAAACCTGGTAGGAAGTATCTGGGCTACTTGTAGATCAAAAATAGTGAAAATCATTCTGATCACAAGTCCAAGATAGCTGCTATATTGAAAATTTATTTTGAGATTAATTCTCTTGAACTGAAAGGCCAATTGACTCTAAATGTGGTTTATTTTTTCAGAGAAAATAAGGCTTGACATCTGTCGTAAATTGTCTGCACATGGAATATCAAGCCTTATTTTCTTTGAAAAATAATAAAAATGAATTTAGAATGTCATCGGCTTCAGTTTTGCACCTTTTAATGTTAATTTGTTTCCTTTCTAGTTATGTGCAGTGCATCACAGCAGATTCCGGGAACACTATTGGTGATATGACTGGAAATACAAAAGCTGTCAACTCTGTAGCATATAAACCAAATCGTCCATTCCGTATAGCAACAGGAAGTGAAGATTTTAGTGTGCAGTTTTTTGAAGGCCCGCCATTTAAGAGGAAGGCTGAGAAAAATGACCACACCAACTTTGTACAGACTGTTCGCTATTCACCAAATGGTGAGGTGTTTATCACTGGTGGCTCAGATGGCAAGGTATGTATTTAATTTAACCTTTACCGTTCTCTGGGCTAATTCAGCAGATTCCAAATTGGTGATATTTTTTTTTTTTATTATTTTCACCAGAAAACAGGATTTGACATTTCATGCTTCATGCAAATTGTCTCCAATTGTGATCACTCACCGTCCGTCGTCGTCGTTGTCGTCGTCCGTCCATCCGTTCACAATCTTTAAACAACATCTCCTCCTAAACCACTGATTGGATTTTGACCAAATTTCACAGGAATGATCCTTGGTTGATTCTCTTTCAAAGTTGTTCAAATGGTTCCGGTCCATTGCATATCTAGGTCACAGGAGCTAAAAATAGATTTTTTAACTAAAAACTCAAAAAATCTTCTCGTCAGAAACCACTGGACCGATTTCAATAAAATTTTGCAGAAATGTTCCTTTGGTGATCCTCTACCAAGATTGTTCAAGCCATTTGGATTCGTCAAAAAACATGGCCGCCAGGGGGCAGGGCTTATTTTCCCTATATATCTATATAGAAAACTTTAAAAATCTTCTTGTCATAAAGCACTGGACGGATTTCAATATAATTTTGCAGTAATGTTTCTTCGATGCCCCTCTACCAATTTCCATATGATTTTGCAGAAATGTTCCTTTGGTGATCCTGTTGCAAGATTGTTCAAGCCATTTGGATTTGTCAAAAAACATGGCCACCAGGGGGGCGGGGCTTATTTTCCTTATATATCTATATAGAAAACTTTAAAAATCTTCTTGTCATAAAGCACTGGACGGATTTCAATATAATTTTGCAGTAATGTTTCTTCGATGACCCTCTACCAAGATAGTTCAAGCCGCCATGATTCTTTAAAAAACATGGCCGCTAGGGGGCGGGGTTCATGTTTCATATATATCTGTATAGAAAACTTTAAAAATCTTCATGTCATAAACCACTGGACCAATTTCAATATAACTTGGCAGAAATGTTTCCTTAGTGACCCTCTATCAAGATTGTTCAAGCCGTCATGATTTGTCAAAAAACATGGCCGCTAGAGGGTGCGGGGCTTATTTTCCATATATATCTATATAGAAAACTTGAAAAAATCTTGTTGTCAGAAACCACAGGACTGATTTCAATATAACTTCACAGAAATGTTTCCTTGGTGACCCTTTACCAAGATTGTTCAAACCGTTATGATTTGTCAAAAAACATGGCCGCTAGGGGGCGGGGCTTATTTTCCTGTATATCTATATAGAAAATTTTAATAGACTTTTCAGAAACCACTTGACCGATTTCAATGTAACATTGCAGGAATGTTTCTTATGTAACCCTCTATCAAGATTGTTCAAGCCGTCATGATTCGTCAAAAAACATGGCCGCCAGGAGTTGGGGCTTATTTTCCTTATATATCTATAGAAAAATTTAAAACTCTTCTTGTCAGAAACCACTGAACTGATTTCGTTATAACTTTGCAGAAATGTTTCCTTGGTGACCCTCTACTAAGATTGTTCAAGTAATCATGATTCGTCAAAAAACATGGCTGCCGGGGGCAGGGCTTATTTTCCCTATATATCTATATATAAAACTTTAAAAATCTTCTTTTCAGAAACCAATGGACCGATTTCAATACAATTTGGCAGGAATGTTTCTTTGGTGACCCTCTACAAAGATTGTTCAAGCCGTCATGATTCATCAAAAAACATGGCCGCTAGGGGGCGGGGCTATATATCTATATAGAAAACTTTAAAAATCTTCTCATAAGAAACAGTTGGACCGAATTCAGTGTAACTTGGCAGGAATGTTGCTTTGGTGACCTTCTACCAAGATTGTTCAAGCCTTCATGATATGTCAAAATCCATGGCCCCCATAGGGGCGGGGCTTATTTTTTCATCTATATCTGCATAGAATTTTAAAATTCTTATTGTCACATACCCCATGACCGATTTCAATATTACTTGGCTGGAATGTTGCTTTGGTGAACCTCTATCAAGATTGTACAAGCAGTCATGATTCGTCAAAAAACATGGCTGCCATGGGGTGGGGCTTGTTTTCCCTATATATCTAAATAGAAAACTTTAAAAATCTTCTTGTCAGAAACCACTGAACAGATTTCAATATAACTTGGCAGGAATGTTCCTTTGGTGACCCTCTACCAAGTTTGATCAAGCTTTTATGATTCGTCAAAAAACATGGCCGTTAGGGCGTAGGGCTTTATAGCTATATAAAACTTTTTAAACCACTGGACCAATTTCAATATAACTTGGCAGAAATGTTCCTTTGGTGACCCTCTTTTAAGATTCAGTTCAAGTCGTCAAGATTTGTAAAAAAAACATGGCCGGGGGTGTGGTGGAGGGGAGTGGGGGTGGTTAGTGCTATAAAGTTTATAGATTTCATGATTCGTCAAAAAGCATGGCCATTAGGGCATAGGGCTTTATAGCTATATAAAACTTTTTAAACCACTGGACCAATTTCAATATAACTTGGCAGAAATGTTCCTTTGGTGACCCTCTTTTAAGATTCAGTTCAAGTCGTCAAGATTTGTAAAAAAAACATGGCCGAGGGTGTGGTGGAGGGGGGTGGGGGTGGTTAGTGCTATAAAGTTTATACAAAAATCCTAGAGCAGTGAACTTGGCTGAAACTTCAACAGTAAATATGCAAATCTGTTTGGTCAGGTGAGCAATATAGGACCATCATGGTCCTCTTGTTTTTTCAACTTTTTCCGCTTTGTTTAACTTAGTCAGTTTTTACCTAAAACCCTTATAATCAGTGGGTGTCTCGTGAGCGCAACTCCTCCTACAGTTTTTGGCCAATCATTTTGAAACTTCACAGATGTTTTGGCAACGGTGTAAAAATGTGCATATTGTTTGCATATAATTCTCAGATTTTTTTTTTCAACTTTTTCCACTTTGTTAACTTAGTCAGTTTTTACCTAAAACCCTTATAGTCAGAGGGTGTCTCATCCTGCAGTTTTAGGCCAATAGTTTTGAAACTTCAGAGATGATTAAGTCAGGGTCTGAAGATTTGCATATTGTTTGCACATAAATCTCAGATTTTTTTTTTCTCAACTTTTTCCGCTTTGTTAACTTAGTCAGTTTTTACCTAAAACCCTTATAGTCAGTGGGTGTTTCGTGAGCGCAACTCCTCCTGCAGTTTTAGGCCAATAGTTTTGCAACTTCACAGATGATTAGGTCATGGTCTGAAGATGTGCATATTGTTTGCACATAAATCTCAGATTCATTTCAGCGGAGTTAGGGGCCCTTGATGTATGCCCAAAATTGGTTTCCGCTCAATATCTTGTGAAAGAATTGATGGATTAGGATCATATTTTGCATACGTATTGTTGTTAACAATACCTAGCTTGGAATTGTCACATGACATTTTTCGTCAATTTTCAGCTGAGTTACTGGTCTTGATTAATGGGCAAAAATGATATCCGCTCAATATCTTGTGAAATAATGGACAGGTTTAGATCAAATTTTGCAAGCCAATATTCCAAATTTTCTACTTTGTCCATTTTTCTTACAAACTAACCCATCAATTTCTTGAATACTTTAGATTTTTTTCAATACAAATAGGAACTTGTATGACTTAATCCCCGCAGGTGTGACATCGCTTTCCGCGGATTTCTTGTCTTGCTTTGCGTATCAAATGTCATAAGGGACTTCTTGTATCATTTTATTTTATTTCCAAACACAATACAGTATTTTATTTCCAAACACAATACAGTTTATTTTTTTTAAAAAAAAATGTTTTTTATCAGAGCAGGAGATATGTTAAATAAGCATTTTAAAAGTTGTTTATTTGTCTGTTTTTAGCTCACTTGAGGAGCTAAAAATAGATTTTTTAACTAAAAACTTAAAAAATCTTCTTGTCCGAAACCACTGGCCTGATTTCAATATAATTTTGCAAAAATGTTCCTTTGGTGATCCTCTACCAAGATTGTTCAAGCCATTTGGATTCGTCAAAAAACATGGCCGCCAGGGGGCGGGGCTTATTTTCCCTATATATCTATATAGAAAACTTTAAAAATCTTCTCATCACGAAAACATGCCTATATAATTTTGACCCCCATAAACGCCATTTTTTAGCTCACCTGAGCCGAAGGCTCAAGGTGAGCTATTGTGATCACTCACCGTCCCTCGTCGTCGTCGTCGTCGTCCGTATGTCCGTCCATCCACAATCTTTAAACAACATCTCCTCCTAAACCACTGATTGGATTTTGACCAAACTTCACAGGAATGATCCTTGGTTGGTCCTCTTTCAAAGTTGTTCAAATGGTTCCGGTCCGTTGCATATCTAGGTCACAGGAGCTAAAAATAGATTTTTTAACTAAAAACTTAAAAAATCTTCTTGTCAGAAACCACTGGACCGATTTCAATATAATTTTGCAGAAATGTTCCTTTGGTGATCCTCTACCAAGATTGTTCAAGATTGTTCCTTCGGTGATCCTGTTCCAAGATTGTTCAAGCCGCCATGATTCGTTAAAAAACATGGCCGCTAGGGGGCGGGGTTAATTTTCCCTATATAGAAAACTTTAAAAATCTTCTTGTCATAAACGACTAGACCGATTTCAATATAACTTGGCAGAAATGTTTCCTTAGTGACCCTCTATCAAGATTGTTCAAGCCGACATGATTTGTCAAAAAACATGGCCGCTAGGGGGTGCGGGGCTTATTTTCGATATAATTCTATATAGAAAACTTGAAAAAATCTTGTCGTCAGAAACCACAAGACTGATTTCAATATAACTTCGCAGAAATGTTTCCTTGGTGACCCTTTACCAAGATTGTTCAAGCCGTTATGATTTGTCAAAAACCATGGCCGCTAGGGGAGGGGGCTTATTTTCCTGTATAATTTATCTATATAGAAAATTTTAATAGTCTTTTCAGAAGGCACTTGACCGATTTCAATGTAACTTTGCAGGAATGTTTCTTATGTAACCCTCTATCAAGATTGTTCAAGCCGTCATGATTCGTCAAAAAACATGGCCGCCAGTAGTCGGGGCTTATTTTCCATATATATCTATATAGAAAACTTTAGAACTCTTCTTGTTAGAAACCACTGAACCGATTTCATTATAACTGAAGAAATTTTTCCTTGGTGACCCTCTACTAAGATTGTTCAAGTAATCATGATTCGTCAAAAAACATGGCTGCCTGGGGCAGGGCTTATTTTCCCTATATATCTATATATAAAACTTTAAAAATCTTCTTTTCAGAAACCAATGGACCGATTTCAATACAACTTGGCAGGAATGTTTCTTTGGTGACCCTCTACAAAGATTGTTCAGGCCGTCAAAAATCATGGCCGCTAGGGGGCGGGGCTTATTTTCCCTATATAGAAAACTTTAAAAATCTTCTCGTAAGAAACAGTTGGACCGAGTTCAATGTAACTTGGCAGGAATGTTGCTTTGGTGACCTTCTACCAAGATTGTTCAAGCCTTCATGATACGTCAAAAACCATGGTCCACAGGGGTGTTGGGCTTATTTTTCATATATATCTGCATAGAAAATTTTAAAATTCTTTTTGTCACATACCCCATGACTGATTTCAATATTACTTGGCTGGAATGTTGCTTTGGTGAACCTCTATCAAGATTGTACAAGCAATCATGATTCGTCAAAAAACATGGCTGCCATGGGGTGGGGCTTGTTTTCCCTATATATCTAAATAGAAAACTTTAAAAATCTTCTTGTCAGAAACCACTGAACAGATTTCAATATAACTTGGTAGGAATGTTCCTTTGGTGACCCTCTACCAAGTTTGTTCAAGCTGTCATGATTCGTCAAAAAACATGGCCATTAGGGCTTAGGGCTTTATAGCTATATAAAACTTTTTAAACCACTGGACCAATTTCAATATAACTTGGCAGAAATGTTCCTTTGGTGACCCTCTTTGAAGATTCAGTTCAGGTCATCAAGATTTGTAAAAAAACATGGCCAGGGGTGTGGTGGAGTTGGGGTGAGGGTGGTTAGTGCTATAAAGTTTATACAAAATCCTAGAGCAGTGAACTTGGCTGAAACTTCAACAGTAAATATGCAAATCTGTTTGGTCAGGTGAGCGATATAGGACCATCATGGTCCTCTTGTATATAGTAAAACTGGGGTTTACAGGGGTATACATTATTTTTCTTATTTTTGCTCAAAAACATAGATCGTGGTTCTCGTTAGAACCGCCTCGCCGAGGCGGTTCTAACGAGTACCCACAATCTATGTTTTGAGCAGAAATATGAAAAATATCAGAGTATTTTATCAGAAAATTTTCAGTTTTGGAGGTGAAATTTTCTATATATTTGAATAGGGCGTGTTTTCGTATTGTTGTCAGAAACCACTGGACCAATTTGTATAAAATTTTGCAGAAATGTTCCTTTGGTGATCCTCTACCAAGATTGTTCAAGCCATTTGGATTCGTCAAAAAACATGGCCGCCAGGGGGCGGGGCTTATTTTCCCTATATATCTATATAGAAAACTTTAAAAATCTTCTTGTCAGAAACCACTGGACCGATTTGTATAAAATTTTGCAGAAATGTTCCTCTGGTGATTCTCTACCAAGATTGTTCAAGCCATTTGGATTCGTCAAAAAACATGGCCACCAGGGGGCGGCGCTTATTTTCCCTATATATCTCTATAGAAAACTTTAAAAATCTTCTTGTCAGAAACCACTGGACTGATTTCAATATAATTTTGCAGAAATGTTCCCTTGGTGATTCTCTACCAAGATTGTTCAAGCCATTTGGATTTGTCAAAAAACATGGCACTAGGGGGCAGGGCTTATTTTCCCTATATATCTATATAGGAAACTTTAAAAATCTTTTTGTCCGAAACCACTGGACCGATTTCAATATAATTTTGCAGAAATGTTCCTTTGGTGATCCTCTACCATGATTGTTCAAGCCATATGGATTTGTCAAGAAACATGGCTGCCAGGGGGCGGGGCTTATTTTCCCTATATATCTATATAGAAAACTTCAAAAATCTTCTCGTCAGAAACCACTGGATTGATTTTTAAATAATTTTGCAGAAATGTTCCTTTGGTGATCCTCTACCAAGATTGTTCAAGCCATTTGGATTTATCAGAAAACATGGCCGCCAGGGGGCGGGGCTTATTTTCCCTGTATATCTACATAGAAAACTTTAAAAATCTTTTTGTCCGAAACCACTGGACCGATTTCAATATAATTTTGCAGAAATGTTGCCTTGGTGATTCTCTACCAAGATTGTTCAAGCCATTTGGATTCTTCAGAAAACATGGCCGCCAGTGGGCGGGGCTTATTTTCCCTATATTTCTATATAGAAAACTTTAAAAATCTTCTTGTCAGAAACCACTGGACTGAATTATATAAAATTTTGCAGAAATATTCTTTTGGTGATCCTCTACCTAGATTGTTCAAGCCATTTGGATTCGTCAAAAAAACAGGGCCGCCAGGGGGCGAGGCTTATTTTCCCTATATACCTATATAGAAAACTTTAAAAATCTTCTTGTCAGAAACCACTGGACCGATTTCAATACAATTTTGCAGAAATGTTCCCTTATTGATTCTCTACCAAGATTGTTCAAGCCATTTGGATTTGTCAAAAAACATGGCTGCCAGGGTGCGGGGCTTATTTTCCCTATATATCTATATAGAAAACTTTAAAAAATCTTCTTGTCAGAAACCACTGGACCAATTTCAATATAATTTTGCAGAGATGGTCCTTTGGTTCAAGCCATTTAGATTCTTTCAAAAAACATTGCCGCCAGGGGGGGCGAGGCATATTTTCTCTATATACATGTATCTATATAGAAAACTTTAAAAATCTTCTTGTCAGAAACCACTGGATCGATTTCTATATAACTTGGCAAAAATGTTCCCTTGCTGACTCTCTACCAAGATTGTTCAAGCCTTCATGATTTGTCAAAAAACATGGCCGCTAGGGGCGGGGCTTATTTTCCCTATATATCTGTTTGGAAAACTTTAATAATCCTTTTATCAGAAACCACTGGGCCGATTTCAGTACAACATTGCAAGAATGTTTCTTTGGTAACCGTCTACCAAGATTGTTCAAGTCGTCATGATTCATTAAAAAACGTGGCTGCCAGGGGGCAGGGCTTATTTACCCTATGTATCTAAATAGAAAACTTTAAAAATCTTCTTGTCGGGAACCACTTGACCGATTTCATTATAACTTGACAGAAATGTTCCCTTGTTGACCCTCTTCCAAGATTGTTCAAGTTATCATGATTTATCAAAAAACATGGCTGCCAGGGGGTGGGGCTTATTTTTCCCTATATATGTATATAGAAAAGTTAAAAAATTTTCTTGTCAGAAACCAATGGACCGATTTCAATATAACTTGGCAGGAATGTTTCTTTGGTGACCCTCTACCAAGATTGTTCAAGTCGTCTTGATTCATTAAAAAACGTGGCTGCCAGGGGGCGGGGCTTATTTTCCCTATGTATCTAAATAGAAAACTTTAAAAATCTTCTTATCAGAAACCACTGGACCGATTTCATTATAACTTGACAGAAATGTTTCCTTGTTGACCCTCTACCAAGATTGTTCAAGTTATCATGATTATCAAAAAACATGGCCGCCAGGGGGTGGGGCTTATTTTTCCCTATATATGTATATAGAAAAGTTTAAAAATTTTCTTGTCAGAAACCAATGGACCGATTTCAATATAACTTGGCAGGAATGTTTCTTTGGTGACCCTCTACCAAGATTGCTCAAGCTGGCATGATTCCTCAAAAAACATGGTTGCTAGGGGGCGGGGCATATTTTCCCTATATATCTATATAGAAAACTTTAAAAATCTTCTCGTAAGAAACCATTGGATCGAGTTCATTGTAACTTGGCAGGAATGTTGCTTTGGTTTGGTGACCTTCTACCAAGATTGTTCAAGCCCTCATGATATGTCAAAAAAACATGGCCGCCAGGGGCGGGGCTTTTTTTTCGTATATATCTGTATAGAAAATTTTAAAATTCTTCTTGTCAGAAACCATCTGCCCGATTTCAATATTACTTGGCAGAAATGTTGCTTTGGTGACCCTGTACCAAGATTGTTCAAGCAATCATGATTCAGCAAAAAACATGGCTGTTGTGATGATATGTTACTCTAGTCACGGAGCTAGTCACGTTTTTGTATTCGTCTCAGTAGTATTACTATACCTTGAATACTCTTCTATGTAGTAAAAATAGATTTAGTTGTTCTAATAATAAATCAAGAAACTGAAAACACGTTTCTTTGTTAGACGAGTTTAAAAGCTCGTTGATACTCATTTAGGGGTCTGATACAAAGTAAACATGGTGTCAGATAGAGGTTGAAACCTACGATGGATAAGCTGGAACCACCGAAGGGCCTGTCTCTTGAAGGAGACCTGGCTGAAAACTGGAAAAAGTTCAAACAACGTTTTGACCTATATCTCGAGGCTTCGGGAGCAGCGAAAAAGCAAGATAAAACCGAAACATGCATATTGTTGCACGTCATAGGGGAAGATGCCCTTGAACTTTATAACAATTTCAAATGGGAAAGTGAGACTGATAAATACAAGTACGAGAAAGTTAAGAAGCAGTTTGATGACTATTGTACTCCAAGAAAAAATGAGACATATGAATGCCACAAATTCTTTACGTGTACCAAAAAGTCATCAGAAACATTTGACGCTTATGTTAATGAGCTGAGAACAAAGGCGAGAACATGCGGATTTGGTGATTTAACCGAATCATTAATAAGAGACAGATTGATTTGTGGTATACAGGATGACATTTTGACAGAAAGGTTATTACGGGTGCAGGATTTGACATTAGAGAAAGCAGTGACCATGTGTAGAGCTGCTGAAAGCACAAAGGAACACATGAAAGAAATTTCTGAATCTGAATTTCTGATTATATTACAGTTTCTAAACAGGGTGAGATCATGCCCAGATAATGTTTATTTCTAGGCTTTGATATATGATGGTAAAAGCGGAGATTTGATAGGAAGTCTTGGAGGCACTGGAGGAGAGACTGATGCAAAGGCTCATGGTGGGGGCATCTATGCTGTAAGTATATAATTATGTTTACATGAGGTGCAGTGTGGCACAAGAATAGACCTGCGTGAATATGAAGAGTAATCTGGGCATTTGCATAGATAAGTGAAGTATCGTAATATTTGTCTTCACCAAGTGTCTATAATGGGCTGGCCTCGGTGGCTCAGTTAGATGTGCATTCGACTGATGACCAGGAGGTTGCGGGTTCAACCTCCGCCGTGTCGACAACACGTGTAGATTGATCAGGAAATATTTTCTATATTTTCTATGCTCATTCTCTCCCCTCCGCTGATTCAAGGTCAGTTTCAGTTTCTGGCAAAAAATGTGCACAATACTGATTAACCGCTTAGAGGACTTAGCCTATCACGCTATCTCCTCCTATGTAATTAGGCAAACTGACCACGCTCAACATGACCCCATTGGGTTGACTGGGCCATAAAACCTCAACACAAACAAAGTATAAATAATATGCATTTATGTAGAAAAATTCTAAAAGTATCCGTTAAAAAAAAAAGTTATAATTTGCATTTTTAAACCATCTGCAAATGAAGTTAAGGAAAAGCATATATAGAAGTCATCCCTAAGTCCATCACTTTATTGGTCAGTTGGGTCCAAGTTTATGATGTGAGCTGTTACAGTTTTGTGAGATCATCATGATACTTCTCAAAACTGATCAGCATGAAGTGTAGCCCTGTGTGAAAATAAAAATTTTTCATTGCAGAATTACCTCTTCCAGGTGTTTTAGTCTGTCTGCCTGTCTGTCCAAGTTTGTGATTTGAAGTACATGTACTACAATTTTCGTTGGGTTTTCGTAACACTTGATAAGGTTTGATGAGGTTTGATATATTTGTTCATGGTGCAGTTCATATATTGTGGGCATGAGTATGCATATCCTGATCAGAGATGTCTATATGGGCATACATTTACATTGTCAGTCACATCAGGTACTTTTTCCAGATTTGTTTAATAAAAAAAAATCCTTCATGATTTAGGTTGACTTCAGCCCAGATGGTTCAGAGATTATGACAGTTTCTGGAGACAAGACAGCTAGAATTTGGAATGTAGCTTCACGGGAACTAGTTCAGTAAGTAATTTTCTTGGTTGTGACATATATCTGTCTTACATTAACCAATATGGTGGGTGAGTAATCCCGTTGTTTTAAGTAAGAGGGGATATCCAAGTCAAACCTTAATAGTACGAACACCAGTGGCTCGTGTACCATGGCTGATTTGAAATTGTTTTCGAGTCCCTACAAAATTCTTCTAATAGCACGAGAAAACCATATTTAAGGAAATTTACTTATTTTATCATGAAATTGTATGTTGTGTGTACTCATTGGAATTGCCTCATTGAGACAATTCTAATGAGTACACTCAACATACCATTATTGTATAGAAGATAAAAGACTTCCCTAAATTCTTGCCATCATGTTTACTGACTTCGCACCATGAATAACCCTCACTGGCTTGAACTACCCGTAACTCAAACAATTTTCGACTATATCAGTGGCATACTCTTCTTGAAGTTTTTGCTTATATTGAGGTTTTAAGTTCCAGTCAACCCAATGGGATGTCGAGCGTGGTCAGTTCTAACCACACTTTTACTGGGCAGGCTTAGTCCTCCAAGCCGTTAACCAGTATTGTGCACATTCTTTCTTGAATTGGCGGAAGGGAGAGAATGACCGTAGAAAATATTTCATGATCAAATTTGCATGAAAGAATATTGCAGACACAGTTGGGGGGGTGGGGGGGGGGGGGGGAGTGCAAGGGTTGAGCCCTCAACTTCCTGATCTCCAGTTGGACGAGCATCCAGCTGAGCCACTGGTCATTGGCTCTCTTCTTAAAGTATTGAATACAATAGTCTTGCATGATTTCTGTTTAACTGCCACCTCTTGAGTGAAAGTTTTGTGCCAGTCAAATTGCATTACCTGTATAACGGATTTTCTCATTGTATTGAGTGTCCGTATAAATATGACCAACTTTATATGTATTTGATATTTCAGAGAGTTTGTACTAGGAAAAGAAGTAAATGATATGCAGCTGGGATGTTTGTGGATGAATGACAATATTATCACAGTCTCACTTTCTGGATACATCAACTTCTTAGACAGAAATAACCCCTCATGTCCACGAAAGATCATAAAGGTACTGAACTATAGCACTTCATGTGAGGTACACAGAGGAGTTGTGAAGGAGGAGCATCTGATGACAATTCTGCAATAATTTTCTCTAATTCAGTATTTATTTTTTGCATACTTATTTGAATGTTTATGATATTACATAAGTAGTGGATTCCTTGATAGCATTTTCTAGTTATACCCCACCACCCAGTACTGGCGGGGTATTATGGTATCACAGCATTTTTGAGAGTTATTTGCCCACAATACATCCGTATGCCCCTTACCTGAGTTACGGCCCTTTGAAAAAAATATGGATGGAATCTTGTCAGCAAAATATCTCAAAAACTATTGAGGCTAGAGCCTTGAAATTTCATAGGACAATAACTTAAGCAAATCTCAGTGGCTTTTCACCAAATTTGTCGTGTGCAGTGATATTGTGATCTCCTTTGGGACCGCTCATCGGCAAATTTCGTCAATTTTTAGTTATCATTCCATGACACGATAATGGCAGGGTATTTCACTTTTTATTTTTATTTTTCAACCAATTTTCATTAATGTTTTACCAAACTGCTCAGCTGAAAAGGTATTGTATTTCCTAATATCCTTTTTATTTGATGGGCACCTTCCTTTAACTCTTTGCATGCTGGGTAATTTTGCATGCTTTTGTGTCATCTGTGGATAGGTTTTGATTAACTTTTTCAAAAAAAATCTTTTGGGAATACCATCAGAGTGTTAATCAGTTTGGGTCCAGATCAGGCCTGACATTTTGTCAGGCCTGATTTGGGTCCAAACTGTTTGCAAAGGTTACCAGCAGACCATAGAAATCGCCACAAATAGGTAAATAGTTAATAAATGGCAAAGTCTCTGCACAATTACATGTATAACATTTACTAATGGAGAAGTATGGTATGGTATGGTGTTCTGATATTTTAAATCTTTTTCAAAAGATTTCAGTTATAGTAGGCCTTCAATGCCGGGTATATGTGTGCATTTGTGGAGTCTTGCTTTCATAGTTCACTCAGGCCCACAGGTTATAAAACTTTGTACATGCTCATCTCAGCTAAGCATGAAATTTTCTCTGCTAATAAATATGAAAATGCCAACATGCCAACAATAGTTGAGCCGGCCTCGGTGGCTCAGTTGGATGCGCCATCCGACTGGAGACCAGGAAGTCACGGGTTCAACCCCCGCCGAGGTCAGCAACATTCTTTCGTGGAGATTGATCATGAAATATTTTCTACGGTCATTCTCTCTCTTCCGCTGATTCAAGAAGGGCAGTTGTCAGTTTCTGGCAAAAGAATGTGCACAATACTGGTTAACCGCTTAGAGGACCAAGCCTGCCCAGTAAACGTGGGGTTAGGTAAACTGACCGCGCTCGACATGACCCCATTGGGTTGACTGGGCCGTAAAACCTCAACACAAACAAAGCCAACAATAGTTCTTCTTTCTCGGTGAAAACATGTTTTGGGTACTCATTAAAAGCACACTCACTGAGTGTCCACAACATATGTTTTCAAAAAGAAATAAGTAAAATATTTACATGAACACCCACCCCTCTTATCTGAAGCTATGATCTGTCAGAGGTAGAAAATGTACACTTGTGATGAAAGTACACTGTAGAGCCAATATATCGTAGTCCTAGGGGTCCAAGGTCCTAGTGAGATATAAATGGATCGAGATATAAGTCAAGACATGTACCATGCATGGTAAACCGCATGTATAACACTCGCTTGTTTTGCTGAGACATCCCTTATAAATGGCACTCAGTCAAACTATCAGCCATATTTCCCAATTAAAACAGGATATGAATTGTTTATTGGCAGTATATACAATAGGGCATTAAGTCTAACAAGTAATTTTAATTGAGACCAGCTTATAAATATGTTTCAAAACCACAAATTGCCGGGTTAACATTTTAGGATGCCATTTTTATGCCCCGCCACCAAAAAAGTGGCGGCGTATTATGTTATACCCTCTGAAATTTTGAGTGTCCGTCCGTCCGTCTGTCCATCCGTCCATCAGCGCCCCCACCATTCTTCTGCCCGCAACTCCTCCTACAGTTTTAGGCCAATCCTTTTCAAACTTTACAGGCGCTTTTAGGATGGTCTGAAGATATGCATATTGTTTTTTCAGAATCCTGAAATTTTTTTTTATCACATTTTTTGCATTTTTAACTTAGACTTTTTTCGAGCCCTAATACTACATAAATGTATAGGGAGTATGTACCTTCTGCCCGCAACTCCTCCTACAGTTTTAGGTCAAACCTTTTCAAACTTTACAGGCGCTTTTAGGATGGACTGAAGATATGCATATTGTTTTTTCAGAATCCTGATTTTATTTTTTATCACATTTTTTGCATTTTTAACTTAGACTTTTTTCGAGCCCTAATACTACATAAATGTATAGGGAGTATGTACCTTGTACGCGCAACTCCTCCTACATTTTCAGGCCGATCCTTTTGAAACTTTACACAGGCTTTTAGGATGGTTTGAAGATATGCATATTGTTTTTTTCAGAATCCTGAAATTATTTTTTATCACTTTTTATTGCATTTTTAACTTAGACCTTTTGGTGTTTTTTTTTTCTTTTTTTTTTTTGGGAGTTATGAAATAACTGTTTATTGCTTCTCTTCTTGTTTAACTTAGATTGTTTTCAGCCCTTATACTACAGAAGTGCATAGGGAATATGTTGCTGTGGCGGGGCATGGTGCATGGCTTGCAGTTTTATTTATGCTCTGGGTCGCTGGAAAAGCTAAGGGAAGCAACTCAGATTGCCCAAGTTATGCTTAGGTAATTTGAGTTGCTTCCCTTCACTTATTATGTAGTGGGGCGGGGTGGTGCGGGTTGGGGGGCCCAAACTGTTATTCATCAAAGTCCTTTTTTTATGTTGTTTTCTTTTAAAATTATTATTTGCTGGAGAAGTGTAAAATGGGAGGACTAAGGACTGGGTGTGTGGGACAGATACATCATAAGACTGCAGACATTGGCAGCGGCAGCATCTGCAAACATTAAAATTTTAACACCCACTCATGGACTTAGAATTTTTATGTTAAAGTTTTACCTTAAAGTTTTTAGGTCCTCATTATTTACAAACCCTGATGGTTTTGGTTTATACCAGTCCTGATATGAAGATATATATTGGTCCAAAATTTTTACGCAGTACCATCCCCACCCCCTTCATGACCTCAGGACTTGAATGTTTATGTTAAAGTTTTATGTTAAAGTTTTTAAGACCACATTGTCAACAAACCCCATGATGGATTTGGCTTATATACATATATGGTTTTATTTATGGTATTTTTAGGACACTGTCACAGGCTTAGAATTTTTAGTGTTTTTTTTTTTTATTTTTTTTGCTTTTGATAAATTTGTTTCATTTTTGACATAGGGCTAAAAAATGCTTCAGAATAGAAAAGCAGGTTTTCAGGTGAGCTATTCTGTCCTGCATTCAGTCTTATTTGATTCTGTATTGGTGCACTGTATGGTGTTTTTGTTTCCATTTCAGGGTCACAATAAGCCTATTATGTCGCTGGCCTTTTCAGAGGATAAGTCAAAGATATTCTCAGGAGCCAGTGATGGACAGATCTATATCCTTTTGTTATCATTTGAACCTAGAAAAAACATTTAGCTTGGTAAGTTACCCTTTAAAAAGACATTCAAAATTGTAGCGGATGACAATCTAATTTTTGTTTTTCACAGAAAATATGATAACATTTCATGTCCGTCTTATATGCATGAAAACATGTCAAGTCTTCTTGGAAAAATAAAAAAAAAATAATATTTTGGTGGTTTTGCCAGGGTTTACAGTAAATGTCCTAAAATATTAAACACTTTAATCCATACTTTTCTGGCCTAAATTAGTTTTTTATGCAGTTGTTTCTTTAAATACTTAGTTGTATGGCAAACAGTGTAGACCCGGGGTGGTCGGGTGGTGCAAAAGTGGTGTGTATCTTATGTCACCTGGGCGTCCAACTGATATTGGCTTACAGTTGGTCAAGGCCTGCTATCCTTGCAGCAGGTAAGGTTCGAGGTGGAATGTTTTTATTTCTTCTGTTTCTTCACTTTCATTCCTGTTCGTCTTTTTTCCCTGTCCTTCTCTTTCATCTCTTCTACTATCTCTTTTCTCCCTTTCTCTGGGAGACAACACAAAATGACCCACAAGGGTTGACGTGTCGTTAAACCCCAACACAATCAACCAAAAAACAGTGTAGACCCTGATCAGACTGCTCCTTTAAGAGCAGTCTGATCTGGGTCTGCACTGTTTGCATATGCCATTTTTTCAGACACTGTGGTGTATGAAATTTTAGGACGTACCGTAAACACATGCCATGCAAGCTCTGACCGATGCAGCAACGAAACCTAGCATTACAGCATGCATTGTCTAACAGTTGCACTACTGAGACAACCCCAAAAAAGCTTATTCGAATAATGCTTATATAGCTAACTGATGCTGCAGTGCACTTGTTTTTTAGGAGCCTAGGGTTTTGTTTTTTTTTTTTTTATGTATGTGTTATATGGATTTTTTTTCTCTCTCACATTATGGCAGTGACTCACTTCTATTCCATCCATAATGGAGAATTAATCCTGAGAAAAATTTCTTTGGTTTTGCCCTGCCATGCAAGCTTTGACCATTGTGGCCACCTTGCCTAGCGATGCAGTGTCTGTCATCTTTACCCATTCCACTACCAAGATATCCCTGGCAAATGCTTTATGGAGTAAGAAGAAACTTTAAATGTTGATATAGTCAACTCTTGTTATCTCGAATTTGCTTACCTCGAAGTGAAAATCAGGTCCCTGTTTTAACATCAAAATCTAACAACAGGTAAGAAAATATGAAAAAGAGAAGAAATTGGAGCAATTTCTCCTCTTTTCCACAATATTTTCAATATATCTCTCTTCCGCAGTCAAATTACAAATTCATTTGTAAAATGTGGTTGTTTGTTTTATTTTTTCCTTAATTCTGCAAATCTGATATATCGAGGTATGGATATCTCAAAGTATTCCAGAGAATCCCTTGGACTTTGAGATAACAAGAGTCAAATGTACTTTCTCATCAGGAGTACAGAGGACTTGTCAAGGAGGAATATTTGATCATGAATTGGGGGATAATTTACTCCAATGTTCCATAAAAAAACAGGGTTTGTGGGAACTCATTGGTAAAGCCTTTCTCATGATCATGAATACCCATTTTATTTGATTTATGGAGAAATAAGACAGATTACCTCCAGAATTATCCTCCTTAACAAGCCTTCCGTTTCATGTAACACAAATATATGAACTTTGTAATGACAAGACCAGTTTTAGCCATTTTCAGGTTATTCGTACCAAGACCAGATCTTGGGTCTTGTGATAGTGTACCCTTTTGCTTGTCAGCTGATATGAACTGTGCTGTGCCAAAAGATGGCTTTGTGGTATATATATCGAGGGTTGAGCGCAAGACTGTAGTAACTCAAACATATTTTTGAAACCCTTGTTTAGGGGCAAATTTGACCCCTTTGTAAACAATGCAAATTTAGGTGCCATTGCTCATACGAGCAATGGCACCTAAATTTTCATTGTTTACAGAAAGAAATGTTGTAATCTTCATAATGCCTTCATGGTGAGGAGATTAAGTTTAGGGAAAAACAACCATCTGACTTATGCCAGTCTTGCGCTTAACCCTCGAATTATGCGGATAATAATAAATGCCAAGATGGTCTTGAGCATCATTGTAGTCAGATCAGTGCCAGAAAATGGCAGAAATTCTTTTAAGTGTTTCATGTTTCCTTAAAGCATCAGTAACATGTCTTTTTTCCTTAACTGTTTCCACTCTGTTGGGATATTAATACTGGCATTTGTGAAGAGGTTAAAGGTAAAGGTCACACCAATCAGATCCAGGATATGGTGGTACAAGATGATGTCTTAATTACCCTAGGAATGGATGATACCATACGATTCAATAGGGCTAGCAGCAATGAATACAGGTATGTTGACTTGTTAGATGCTTCAAAGAATGGTTACACCTGGAAGAGTTTGTTGCTAATTATCAAAGAGAGAACTTTTGCATGAGGATGTTGCCTCCTTTTAATATTTGAAACCTTCCAATGTTATTTTACTCTTTAAAGGCAAGAATTTGCTCCCACAGGGAGCAATTTCTTTCTTTTAATAGAAGTCCACCCTCCACCCTTCCCAGTGGGTGGGATGGGGATATTGTGAACGCCTCCATCCATCCATCCATCTGTCTGTCTGTCAGTCCGTCTGTCAAGCTATTTCCTCCTAAACCACTGGGTGGAATTTAACTAAACTTGCTACATGACTTTCCCCACATGGTAATTGTGTGTGAGAGCAACATTATTTTTCTGTCTGTCCATCCATCTGGCATTAGTCCATCTGTCCATCACACTATGTCCTTCTATAATAATTCATTTATAAGACTATTCCATTATCAGACTATCTCCTCCTGCTGTGGGGGGTGGTCGGGTGTGGTGAAGGTGTTGTGTATCTTACATCCAACTGATATTGGCCTAGAGTTGGGCAAGGCCTGCTCTCCTTGTAGCAGGTAAGGGTAGAGGGGAAATGTTTTTATTTCTTCTGTTTCTTCACTTTCATTCCTGTTCTTCTTTCTTCCCTGTTCCTCCCTTTCATCTCCTCTACTATCTCTTTTCTCTCTTTCTCTGCAAGATGACACAAAATGACCCACAAGGGTTGACATGTAATTAAACCCCAACACAATCAGTCAGTCTCCTCCTACCTTAATAATTCATTTATAAGACTATTCCGTTATAAGACTATCTGCTCCTATACAATGGTCGGAATTTAACCAAACTTTCTACATGACTTCCTCTCATGGTAAGGGTGTGAAAGAGCAACATTATTTTTCCATCTGTCATCAGTCCATCTGTCAGTCACACTACTTCCTCCTAAACTACTGGGAGGAATTTACGCAGACTTACAACATGTCTTTCCCGGATGGTATGGGTTTGTGAGAGCAGTTTTCCGTCTGTCCATTCATCTGCCCATCCATCACACTATGGGCGGAATTTAACTAAACTTGCTACATGACTTCCCGTATGGTAAGGGTATGCCAGAGCAACATTTTTTTCACTTCTCTCTGCTTCATGGTGAAAGCATGGGGATTTGCGATGGCGTGCCATCGACTGTGCAACCCACTTGTAGTTTTATTTGGGAAAGCAGTGTCTCTTACTTTTCTCAGCCATTTATAGCTCACCTGAGAAGGCTCATAACGCCTACATAATATTAAAAAATAACCCAAGTCGGTTGCCAGTATTTTTCTTGCTTTTGATTGTCGATGATCATCATTTAATTGGGTGACCAGATTATTACGTTAGAAATATTCAACATCGATGGCCTTTATGTACCATCAAAGCTTTCAGCATCAGATATTGAACAGCTGATGACTGATACACTTAGACCATAGTTACAAATTCAGCCATATGAAGCAATTCATGTTATCTGTCCTTGAGTGTGAAAAAAGCCCATATTTGCAACTTCTAAGTCTTATATCAAGTGAAACAGCTAGCCAGATAAGACTTCTTCGACTCAAGTGAGTGATTGTTGCCCATTTGGCTACTTGTTTTGCATTTGTTCCACAAAATACTAGGTAGAAAGACACCAGTGTAGACCTTGGTCAGACTGCTCCTTCAGAAGCAGTCTGATCTTGGTCTGCACTATTTGCATACGACATTTTATCATAAAAACTGCTGGACAAAGTTTTACGACACTGTGTACTACTGTGCTTGAATTGGCAAATGCTGGTTAGGAATGGATGTGTGTAAATTTCCTTCCAGTGAGTAGATTATGCTACACCAGTGCTAGCAAGATGTGATAAAGAGGTCCATTTTTCTGTTCTTAATATATCATATATCCGCCATTTCCAGCAACAAGCTGTCTTTGTGCTCATGTGAAATACACAGATTTGTATCATCCTGACCATCCTGGCATCAGGGCCTTTATTGTCAGTTCATACGCTCTATTGTACTTAAGTATTCGGACACCGTAACTCCATACCTTACTGATCCTAAAATTTAACAAGCTTTTGAACTTTTGAACAACCTTTACAAATAAAGAAGATACTGTTCACCTTATGAATAACAGTTTTGCATTTCACCTTCACGGATTGAGGTTTTCCTATTTACCTGCATGGATAAAGGTTTTGTTGTTCACTTTTACTGATAAAGGTTTTGCACTTCACCTGCACAGATTAAGGTTTTGCTGTTTTACTTCACAGATAAAGGTTCTGCTGTTCACCTTTACAGATGAAGGTTTTGCTGTCGACCTTTATGGATAAAGGTTTTGCACTTCGCCTTCACAGACTAAGACTTTGCTATTCACCTTTATGCATAAAGGTTTTGCTGTTCACCTTTACGGATAAAGGTTTTTCTGTTCATCTTTATGGATAAAGCTTTGCTGTTCACCTTACAGGTAAATGTATTGTTGTTCACCTTTATGGGTAAAGGTTTTGCATTACCCCTTCACAGATTAAAGTTTTGCTGTTCACTTTCACGGGAAAAGGTTTTGCTTTTCACCTTTATGGATAACGGTTTAGCTGTTTATCTTTAGAGATAAAGGTTTTGCTGTTTATCTTTAGGGATAAAGATTTTGCTGTTGCTGTTCACCTTTCAGGATAAAAGGTTTTGCTGTTCACCATTAAGGATAATTGTTTTGCTTTTCACCAATAAGGATAAAGGTTTGCTTTTCACTTTTACTGATAAAGGTTTTGCTGTTCACCTTTAGGGATAAAGGTTTTGCTGTTCACCTTTAAGGATAAAGGTTTTGCTGTTCACTTTTAGGGGTAAAGGTTTTGCTCTTTACCTTTAGGTATAAAAGTTTTGCTAATCACTTTTAAGAATAAGAAAAATGGTTTTGTTTTCACCTTTAAGGATAAAGGTTTTGCTGTTAATCTTTAGGGATAAAGGTTTTGCAGTTCACCTTTAAGGATAAAAGATTTTGCTGTTCACCATTTAGGATAAATGTTTTGCTGTTCACCAATAAGGATAAAGATTTGCTGTTCATCTTTACGAATAAAGGTTTTGCTGTTCACCTTTAAGGATAAAGGTTTAGCTGTTCACCTTTAAGGGTAAAGGTTTTGCTGTTCACCAATAAGGATAAAGATTTGCTGTTCACCTTTACGGATAAAGGTTTTGCTGTTCACCTTTAGGGATAAAAGTTTTGCTGTTCACCTTTAAGGATAAAGGTTTTGCTATTCACTTTTAGGGATAAAGGTCTTGCTGTTTACCTTTAGGTATAAAGGTTTTGCTAATCACCTTTAAGGATAAAGGTTTTGCAATTCACCTTTATGGATAAAGGTTTAGCTGTTCACCTTTACAAATAAAGATTTTGCTGTTCATCTTCAGGGAAAATTTTTCACTGTTCACCTTCACGGTTAAGGTTTTGTTGTTCACCTTCACAGTTAAGGTTTTGCTGTTCACCTTTATGGTTAAGGTTTTGTCGTTCACCTTCATGGTTAAGGTTTTTGCTGTTAACCTTTAAGAATAAAGATTTAGCTGTTCACCTTGCTATTCTCTTTCACAGATTAAGGTTTTGCTGTTCACCTTTACAAAAAATTTGAAACTGCTGGCAAACAGCAAAGGCACATATTAGACAGCATGAATATGCCTATTGATCAGGGCCCAGTTGTTAAATATTTAACAAAGTTGTTATCTAATGTGAGGTTAAAACTTCTATCTTGAAATATGACAAATACATTGACATTTTTTGCTGAAAAAATGTGAGTAGCTTTTGCAATTCAAAAGCTACTCACATATTTGTTGCAAAAATATCAACGTATTTGAAAATACCTTAGTTAGAACAGTTAATGAGTTTGTCATTAAGGCCCTCATTAAGCTTAACATGCTTTGAACAGCTGGGCCCAGGGCTTTTGCTGTTCTAATAAATCTCTTGTCTTAACTAGACTCATGTAACATAGATCCAAATAAGGGGGTTATCAGGTAAATATTTTTCTTAATTACCCATGAAAACATGGAAGGCTGTGGTGCAGTAATTAAGTGTGAGATTCATGCCCCTTGTGAGCACCAAGTGTTGTGTCCTTGAGCAAGACACTTTTTTATCCTCATTGCTTAGTACTTTCTACTCAGGAAAACCTGCGCATATTACTCAGAAAATAAAGGAGTCACAGTATATATTGAAAAAAAAAAACAACACTGTTGTGAAACTCATTAGAAGTACCTTGGAAAGTTTTTCTAATGAGTACCCACAATATATGTAAATAAATAAGAAAAAACTTAACTACTTTTTGTGGTAAAAGGTGTCTATTCTGGAGTTATGATTGAAGACTTATTATTGTTACAGTTCTGATGCAACAAAAATGCCTTCACTACCTAGATCAGTATCAACAATTTATGGTGGTACTACGGTGATAGCATGTATTAATCATGTGAGTATATCTTAACTAACCAGATGGATGCACATGGTAGATTTCCACCATTTTTCTCAAGGGAGACAACATTTTGACTTCCTGTTAGCTTCTGGTGAACAGATTCCCTTCATAAAAAGGGTTTTCTCTAAAAGGAGAGAATTTGCTCCCAGTGGGAGCAAATTCTTCCCTTTTAGAGTAGACCTTTTCAGAAGAGAGCAAAGACCATTTTGACAGTTGTCTCCCTTGAGAGCATGTAATTTCTCCTTAAATATTCAGACCACTTAAGGTGAATGGATATATCTGGGACTTTGCTGCCATTGTTCTAATGGAGACAACTTCTGCAGAGAGCAGTTTAAGTAATTGTTCAAAAAATGAGGACTATTCTTAAAAGAAAAAAAAATGCACCCCAGGCTCTTAAAGGGAAGAATTACTCTGAATGTACATGTATACACATGGGGAGTTTGTTGCTGTTTTTCTAAGGGAGACCACTTTTTCTGAAGGTAATTTGCTTCCTTCATATTTAAATCTTTTCATGTATGGGGAGCAAATTCTTCCCTATAAGAGTTTGAGTGAGTTCTTTCCTTTAAGATGAGTCCACAATGAGGAGAGAGATAAATTGTTCCACGTCAGAGCTATATCCCTTGAAAGTGTGTACCTCACTCCCCAACCCATCCCCCTGTAACTTGTTTTATACCAATCCTTACAAGTTGACTACCTGATGATGCAACTAAAACATACTTATACATTGTGGAAAGGCGAAAAGAGCAGACCCTGTTCAGACTGCTTAAGAGCAGTCTAATTTGGGTATTGAACCCTGCTGGCCAAATATTTACAACAAGTATATTAAAAGTGACATCTTAAACTTTACCACTCTCTGGGCATTTTCAGCAGACGACAAATTGATGATGTTTTTCCCAGAAAACAGGATCTGACATTTCATGCAAATTGTCTCCTTAGGAGATAATTTGCATGAAATGTCAAATCCCATTTTCTGGGAAAAATAAGAAAAATATTTCAAAATGTTGTCGGCTGAAAATTTTACCCAGAGTGCTAAGTGTTGACATCATGCTGATCAGTTCTCATACGTAGCTCTACTTTCTTGGCTCTGAGTCGGCCTCGGTGGCTCAGTTGGATGCGCGTCTGACTGGAGACCCGTCGAGGTCGGCAACATTCTTTTGTGGAGATTGATCATGAAATATTTTCTACGGTCATTCTCTCCCTTCCGCTGATTCAAGAAGAGCAGTTGTCTGTTTCTGGCGAAAGAATGTGCACAATACTGGTTAACCGCTAAGAGGACTAAGCCTGCCCAGTAAATGTGTGGTTTGGTAAACTGACCGCGCTCCACATGACCCCATTAAGTTGACTGGGCCATAAAACCTCAACACAAACAATTTCTTGGCTCTGAGCACTCAGAGCAGTGAAAACCAGGGCCCAGTTGTTCAAAGCTAACAATGTCGTTAGTTAACGATTCGTTAAAATTTACATCAGTGATACGCAGATAGATGAAATTTTAACTTCATAATACATTAACCTATAGATAATGTGCTATTCTATTCTGTTTTCACACCTTCCACAGAAAAAACGACCTTTCATTCGTTAATTAAAGTCTTAAACCAGAAGGTCCCTTAGGCAGTTACCTGTGTGACGTAACTCTTCCCGCTCAATTGACCACGTGTCAGTTTCTTTTCTGTGGACAAAGAAATTCAACAAGGATTATTTACCTGTGATAGAAATTTGGATTATTTCTTTCCTCACGGATAAATTTATGCATCCTTATGTTTCTTTTGTTTATTTATCACTCCTTTCACTTTCTGTGTTATTATTTAAAATTTTCAATTTTCGATTTCATGTATTTTTGACTGGTCTTTTTCCACATGCATTTTGGCGACTCTCGCTATTCGGCACAACGCTCGTGCGCGATCGGTTCGATAGTCGTGTTTATATATGCAGAATATTTTTGTTCTTTTCGTTCCAGGTTATTCAGCAATTACGATATGTTTTTCCTGGACTTTTGTTTGCAGAGATCTTCAGTTGGCTAAAGATTCTCATGGTGGAGAAGCTGATTGTAAAGAACTTGTCAACCCTTGATGGGTTATAAGACAATTCTTTACTGATGGGAGCCCCACCCCATATGGCTATACTGCCGGGGTAAGACCCATCAAGGTGGCATCTTTGGGTACTTAGTATCCTATAAAGTCTACCAGTCACCAGTCATCCAGTCACCAGTCACCAGTCAACCAGGCACCAGTCAGTCAGCTTCACCAGTCACCAGTCAATCAGGTGCCAGTCAACCAGGCACCAGTCACCAGTCATCCAGGTGCCAGTCAACCAGGCACCAGTCACCAGTCACCCAGTCACCAGTCACCAGTCACCCAGTCACCAGTCACCGATCAACCAGGCACCAGTCAACTACAGTACAAGTTTCGCGAAGGTTATATCGTTCGCGCTCCACGATAAAAAATTTTGCTCGTTAGCGCGAAACAAGCGTGGGATGAGCGTGGGTTTAGCGCGGGTTTAGCGTGGGTTTTGCGCGACGCGTGAAGAATGGAACGCGAGGTTACGTAATCGTAGCGCGAAACGTATTACTGGCACGAGCGTGACAAGCGTGGAAAGGATTAACGACAATAGTAAAATATTTCTATCACAGGTGAGTCTGTGAATAAAGATCGATTCACGGTACTTTTGCAGTAGATTTTGATCCAGAAGTTCTCATTCTGTTGACAGAAAACCACAGCACAATAAATAAAAATGCACATTATCTACATGTATGTGTGGACTTGCGCAACCTGAGCCGAGTCTTCCTTGTTTTATATCATTTCGCTTATTTGTGATCTCAGTGCCTACGCGACAAATACAAATTGTCCGTCGGGAAATTGAGATTCCCCTTCAGCTTAATTTATGTCCAGTCGGGGAAGTATTTCACAATCTTTTTTTTTTTTTTTTTTTTTTTTTGTTAGCGGTTTAGATGAGTTATTGCATATGCGACCAGCATGTACAGCCCGACGTTAACCGGAGTTCCTTGGTGTAATTTGACGAAATACCTGGCCGATTTTTATTTATTTGTTTTTCCATCATATAGTACAGTCAGCGTGGAGGTTATATCGTCCATTTTCATGCGGATGCGTAAGTTGATCTGAGTCTGCACTAGTCGCAGAAGTCTCATTGTACCAAATGAGTTTTCCCAATCGCCGCACTCCGTGTCCCCAAAAATTAGGTTCATTCCCTTGTTCTCTTAAAATATTTTCCAAAGTTGCAATGATACGCCACAAGACGACGACACACAATTCTGGGACGTTCGCATTTCCAGAGAAGATTACAAAAATACAAGTGGAGATACCCGGAAGATGCAACAGTCACATTCCCTTGCCCCGCATGAAGAAACCGTGTGCTCGTAACGGTAACGTCACGAGAAATCGAGGCGGATACAGCTAAGAGAAAAACACACTTATGTGCGTTAAATTATACAGATTTTTTTTCGTCAGAACTGCATATGAAACTTGCATGTATAAAAAGTAGAACCTAAGTATTGGGACAGAAAGGCCTATGCAAAGTGTAGACACAGGTCAGACGCCGCAGAGAAAATGGGAATGCAACTAGTGAGGGGGAACAGGGAACATGGAAATTTGGAAACACTTTTAGGACATAAGACGTGCGACCAGTGAAGACTCAGATCATCTTCCGATGCAAGGGATGTCAGATTTTGCCGGTTGTGGTGACAAACAGGCATGTACATGTAAACTTGGTCGGCCTCGGTGGCTCAGTTGGATGCGCCGTCCGACTGGAGACCAGGAGGTCGCGGGTTCAACCCCCGCCGAGGTCGGCAACATTCTTTCGTGGAGATTGATCATGAAATATTTTCTACGGTCATTCTCTCCCTTCCGCTGATTCAAGAAGGGCAGTTGTCAGTTTCTGGCGAAAGACTGTGCACAATACTGGTTAACCGCTTAGAGGACTAAGCCTGCCCAGTAAACGTGTGGTTAGGTAAACTGACCGCGCTTGACATGATCCCATTGGGTTGACTGGGCCGTAAAACCTCAACACAAACAAACATGTAAACTTCAGTTCTTGAAGAGATTACAAATCTCTGGTTAAATACATCACCGTTTCAGTGAAGGTTCAAATACGTTATGTGGCGTCTGATCTGGGTCTACACTGTTTGCTCAGGCATGTCTGTCCGAATACGTAGAGTAAGTACGGAAATTAGATCAAATCGAACCCCTTTCAGAAATAGTCCTGGATCCGCCCCTGATTCATAAAAGAAATACTGTGTTCGACTCGTAAATTTCATTATCAAGGCATATGCAATTAGCTCCCTTTAAACAGTAAAACCTAGAGTGAGGGCCTTACCCCGCATTTACCAGGGTATAAGTAATATTGGCACTGTTATTCTTTTACATCATCTATATATTGAGAACATTAGCATTATTAAAATACCCAGAAAATGCAACAGTCACAAAGCAACATTCTTTCCCTTGCCCCGCATGAAGAAACCACGTGCTCGCAGCGGTAACGTCACGTGAAATCGTGGCGGGAAACCGCTTCGGGAGAAAAACACAACTTAATTTATAGAGCCTTTTCTCGTCAGAAATGTACACAAAACTGGCACGTATTAAAAAATAAAGAACCTAAGTATTGGAACAGATTGGCCTATGCCAACAGTGCAGACCCAGATTAGACGCCGCAGAGAACAAGGGAATGAAACTAATTTGGGGGAACAGGAATCATGACAATTTGGAAAACGAGACCTGTGCAACCAGTGAATACTAAGATCAACCTGCGAATCAGTCTTCGCTGTTTGTATGAGCTTCTTTGGCCTCTGTGCTTTTCAAGATCATTCTCCGAGTGTATACTTTTCTTAATTAAAGCCAATATTGGTGTCTTCACCTTCAAGCTAATGACAATTCAGATGAGTGAGTGTTTTACGTCCAACTAACAGTTAGGTCATGGAGAGATGGGGGCCTTGGTTTAAAGTCTCATATGGGAGACTGAAGAAGCCTGGGATCGAACTCATGACCACTGCATGGGTTACAAGGCGAGCAGCTTTACCACTACACCACCGAGGCACCCTTTCCTAATATGTCATACTGTTAAATATTTTATAAATGGGTCGCAGATATTGCACCATGCACCGCCACTATACTAACATCAAGCAAGTGTCATAACTCTGTTAATAAATTAATAAAGTTTCAAGAAAATACCTTGAATTGTTTTCAAGTTACAGAGCGAACACAAATATATTACAGAAATCACTATGATATTCTCGATGTTCAAAGGGCCATGACTCCAAAAGTAGGCTCACTCATCAACGTATATGAAACAAAAGAAGGGCAGTTGTCAGTTTCTGCTGAAATGATTAACAGCTAATGTCTGCCTGCCCCGGAAATGTGTGCGGGCTCGACAAGACCGAAATAGTTTTGACTGGGCCGTCTACGTCGGTACAAGGTTATTATGAATGAAGTATAATTTACGATGCCCGCGCCGGACAAAACCTACAATACTACAATGTATGTATGACCAGCAAAGACTCAGGTCAGTCTGTGCATCGACCCACTATATAAAGCAAGCTTCTTGGATAGCCCTGAGTCCACAGACGGTGCATACTGTATGATCATCGAAGGGTCTGATCCTCGGGGGCGGGGGTCCTATATATGGCTTAGTACGGATGTGCGTGCCGAATAGCCCCCTTTTTCAGCACTGCCAGGTATATGATTGGCCCCCTTTTTTCAGCAAAAAGTATATGAATGGCCCAATTTTTCTGGTTTCCTATGTGAAAGGGCCCAATTTTTCTGGTTTCCTATGTGAAAAGGGCCCATTTTTCTAACATCCTGGTATATGCACATGTTTTTCGCTCAGAGATTTTTCGAGGCTGCTTATCCTCTTGGTATTACATGAATTGACTGTGATATTTGTGATATTTGTGTAACAACCAGCAAAAAAGTGGATACAAAAAAATCAAAGAATAGGTCAACATTTTAGATGATCAAATATATGAATCGGTCCGTTTTTTTTTTCAAAGGCGGGTTATATGAATAGGGTAGGTTTTGAAATACTGGCTCGCACACCCGTACCAAAATTACCCCAAAGTTACCGCCCCCTCCCCCACCCCAAGGTCTGATCAGATTGTGCTATTGCAAGTCGCACTGTTGATCCCGCTTTGGACAGTCCGGCTATCGAAGGTTAATACGATCAGCGAATGCTCTGATCAGAATGTGCAGTTGCGCAGACTCACCCGAGTATTCGCTTGTCGCGAAGGCTCTGATCAGACTACTGATGTGCAGGTTCAGAGTGTGCATGCTGACCTGACTCTTCATACAAATTTTATTGTTGGTTTTGCCATACACACACTCGTGCGCGTAGTGTTTGTGCAAACCTTTACGCAGCACTCTGAGTAAAATTTTCAACAGGCATTTTTGAAATATTTTTCTCATTCTTCAATTTGATATTTCATGCAAATTGTCTCCATTGCATGAAATGTCAAATCCTGTTTTCTATTGCATGAAATGTCAAATCTGCTGTTTTCTGGGAAATAAAAAAAATAACCGTTTATTTGTCGTCTACTGAATTAGCCCTGAGTGGTAATCCAGAAATTTCGTGTTCGATACCCGGGAGCACAAAGTGTTGTGTCCTTGAGCAAGACACCTTATCTTCATAACTTAGCATTGGTTTCTACCCAGGAAGACTCTGCCTAGAATGTCCGCAAGGGTATGTAATATATATCATTTTGAAGACGCTTCCCCGCCGATGCTAGATTTACATGTGCGTCTGTTTTATTCGTTAAATAAATTGAGGTCTTGGTTTTGCATATCGGATGCTGAAGTCACAAAAACAGAACACTTTACTTGAGAACGAAAGTTCTGAAGAATACTCTGTAAGTCTTTAAATATAATGTTTTAAATCTATATACTGGAAGCAAATAACATAACATAATATTTATCTGTACCGTGATAAATGCCGGGCAAAGTCCTTACACTGCAGGTTTTACTGTTTTAAGGGAGCTAACTGCAATTGACTAAAGGGAGCGGGAGCTAACTGCAATTGCTTTACGAGTCGGGACCCTTTCGAAATGGGATGAAGAGGGGGCAGGCTTATTACATTAGCGGTTAACCAGTTTACTGAACACCCTTCCGTCAGAAACTTGTAACTGCCGATCTCGAAGCAGCAGAAGGAGCGAATGACCATAGCAAATACATTTGTGTTTACTAATAAACTGCACAATCTGTAGGGATCAAGAATCAAATCCGCGATCAGGTCTCGCGTTCCATTCCAGCCGGTGCGATAACATTCTTTCAAATAAAGTCAGTGCTAACAACTTATAGTTCGAAAGGAGGCATATCATATTTGCGAGAGCGAGAGAGAGAGATAGAGAGAGAGAGTCCACCCATTTTAGGAGCATCCGGCTATTAGATTTAGGTATTGCTAGAGATGGCTAAACTGTTTTTTTTTTTTGTTTTTTTTTTGTTTTTTTTGCAAATAGTGAAGACCCTGATCAGACGCCGCGTTCTATAATCTCGGTTTGACTTAAATAATTTATGTTGAAAGAGACATAAGACATCAAATCACCAGCATCATTAAGTGGTGATTTAAATGGACAGCCCTAACCCTGGTCCAGTCATCATGAGAAACCGCCGAGGCCTCGATCCGAGAAGTGTAGATACCTTTCAGCCTGTCCGTTTCTGCCTCCCATGGCAAATGAAATGTATCCATACTCCTTAAGGCCTCCCTTAATACTTGAAGCGCTCAGCACATTCAGCAGACGGCATTTTCATATTTTTTTCTTTATTTTCCAGTGCAAATAACGGGGCAAATAAGGCGTGACATTACATATGGACCGTTTGCTGGGCAGACGATTCACATGAAAAGTTCAGCCTTCTTGCTGTAAAATACTGCAAACAGATCGGCATCTGCTCTTAAAATTTTCAGCAGCGCTCCAGAGGTTCAAGCAGTTTTCTTGGCAGCAGCAGCACGTGCTAACCTTGAAAATAATGGGTGAAAGGCGGGAATTTCCGACTCAGGAAGGGAAGCATGATAAATTGGTAAACAAACAATAAGATGGTTTGAAAAGGGACATTTCCGCTGCTAAAGTGATAGGGGAAAAAATGAGCCAGTCTGAATATAGAATTTGTCAGGTTTAGGGGAAAACGTGATTGTCGGCATCTGTACATTCTGCTAAGATTCTTCTAGGGACCGTGTAGAATACGTAAGGCGAACAACGAAGACCCTGACCAGATTGTGCAGATTGTTTTGGGGCTTCGCTGTTGGGAAGAATAAAATTACAACTAAAACACTACAAAATCACACATTACTTTGTAGTTTATTTGTGTTCTGACTAAACATAATAAGTCAATTATAAATCATTATTCTATTTTGTTGTACATGTATGTTAGGAGAAATATGCACATACTTTTTTTATATTCAAAATTTTACGTTCAGATAACTCGAGCATTTTTACCTGAGACTGCATAAGGTGAGCCTGGATAAGAGTGGAAGCTAGCGCGAGCGTGATCGTTTTCACGCTGCATGATATCCCAGCGCGAGCTGAGCGCGGATTTAGCGTGGGTTTAGCGCGGGTTTAGCGTGGGATAAGCGCGGGAATAGCGTGGGATTTAATCTTTTCCGCGATCGCGCATCAGAGCGAACGATATAACCATCGTGAAAGCTGTACTGTAGTCTCCAGTCAATAATTTAATTATTTTCTGGAAAGACTTAGTTTCTGACATATTTCACCGGACAAAATAGTCACGTATACTAACTTCCGGTCATTATGTCTAATTATTAAAAAAATTTTTCACTGGGCAAAGTATCAGTAATATTTCTGATACTTATACCCGGTCATATTATTATATTATTTCTGATTTTTCACCAGGCAAACTTTTACAGAAAGTGTCTGGTCAATTTTTGCCTAATAATTAATTATCTTCGGGAAAAAGTTTCGAATACTTGTGCCCGCTCAGTTTTCATATATAATCTCCCTTTTTCATCGGACTAGAGTTACGAATACTACTATCCGATCAATTTGTCAAATTACTTGTAACTTTACCGGGCAACAGTTACGAATATTAGTGTCCGGTCATTGTGTCGGGTAACTAGTGTCAAAATAATGATTACTAATTCCCGAACAATCTATTATCGTTCATAGAGCTCCATTCACGTTTAAGTCAATGGATATAGGTTATTAAGTGAAATACATAATAACTTTTTATACAAAAAATTCTGTACAGTCTTTCCCAAATCAGACTAGAATCTTTAATATTCCATTGACTTATTATAGGTGTGTAATTCCATTAATATTTTAAATTAACTTATGTTTTATCTCTTTTATCTGCTAGAAAGAGTTAAACTTCCGACTATAACAAAATTCTTACCGGGCAGCAGTTCGTAGACTAGTGCCAGGTCATTCAAATGATGTTTTATCTCTTTAATTTGCTAGAAAGCGGTTAAATTCCGGCTCTAACGAAAATTTCATCGGGAGGCACTTCGTAGAGTACTGCCAGGTCATTCTAACGAAATTCCACCGGGCAGTAGTTTCGTAGACTTTGTGTCGGATTACTAGTGTGGGAGTAGTAGTCACTAGTACTCGCTCAACATATATTCATTTATAACCACTATAGACATGTATAGTCTTGGATTATAGGTTATTGAATGACAGCGATGGGTTCTAATACCTAGTAGCCATTTATATTGTTGAATTCTGTCCAGTCACTTTGAACTTGACTTAAATTCTATATATATATTTATTATTGAAAATGAATTAAGAATTATCGGTTACGATCAAATTCGCAATTCATTCACTAAGTGTAGAAGATACTTCCAGCTATAATTATATCTCTTTTATTCGCTACAAAGAGATTAACTTCTTACATATTCACCTTATTCGGCTCTAGGGCAAAGGTGAACTATAAAACTATCGTTATTTATAGCAACCAACCAACGAGTTGTTGCCGCGAAGCGGCAACAACGAGAGTTGGTTGCTTTATGGTAGTATTCTGTTCTATTCAAAAATTGCTATACTAAGGCTGATTTTTTTGTGTAACCGGAAATTGTGAATATGAACCTTTAAATACGTCAGTTCCGTTTTCAGCGTTTGTTTACAATCACCCGGTGACAGCAACTGTTAAACCTAACAGATATCACGTTTCCATGCTAAAACCAAATAAAAATCAGGCATAGGCGAGATTTTAAGGTAAGAATAAAACACACAATAGTTTTGTCAGTATTTTCGGTGGTATTCCAGAAGAACATACCTTGCGCGCGCGCAACGTGACATCCGGTTGAAACGAAAGTAGAAGAAGCTCTACTGATAGCTGAGCATTATCGCATATCTAGAGTGAAAATAATAGACTTTCCAAACAGTTCTTAACGGTAATTTGAGGGGGATTCGGGTTTTACGACCCTTTCAAGAATATTTCACTTAAATGGAGCTGATCGTTCATCAAAAGTGGGCGAAAACCGGAGAACCTGCAGAAAAAAAAAAACAGCTGACCATCCATAATCATATCCATAACTTGGCTTTCCCACATATGCCCCAAGGGAGGCTCGAACCGCAGCGGTGAGAAACCTAATGGATTAAGAGTCAGATCTCTTATCCACTAGGCTACGGGGGGCCCGCAGAGGGGAGGGCGGTTGGGTGGCATTCCAGCTGTCAGATTAAACATTATCTCAGTACCTTGATATTATTCAATCCTTTTTCTGGCAAAAGAATGTGCACAATACTGGTTAACCGCTTAGAGGACTAAGCCTGCCCAGTAATCGTGTGGTTAGGTAAACAAATCATGCTCGACATGACCCCATTGGGTTGACTGGGCTGTAAAACTTAACACAAACAAACCAAGTACTTTTAACTAAGGCGAGGTCTGGTGACAACCGGCTGTCAGCAGACTTTTAGGTCTGGTGACAACCGGCTGTCACTAGACCAAAAGTCTGGTGACAACCGGCTGTCACTAGACCTAAAAGTCTGCTGACAACCAGCTATATTTTTCAATAAAGTTATGGAAAAATTGTCCTTAAACTGGAATAATAATGATTTAAAAAAAAAAATAAGTAAGACTGAATAACTATTTAATGCCTATAGTTCCATTTTAACATTCATATATACGGAGAGGCAAAAGTAAGTACATGTATACAGGTGACTATTTTTTTCAATGTCACAGAAATTTTACATATGTGCATAAATTATTGATATCATAGACGGATTCATAGTTAAGAACATGTCATTTATGCATAATATGCAACAATTTTCAGGAAATTCTATTGAAGAGCAAGGAAATGGCATTTACCGAAACGAATAAGGGATCTAAATCAACATTTGTGTATGAGTAGCTTCCCTTTAAAAGTGCATATTGGAATAAAGAAACTTACATTTATGCATTTGTATTGCACTCAGTCGACAGAAGGATAAAAATGCTGTAAGGACATAGTTCAACTTTAAATGCATAGTAGAGTACACAGTCAAATTTCTATAAAAAAAAAAAACACATGACATTCTGATGGAATGCACTGAATTTCTTTGGGACATTGACATTGTTCTGTTAAATAAACAGTTTTAAGAGATTTCATCTGTATGTGGTATAAGGAGGCTAAGCCAAGCAACACTTTTTTGAAACAGTCAAGTAACAAACGACCAACGCCGCTTCAGATATATATATACTCTTTAAATTCCCTATATTTTTCATTAAAAGGGAGATAATTTCAGATGGAAAGAAATCCATACCCAGCTTGATGTCAATTGATGGTAATTTTGAATTAATTAACGTTGTGGTTTTGCTCACAGACATTTGTGCAAGACATTTTATGAGAAGTAAAATGACATTTGTTTATGGCAAAGCAAGTTATGACTGGAAATGCTGTTTTTAATTAAGGGCTCATAACTCCATGATTTACGACTGAGAAAGAATTACCTTTGTGATTTTAAAGACAAACGTATGACAAAAATGAGCATGAAAACTTTTAAACTAAAAGAGTACAACATGAGCCAGTACTCAAAGCTCGAAACTGTATATATTTTATTGCCTCTGAGTATATTTTCTATCAAATTATTTAGTACAAGCATACCTTTTATGGAACAGCTGTAGTACATGTATTTCTATATATAAAACAAGAAACAGAAACATGCAGATATATGTACATATGTAACTGGAAACAAACATGTACATGTAATTCTAAATAACATGTTTTTATAATTCATGCAAATTTGAAGTTGTTTTGGTTGAAGCAAATTTCAGTTAAATAACCAATTGATAAAAGTTCAGAAACAATGAACCCATCTTTAAATCTATACTGGTTTCTTTTCATAAAACTAGAGTTATCAAAGGATCTGACTAGTCCCACTGCAGGCCGTCATAGTGTTTAAATATTTAGAAGTCATTCTAACCAGATGACATAATTGTTGGACATGGTAACATGGCAATGTATAACCTATGGAGGGATTTAAATCCAAGAGTTATGGACCCTTGGCTCTTATTTCAACTTTGTTACACATTCAGCCCTTGAGAAAAGTGGGACAAAAACTTCATTTATGGCAAATTGTAAAACCTATCAAGGGATTAACTCCATGAGTTGTAGGCCCTTGGCCCTGTGTCTGCTATAAATGATACTGCAGTCCACTGTCCATGTATGTACCAAGTTTCAACTTTATAGCTATCATACATTGTAATTCTTTAAGAAATTTGTAGTGAAAACTTCATTCATGGCAAATTGAAAAACCTATCAAGGGATTTAATATGTATTTTGGCAGTTTTTACCCACAAAACCATATCCAGGACCTTGAAAGTTAGTGCTAAGGGTCCTGTTTCAATTGATGCATCTAATATCAATCTAAACTGAACTTCATATAACTTTGGCTTGGAATTTTAATCCATTTCCCACAAGAAGTACAATAATTATCATTATTTAGACAAAAAGAACCTCTTTAAAACAATATACCCCTAAATCTTATTAATGGACCCTATAACTTCATATTGGGGAGTATCAGGGACCCTCATTTTCAAATCCTAAGGGAAAACCCTGGCCCCGATTTTTCAAAGCTGGGCTACGTGTATTCTAATACAGAACATATATAACTCCTTAAAAACAAAAAATGTATCTCAAAATTCATTAAACCATTTTTTAGCTCGCCAGGACTATGTCCCTGGAGAGCTTATGTTGTCACCCAGGCCATTGCGTCGACGTCCGCATCCACGTTAGCACAGTGTTTACGTTTTCAAATGTGTGCATAGTTTTTTAACTGTTTAAGGTACTGCTTTCATATTTGGCCTACACCTACTTTAGGGTAAGACCTTTCAATAGCATACATCCCCATCCCCAAAATAGACTCTTTATGTAGGTCAGGGTCAGTTCTTACTTTGTCTTTTACACCCATGTTTAAGTTTTGTGTTTAAATTTTGAAAAGTGTACATAACTGCTGAAGTATTCAAGATAGAGCTCTAATATTTGGCCCACACCAGCCTTAGGGTTAGACCTTTCAATAACACACACCTCCTCCTCAGTTTGACGTTCTGCCTAGGTCAAGGTCAGGTCATACTTTGTCATTTGAACCCATGTTCGAGTTTTGCGTTTAAGTTTTGAAAAGTGTTTGTAACTGCTGAAGTATTCAAGATACTGCTTTATTATTTGGTCCACACCAACATTAGGGTAAGGCCTTTCAATAGCGTAGACTTTTCCTCAGTTTGACCTTCTGCCAAGGTCAAGGTCAGGTTATACTTTGTCATTTAAACCCATGTTTGAGTTTTGTGTTTAAATTTTGAAAAGTGTCTGTAACTGCTATAGTATTCAAGATGCTGCTTTAATGTTTGGCCTACATCTACCTTAGGGTAAGACCTTTCAATAGTACACACCCCTTCCTCAGTTTGACCTTCTGCCTAGGTCAAGATCAGGTCATACTTTGTCCCTTATACCTGTGTTTAAGTTTTGAAAAGTGAACATGGCTGCTGAAGTATGTAAGATATAGCTTTCATGTTTCATCCATACCAGCCTAAGGGAAGATGTTTCAATGGCATATACCCCATCCCTCAGTTTGACATTCTTCCAACATCCAAGTCAGGTCATACATGTACTGTCATTTAATCTTTAATATTTAAAGATTGTTTTCTTATTGGATCAGCCCTTTCCGGCGAGCTGAGTTGTCTTCTGACAACTCTTGTTAAATTATTTGCTAGCTACTGAAGCATAGAGTTAAAGCATGAGTAACCTCTTCTAATACAAGATCACAACTGCTGATTCCTTCTAGTATTGTAATCCTCTAGTCCTCTGAACAAAAAAAAAAAAAAAAAAAAAAAAAAAAAACACCACAGAGTCTGTTTCAACAGTATCAGCATCTTTTATACATTTTCTATGAAACCTCTCATTACAGTTATCATCGTTCAAGACCCATGATGTTCCTGTCTGCATATACAGTATACCCTTATTTTCTGTTTTTTGTTTGTTTGTTGTTTTTGTTTTCTTCTTTTTTTTTCTGTCGCACATTCATATAAAAAGGGAACATAGTGAATTGTCCAGATTCTACACAAGAAACTAGATGACTTTGTAATTTATCCTGTCTGAAAATTAATTTATTTTGTTCATGAGAATAAATATATAAGAAAAAAAAAAAAGGAAAATAAATGTCTGAAATTGCAGAATTAAATTAAAAACAATAATCATTACACAGTATAATTGGAAAAAAGTACAGCTGGTTGTCACCAGACCTAAAAGTCTGCTGACAGCCGGTTGTCACCAGACACTTCCTTTAACTAACACACAGATTTATTTTTTTTTAAACAATCATCACTTAACATGACTTTCCACAATAATGTTTCAGGCCATACTTATAAATATGTTGATACTCTAGCATAAACTCCAGACCTTCCATACACCTACATCATTGACTAATTCACTGAATGATAGTCCAAATATTTACCATTTTGTGACAAATTTTGATTTTTATGCATAAAATTGTAAGTGAAAACTGATTTTCTTCAAAATCAGCTGTAATGTTAGTCATTTCTTATTAATTTCAGTGGGGCATAAATTTAAGAAAGATTTGTTTTCATATTATTCTAAGAAGGTGAACGGAATTATGAGAACATTCCATAGGTCTGGGTTTACTATGTCGCTGACCAATATTCCGGTGTACTCTCCATGTGACAGACCACTATACTATTGATACGCCAGCAGGGATCAATTTTAGCACTTGCTAACTTGCTAAATGCTGGTTAATTTGATCAAAAAGCAAGCTGCAATTTCCATCACTTGCTAACTTTAGCAAGTTGGAAAATTTTTCTTTAATTGGCTGAACCTAAGGCATTGTTGTAGAAGTTTTGCAATTTCTTTTCCAAAGGCAATAACAATATTTTTCTTACTTTTCCCGTAAAGCAGGTTTTGACATTACATGCAAACTGTCTAAACCTGCTTTCTGGGAAAATAAGAAAAATATTTTAAAATGTCTGCTGTAATTTTATCCAGAGTGCTAAGATTTAAAGCCACATTTAACAGTATTTACAAGTGTAAAAAAAGCAAGTTGGGACAAAGAAATATCATTTGATTTCTGTTTCTGTTACATTACAGTATTCACCCATAGTATTCAGACACCTCAACTCCTTACCATACTTAACTAAAATTTGAACAAGTACAACTTACTACCCAATGTTGTATGGCTGTAACGATACAGTCAGCTCACGATACAATATGTAATGCGATACTTGCCTAACGTTTCGATACATATCACATTTCATGCATAAGTCAGAGGTTGAAAGTTTTGATACTCTTGGAAAACAGGTTCAAAACCATCTCAGAGGTTCATTATTGGGTAAAAACGCCTGTGTAAGATGACCCATTTTGTCATATAAGTGATCAGTGTATTTCAGTAACAGTTTAGATCTTTGTAATTTGTTATAAAAATGGTCTTGAAATATGTTAAAGCTGCTATTTTCTTTGGAAATTGTACTTTTGGGCATATCGTCAGGTATTGCGATACTAGCCCCACGATACAATACTAGTATCGTGAGAAAAAGTATCGTGATACAATACAATTTTAATGAATCGTTACACCTCTACAATGTTGTATCTAATAATAGCTGAATGAGTGGCAAACAGTGTACACCCTGATGAGCCACCACATTTTCATCTGGGTCTACACTGTTTGCTCAGGCCTGTCAGGGCAAGGTAAAGTGCAGTGAAGTATAACATATGGTAAGAGTCAGGCTGAGACAACAGGTAAAATTATGACCAAATCTTCAGTGATTACTAATCGATTATTGATCACAATGGCTGGACTGATTATCATGTTAATCATCTTTTCAACTCGTGATTAGCCAGCCCTATGCACAGCACATAAATTATAACAAAATATGTGCAAAGCATTCCAGAATATGTGCACAGCACATACTAGAATATATTGCTCAACACATACCAAAGTATTTGCATAGTACATAACTTATGCAAATAGTACCATATGTGAAAGGTCAGTATAGGTCTGCCCGCATTAGCATTGCAGTACAGATGATCCTGATCTGGACCTTGCTTATCTCAAATAACCGCTTATCTCGCAGTGAAAATCTTGTCCCTGACTAAACATGAAAATCTTACAACAGGTTAAGAAATACTGTTGAAAAGAGGAGAAATTGGTCCACAATTTCCACAATATTTTCAATATATCTCTAAACTAAAAAGTCCAGTTACATATAAATTTGCTAAATGTGGTTGTTGGAATTATGTTTTCCTCAATTCTGCAAATCTGATATGTCGAGCTACGGATATCTCAAAGAGTCTCTTGGAATTCGAGATAATATGTTAAGCAAAATTTAGCTTCAAGCCACTATGTTTATTATGTTAAAAGGATTCAACTGACATAAGGTGACATTTAATTTATGTGTGGTGATATTTTTCAGGAATTCTATTCGGCCTACAGCGAGCCATTGAAGACCTTCAAGACACTGGAACTGAAAGGGGATATGCCAGAAAAGACCATCACATAGATCATTGATGACATGCTCAGTTTTGTTCAGGAATGGTAAGCAGAAATATCTTATATGTAAATCCCTTTTCGCTTTATGATTTTATAAAATGAACCATGCATCACTTTTTAGACCCCGCCACACGATAATGGCGGGGTTTTATGGTTTCACGTTGGACGTCAGTGTGTCTGTCTGCGCACCCACAAATGGGTAGTTAGATGGCTAAGAATTATGGACAATTGCAATGTATTTCAATGGGATTTAACGCGTCGGCCACATAAAATCAGTCTTTTTATGTGGCTTTTTTACTGTTAGGTGGCCATTTTTTAGCCACATTTATAAAGTATGCTAAAATAGTGATGGTAGCCACATACATGTAACTATCCATTTGTTAGAACATCCGCCTGTCACACGTCCATCTGTCCATCCATATTTAGTGTCCAGATGATTTCTTGAGTAAACATCGGTGGATTTTCACAAAACTTGGTATGTGTATTGATATTGTAGAGCTCTGGTTTGGGATTGCTAATGCGCAAATTTCATCAAACTTCAACAGAGTTATCTGCCCGAGACACACCCATATTTTCATTTCCTGACAATAACATGTAAATGTCAGGGGATTTAACAAACTTGGTTCATGTATTGATATTAAGGAGCCCTGGTTTGGGATTGCTAATGGGCAAATTTTGTAAGTGTTTGACAGTTATCTGCCATCAGCACGATGATGGTGGGGTATTATAGTTTAACATTATGCATATAATAGTGAAAATCCTGAAGCTTTGCTGTTTTATCCCTATAGGTGAATGGATACATCCAAAAGACATCACCCTGCCATTGAAGTGTTTCCTCCCCTTTCAATGGGGGATTACTCTTTAAGGAAAGAAATTGCTTTTATCCACTGGAGCAATTTTTGTTTTTCCTTTAACAGTACACCCCTTCTTTGAAAGGTCTCACCCTATATGAACAACAGACTAATAAGAAAAACATATCCTTTTTAATTGCAGGTTTTCCATCTTCAAAGTGGAGCCCCAGAGGTGTTTTTTCTGCTTTCCAGTACCAGCTGTTAGTCAGTGATAAAACCAGTCTCTCTAGATATGGGAATTGGATTTGTGCACTCTGCACCAACATCTAAAAGACATTTTACATGCGGACCAGGATGAGTTAATCCAACAGCAGTATAATTATTACTGTATTGATAAAATGAACAGAATTACAAATACGCTGTCTTTGTGCATGTTAATGAACTTGGCTACTACTGGACCGGACCTGATGAGTTCAATCCAAATACAGGGTGCCCACTGGTCAGTGAAATCTTACTTTTTCTTCCAAGGTCAGGGAAAAGTCAGGGAATTTTGCGAAATGATCAGGAAAATTTTAAATACTAGGAAAGTCAGGGAAATTCCTAATTTTGGCCCAAACTTGTTAGGCTGTGGCAGGTATTTTATCCATTTTGAGTGACTGAAAGTCTTGTATTTTTTTTTTTTTTTTCGCTCACTCGCATTGCTACAAATTAATGCTCATTCTAGAAAATGAATGCCCAAAATATTGACAATATTTTATTTTTTTTTACTGAACAATTAGGGCAGTATATTTATATGTGTTAAAATAGAATGAATCATTTATTTTCTGCAAGATGAGAAAAAGCCCATTAAATTTTCAGCATTTTGGTCAGGGAAAAATAGAATTGGGTAAGGGAAAAGTCAGTGAAATGTCGGGGAATTTCGATTCTGACTGAGGGTGGCCACTCTGAAAGCACTCAGTAAGCCATTGGCTTAACTCTGATGCAGGGTTTCAACATATTAATGGACCTACTTCAAGGACATTGTAGATGAACTACCATTGTAAAAACTATATTCATTGAAGTGAGACTGCTAACTTATGACATTCTTTTGTCAAATGAAAGAACTGTTTATATGAAATCTTTTCATTGCAGAAAGTGTCATTGTTACATGTAATAACTAGGTCTTGAAATTTGCACTTGTCAGCTCATATTTATGAGTAGATGTTCTTTAAGGACAAGTGAAAAAAAATCAAAGGGCTTGCCCAACAGGACAGGTATGTTTTTTCGCAGTAAGGGTAAATATTGAAAAATTTGGATTACCTAGCATAATTACAAAGTTCTAAAAGTCACTCCAAAATGTCACAAAAAGATGTCAAAATCTGCTGACAAGTTAAAATTTCAATTCTGGAAGGTGTCTGTTAGAGTTTACTATTCCGCAGCGAAACAGCAACAGTAAACCCCGCTTCAATACGTGAACTAAATTCCATGACTTTATGGACAGGTTTGTTTTTAGTACCAAATATAAGACTAAGGATGAGTACAGCTTAAGGGCAAGTAACAATTTGAGGCCATTTGCCCTACAGGAGGAGTTAGTTCAAGAAAAATGTTTGAGCCCTGAATAATATAACACGAGATAGTCCAGTGATGAAACTTTGTAGAACTGCAGATTTTTTTTTTTTTTGTTTTTTGTTTTTTAGCTCACCTGGACTGAAGGCTCATGGGGAGCTTATAGGGTGGTAGTCCATTCTTCATCCATCAGTCATCCGTCAGTAACTTTAATCAGTTATATCTGCAGTCTGCAGGCCCATCTAAATCATTTCTTATCTATAGCATGCCTTTGGTGGAACTTCACTTTTCATGGTAACCCAATGAAAACCTTGGATGCTATAGCAACCAAAAAGTCCCATACACATATTGTGGTGAAAATGTTGTCCAAGCAGCGTGCAACAGCGACTTTGTTTTAAGATCAGATCTATATCAAACTTGCTATTAATGAAGCTGGACATAAATCTTGCACAAGTTTTCAACCAGATCAGACTACTTGCATGAGTTACCTGCTCTTTCAGACTCCCAGAGATGTAATATGGCAAAAATATAGTCTGGCTGATAGAGACTTCATTAAACTACATGTATCTCAAAAACTATTGAAGCTAGAGCTTTGAAACTTGATGACTAGACTGGTAGTGATGAGTAGACGATCTGATTAACTTTTGAAATAATTTTAAAAAATTACTTCATGAGTTATGGTCCTTTGTAATATTGGACATTGTTACCTTGTCAGCAGAATCTTTAAAAATTGTTGGAGCTAGAGCATTGAAACTTATTAAATTGATTGATAATGATGAGTAGATAACCTGATTATTTTGAATAAATTCTAAAAATATTCATGAGTAATGGCCCTTTTTATAACTTTGGGCATTTTTTCCTTGCCAGCAAAATATCTCTCAAACTTTTTCCCTTGCCAACAAAAGATCTCAAAAACTATTGAAGCTAGCGCCTCAAAACTTGATGAATAGATTCGTAGTGATTAGAAGTTGACCTAATTAACTTTTAAAAATGTTTAAGGAATTATGACCCTGTGTAGATTGGGCCATTTTTACCTTGTATTATCTTTAGAGGCAAGCATATGGTTTGGGGGCATAGTGTCTTTTTTTAAACATATTTCTAGTTATCAAATTGTTCCATCAGACGGGCAGGTAATGAGGACGGTCATAAAACCTTGGATGAGTTTGTCTAGTGGATTCGCACCAAGATTGTTCAATTTATAAGCCTGGGGGTTGTTTGTTTAGAACCATCATGTGTCTTTTTAAAATAAAATTTATAGAAAAATTTTGAACAGTCTAGTTTTGTGAAACTTCGAAATTAAGTTTGTAAATCTGTTAAGCTCAGATGAACACTACAGACCATTATTGTTCTTTTTTTTTTTTTTTGTTTCATAGAATGACAGTAGATGGAAGCACTGTTCTGTTGATAATTCTTGTAAGAATCACCATTGAACAGTTTCATTTCTTTATTTGTATCAGGTTTCATCACTCAGTTATTACTGTGTGTTAAAAGGCACTAACTGCAATGAAACGACTTCTATAAACGCTTCTTTCATATGACAAAATAATTATACATGTGTCATGTCTTATTATCTTATACTTGGCACCATCAGTAGTCTAGTCCTATAATCTTTTATGGAATAAAAAAAGAAAAAAAAAATATTTGTTCACTTTCTCTTGCTAAAATAATCTGTAGAAAAGAGAAGCATTTTATGATAATAATTCTGGAGTTTATCTAATTTTTAATTGTTGAAATTCTTATTTACAAAGAATTAGTTTATTCTCTTATAGATTACTTCTGTTATAAAAGAGATACAGTAACCTTGCATGTGAATCCAGGAACTGTCAGTAACTGCTTCCCTCATCTACAGATGAGTTTTATTTCAATGCAGCATAATGCTCTCACTTAAGAACTGTCTGTACTCGCAGAATGACAGATTGGTTTGCACATATTGCCATAATTTGTGACTAGTTTAAAATTCATTAGGACAAGTGTTTTTTATAGGTCATTTCATTGTTTTTTATGGTGGCTCGTTTGGGTTAAAACCAATTTAATACAGCTATCTATATTTAAAATGCAGATATCTGCATTTAAATAAAAGTATCTGCATTTAAATGCAGCTACCTACATTAAATGCGCATATCTGTATTTCAAATACAGAGTATTTATACGAATTTGAAATGCAGATATCTCTTTTTGGTTCTTTAATGGACATGTCTGAATTTGAAACATACTTTGTAGATATCTGTATTTTAATTACAGATGTCTGCGTTTCAAATGCAGATATTTCTATTTAAGTAAGATATAAGTACATTTTAGAAACTCGGGTAACTGTTTTTGAAATACAAATATCTTTATTTGAAATACAACTATCTCTAATTGAAATACGGATATCTATGATTATTATTCAAATAAAATATATCTGCCGTTCAAATAGAGCAGGTTTCAAGTGGGCCCTACTTTTCCTACTATTCCTACTTTTCTCTACTTTTTTTTTGTGTTCCTACTTTTCCCTACTTTTTTCTGAAAATGCCCTACTATCCCTACTTTTTAGTCCAAAAATGTTTGAAGTGACCAAAAATTGTAATTTTTTTCCTCGCTCGCTTTGCTCACTCGGAGTTTCTAAAAATCAGATCAACTTAAACTGAGCAGCCACAATGCAAAAGTTTAAAAATTATTTTTACTTCAGTTGTAACTCCTTTTTTGGAACATTTATTTTGGTATTTCTTTTCCATGGTAATGTAGTTTTATTGTTCAGAGAAAAGTTTGCTAGCTTATATCTTTCACTAAGTCTTAAAACACTTAGAACATCCCTACCATCCCTACTTTTCTACTTTTCATGATTGAAATTCCTTCTTTTGCCCTACTTTTTCAAAATTTTGAACCCGATTTTATCCCTACTTTTTTGACAGAGGGCACTTGAAAGCCTGATAGAGATGTCTGTATTTCTAATACATATATCTGTATTTCAAATACAGAAATTTTTATTTATAGAAACTACAGATAATTGTAATTTTAAATGCAAAGTTCTCTTAAGAACCTGATTATTTTCATCTTTTATTTTCAACATAATTAATAGTCCCTTGCAGCCTACTAGGCTTCCCTTAAACTCGGACAACAGCAGGTAGCTCAGTGGTGAGTCCAATAGCCTCAAGTGCTGGAGGTACGTTCAATCTCGGCCATGGCGAGAGAGAGAAAAAAAAAAAAATAATAATAATAAATGGAATCCGAACACGCTTTCCTTTGTGATTTGCAGGGATGACATAATAACTGCAGTCTTTGCTGGGGCCCTCTCTGGCTTCTGCATGGAAAATCAAGTACCCATGTGCAGGTTAAAGAACCATACATTTGGTTATCTAAATAATTACTTGTGGACCTTCATTCTGCAACCCAGAATGTATCATGTATACCTGCCTAGAATGCCTGAATTTATGTGATAGAACTGTTCAAAAACTGGTTCTCTTAAATACAGGTACTGAAAAATCGCATGATTATAGAAGCATACGGAAAATGAAAAGTTATCCAGGGTAAGATAAAAATTGAGATTTCTCACGCTTTTGATGTGCACTGGTTGTATAGGAATCAAGAGGTACACCATCGTTAAGGTTAATATCACTGAAGTTAAATGCTGTCATTAAGCATCACAGAAATGTTATCAAAATATGGAAGATGTCAACAATCAAAGGGATTTGACTTCAGATATGATACAAAGTATGCAAGAAAAAGAATCTTTCGTGCGTGACAGGTAGATCGAAATATCCATCCCTCGAGATCATAGTCTTGCATCACTCGGCAAGCCTGAATTTTCCTGTCTACCCCTCACACCCATGATAGATTCCTAAAATATATTTTACACATTCTCTTTCTCTCTCTTTTTTTTTTTTGTGCTCCTCTTAAAGGAGCGATGGATTTGACTGTAAAGACATAATGGTTTGAAATCTTGAGCATCTTTAATTAGTTTTTTTATGGTCTGCAGAGGCGGGAAATGTGCTTCCCAACATGTTGTAACCAGTGGAACAGTGCATACGCGTAAGAGTAAATAAGGATCTCTTTTTCAACCATAAATAATGATATATGTAATGAAATGCAGATATCTGTACTTGAAATGCAGATGTATGTATTTAATTTAGAAATAAAGATATCTGCATTTCAAATACAGGTATCTGCATTTGCATCAGGAAAACATGCCTATATAATTTTGACCCACTTAAACCCCAGTTTCATATAGTAAAACTGGGGTATACCAGGGTATACATTAGTTTTGCTTAAAACCAAGGATTGTGCGTATTCGCGAGGCGGTTCTTACGAGTACCAACAATCTATGTTTTGAGCAGAAATATGAAAAATATCAAAGATTTTAATATGAAGATTTTTAAGTTTTTGGAGATAGAATTTTCTATATATTTGAATAGGCGTGTTTTCGTAATGGCATTAGCGATGTCTGTATTTTAAATGCAGATATCTGAATTTCAGCTACACAAGATGTATCTCTCATTGAAATGAAGATATCTGTATTTTTAAATGCAGATGTCTCTAATACAAATGCAGATTTCTATGTTACGATTGAAAATAGAGATATCTGTATTTCTCAAGTACAGATATCTGCATTTCAGTAAGAGGTATCTCAATTCAATTACATATAGCTGCATTTTAATTAGAGATATTTGTAATAACAATGAAATAAAGATATCTGTGTTTATTAGCAGGTATATCTGTATTTGAAATGCAGGTATCTAAATTAAATGGACAAAACCACAAAGAGGTTGCCGTAGATTTTGTCATGCTTTGGGTCAGTTTAGTATTGGTGAATGTTGTGAGAAATTATACTGGAACTGGAAGTAGTCACCCCCTAAACTTATACTGAGGTCACTCAGTGGGAACTTATTCATTGTACTTGGATGAAAATGCCTTTTCCCGCCTTTTAATACAGTCTTAAATCACTAAAAAAATGCATGCTTCTGTATTATTGAATTTTAAAAAAAACTGTTGAGGAATACTTGTAAATAAGATACACCCGCATCCACCCTCACCACCACCCCGCAAATTGTTGAAACTTAAAAGTCCATTTTTATTTAGTTATTACTTTATTTTGGGAAAGTCACAAATTGGTTGGTTGCTCATTAGGTTGCACCTATTTCATATTAAAGAAAAATATACATGAAATATAAAAAATTTTCTTCTTTCCTCCCCTGTTTTTCTTCTACATGCTCCGATATGTTATCAGCATGTAATCTAAGGAGTAAATTGACAAGAAAGTAGCAATCAATCTTTTCTACTTTCTATTCATTTTTCATTCTTAAGGTATCGGAAATTTACACCAACCAGATAAATAAATTAACAGTTTATTTATTTATTCGCTACCTCTCTAGATTACTACGATTTAAAATTCTAGTTGAGGTACATATTTTCCTTTTGCCTTTTCTACATGGAAAATAGTTGATCCGATAAGCTATTATTCTATTTTATACTATCTTTTGATTGATTATATTAGAGTCTAGGTCAGTCGTGCTCTGTCTAAACTCTGCTATAAAATAATAAATAAGAAAAAAATCTTATATTTAGGCATAGATATAATTCGATACGTTCTTTACTTTGCCTGTTTTATTTTTTCTTCTGGATCATTTAAGACTACGATAGCAATATACCAGATATTTTTGCCTCAGTAAGAATCTATTACGCTGAAGATTCTTCATATTGGAATAATAATTTTATTATGATTATAATTCTAGACCCAATTAATCCTCGTATATTATAGGTCTACTTTATCTTATTGAGGAATAGTTTTGCTTCGACTAGCTCTATACCTCTAATATTTTATTTATAACTAGAGTCCATGTCAATCAAAATTTTCTTGCACTTTGGTATTGACAATGGATACATATTTAGTAAAGGCATTTATTATTCAGTACGTGACAGATTATTATTGCCTAAATTAGATTTTATATACAATACTTTCCTTTTGATATTTTGTTTTATTGACTTTGTAACTATTCAGAAACTGCCAAAGTCAATCATTTCCTTCCTTTAAACTTACCGAAGCTCTAGATTATGTTGATATATATTTTTGATATATGCTTAGAGGTTAATTAACGAGAGTTTACCTCATAATAGCAGATATTATTATAATTATATTAATCAATCTATAGTCTAGGCTTAGACAAAAGGGAAAACATCCTTAATTACGAGCCGGTAAAGAATTAAGACACTCTTAATTATCTCTTTACCCCTCCTTTATGTTTACATTCGTTAAAGGGATCATAGTAATTCTCGCTAAGAGTTCAAGTTCAGTTTGCGAATAATGCAAAGATTAATATCTTGATTTTCAGTCCGCATCAAAAATGATCTATATATATAGATAAATATCTTTTCCGAAACTGGATATTTATTTATTTTTCCACACAATAAGTCATTTCAAGATGTCGATGATTTTGAAATGCACTGCTTCAATTTATAATATAAAATATGTTTATATTAACTTCACAACTTAGTAAGTGCTGCACCTACGTTCCTGGTCAGATCTTACTTTTGTGATACGTTTTTGAACATACTGAAAGTTTTCTCCGATTATACATTCGGTAAATAAACTTTCGAGTAGTATTTATGCTTTTAAACATTCAGATTATTTGATAATTGTTGGAGATAATATATTATTCCGATATTTATATATCTATCTTCATTATTTATCTTTCTCATCTTACTTTTAAATTAGATTGACCTTCTCGCTACGTTCCAGGTTTAAATCTAGCTAACATTGTGGAACAGTCACTTTTTTATTTCCTAAACAATATTTTAACATTTTTCTCAGTATTCAGAGCATAACGACTTCATGAATACTTGAAAATAATTCAATTCTACGCTTGTTAAACTAAGCCTAAAACAAGCCCTAGTTTTTTAGAATGGATATTATCCTTCGATTCAGTTCATGGAGATACATCCTTTTAGATCCCATTATCTCTATTTCAATCATTCAAAATTCTAATGACTAAGTACTCCTTTTCTACGTACGAATACAGAATATCGAGTCACTGTTGCTGCATATTGGTTAAAGATTAAACAAATTTTATCTTAAACCTATATGACGTTAAATTAATTATTATCTCTTTCATATACATGTTTTTACCCTTCCGTCAGGGATCGCGGTAATAATATTATTACTCTCTATGGTTTACACATAGATCTCGAGAGTATATATATGTATTTTCTTCCTGAACTCATTTGCGAGTACGTAATTTGATATTTCAGGAATTACCAATTATGCAGACATAGATTTTATTCTATTAATATTCAATTCTAAAAATTTGATTGAATGTTTATCTATAAAATTTCCGGGCAGTAATTTTATAGAGAGTTATATGTTTAATAATTCCTTGCTTAAATAATAGTTACGCTTAACCTATGATTTATAGCGGGAATTTTGTTCAGTAGTATAATTTTTATTTAGTATTAATATATTTCTTACTATTCTTAAATATGCGTATAGAATAGTAATACTATCTCTTAACTTTTAAATTAAGTGTTTTTTGAGATTAATAATCAGTATTATTGTATAATCTTTCTTCAGAGAATATCACACTATTACTTTTTCTCTGAGTCCTTCTCTTTTTATGAACATTTTGATTCGTATCAAAGTGGATTTTTAACTTTTCTTGATTTCCATGATTATTTACTCAGGAGTACTTTTCATGGCAATCTTCTGGTATAGAAAGATTCTATCCAGCTTATTTATTATTGCTTAATCTTATCAATACGGTAAGATTTAGCCAAACTATGACCGTCATACAGTTTGCTGCGATCAACCTTATTCTTATCTCTCTTATTCTCTGTCAAACTCTTTAGTTATGATGTTGACAGTTTATTCTTTATTTTTTTGTCAGGACATCAAACGCTTTTATATGTCTATGACAAAACTAATTATCAATGGTTTAGGTTGTTTTTTCTTCCCAGCAGTTATATGCAAACTCTGTATTATTTTATTGCTTGACTAAAAATTCGTTATACAATTAGTCTAGCAATAGTTTTAACCATTATGTTTGTCTATACCTTTTTTCTTCTGATGGATAACTTAGTTATAGTTAAGTTAACTCCATCTACTTTTATTATCTCCCCTTCTTTAATTTGATCAAGGGAAATAATTACACATTATGGTTATTTTAAGTCTGTGTCTGTTCATCGGAAACTGTCCTGTCGCTCCAATTAACAGAATTTAATTAGTTTATAATTCTAATAGCTTAGACTATTACAATTACATAGCTTCACATATCTAGAATTTTATCCAAAATATCTACATATGTCAGTTATCTATAGGAAACTCCACCGAGTAGACTTTTCCTTATTTATTCAAGATCCTACATAGACTACTTACAGTGTATGGTCTTGGCTTTTTGTTTTACAAATTTTGTTTTCAAAATATTTCTATATTCCTAGCTTACTTTGCGATGGAATATTTATGTTATGTCTCAATGACTCCCTTTTCTTTTTGAAGCCAATTGTTGTTTCCCAAAAAGAAAAAAAGAGGGGGGGTGGGGGGGCCAATGTTAGGTCTTTGAGACTTAAGAACTGGCTTCCTCTAGAGTCTACTAATATATATAAGGTTGTTAGATCATAAAACCTTAAAGGTATGCTATTTTGTGAATCTAGATCATTCTTTCTATTAAATATAGAATTAGAATGTATCTGATTCCTTTGAGTTTCCTGAGTCTTAACCAGAAGTGGTGAGATATTATTGGTGTTAGAATTAGGAGAGCTCCTCCCTCCTGTTCTGCAAATTCTAGCACATTATCTATAGGTTAATGTATTATGAAGTTAAAATGAAGTTTTTTAAAAGTAAAACATATTTTAACGAGTAATACTTAACCTATAGATAATCAATTATCTCCCTCCGCCCACCCTCGCTTATCTCTCCTAATTGTGTCTATTGTTTTACACATAAAAGAAACTGACACGTGGTCAATTGAGCGGGAAGAGTTACGTCACACAGGTAACTGCCTAAGGGACCTTCTGGTTTAAGACTTTAATTAACGACTGAAAGGTCGTTTTTTCTGTGGAAGGTGTGAAAACAGAATAGAATAGCACATTATCTATAGGTTAAGTATTACTCGTTAAAATATGTTTTACTTTTAAAAAACTTCATTTTTTGCTCACATTTTTTCAGCAAAAAATATCAAAATATTGTATATTGAATCTGCTAAAACAGTTAACGAAATGACCCTTAACGAGCTCGTTAAGCTAACGACGCTTTGAACAACTGGGCCGTTTTAAAGGTTTTAGTATGACTGAACTGGGATCTGAGACTCCATATGCAAAATGAGCATAATACAAACTGAGCTGTTCTGCTGGTCTACAAATTCTTGGTTACTGTGTGTATATACAGCGAACCCACGTTACAATGACAGCATTTATTCCCAAAGACGTTGCCATTTGCTGTTGTACAGAATATTTAATGAGCAGATTGATATGTAAGAAAGGTCTTGTTTTGTTCGTATTACCTCATAGACTATATGTTTTGGATATTTGTTAGAATCACCTCACCGAGGCAATTCTAACAAATATCCAAAACATATGTTTCTTTAAAGTATTAACTGTCATTCTAGCATAATTTGTGACTAATTGTTACCTCGTAAGCAAAGGCTTTTTGACAGTCAAATTGTCATTGTAACAAACGTTGTTGTATCGAGTGTCGGTATAAAGAGGGTTATCTGTGTAACAAAAATATGATTCACAACGTCAGAAAAGGTACCTCTGGACATGAGTGGCAATGTGAAAAAACATTCCTTCTGACATGTGCACCCATTGAAGACTCGAATCACCTGAGCATCTGCGCAGTCTGATCATTGTCTGTATGAAGAAACTTTTCATTTTTGGGTATCCTTGACTAGCATAGCTCTTGATAAGGCACATTCTTCAACCAAAAAGTATCTAGATTTTTCTTATTTCTCAACAAAAACATATGCTTGGGTACTCATTAGAAGTGCCTCGGCGAGGCGCTTCTAATGAGTACCCACAACATATGTTTTCGTCGAGAAATAAAAAAACTATTTACCTGATACCCACCCTTATCTAGACTTATGGGCTAACCCAGTGAAGATTCTGATGAAACTGTGTGAATGTGCAGGTTGATCTCAATCTGCTGGGCGCACATGTCCCAAGATATTTTTTCTGATATTGTGGCTCAGATGTATGCATTGCTTCTTTTAGGTTGTAGTTGCTGTGAATGGAAACATTATGTTCCAACAGCAAGTGAAGTTTGAGCCAATGAGTGTCGACATTCACCCTGGTGGAACCACAGTGGCAGTAGGAGGATCTGTAAGTACGGTACTCTGTAAAAAATTTCAGTACATAATTCTTTATTTATAAGGTGTTTTTTTTTTTCAATGTTGAGGCACTTCTAAACACCACTACATATGTATCCATGGAGAAATAAAACTAATATTTATCTGATACTTCCTCCTTCCTAGAGCTATGACATTATTTCACAGACATATAAATAAACAATCTGATTCACTGAATTGGGCTTGGGATAATATTCGAGATGACACACATGCATTATGACAGCAAAGATCCTATGTAGTAGTGCAGTCAAGAAAAAATTAAAATGCTAAAAACAATCAAACTATATTGATATAAGAGCATGTAATGGTAGATGTGGACCACCACATACAAAAAGGTATGTATGATCATATGTGGACCGTGAAGACTGAGATCAGGCTATATACCTGCGCAGTGTATTCAGTATTTTTGCCTTTTCGACCTAATTGCTGCACATAGCCCTATTAGTGCAGCAGTAATTTTGTGGTCTTCAGATTGCATCCATGGTGCTTTTATCTACTTCCTTACAAATTCAGACAAGTCTAGGCAATTCAAGTGAGTATGGACAACATATGCTTTTATAAAGAAATCAGAAAAGAAATCACAATAGCAACATTGAATGCGCCCTTCATGAATTCCTCTGCTGATCTTTCTTTAAAGTGTGCCCTTATTAGGTGGATATTTTACTGCAAGTTTTTCCAGTATAATTTTGAAAAACCTTAGTGTACATTGCAGTTATTTGGTTGAATAGGTAATAGCTGTATATCTTTTGCCAGGCTGTTGCATCAGTACTAGTGGACCAAGCATAGGTTTAGGTAAGAGTGGGTATCAAGTAAATATTTTTCTTATTTCTCCATAAAAACATATGTTGTGGGTACTCATTAGAAGTGCCTCGCTGAGGCACTTCTAATGAGTACCCACAACATATGTTTTCATGGAGAAGTAAGAAAAATATCAATACTTTTGGGTTGAAAGAAGCGTCTTATCTAAAGATATGAAAGTCTCTGTTACTTTGCTTTCAGGATAAAAGGATACATATCTATAGTCTTAGTGGAAGTACCCTTACAGAAGTAACAGCTTTCAAATGTGGGGATCGTGATGGTGAGGCTGTTACAGACTTAAGATATTCTCCCGATGGCTCTTACTTAGCTGCGGTTGGCACAGAAAAGTTAATAGTTCTATATAAATATGATGGATCAGAGCATAAAGTAAGTTATGGTTTCTTCCCTTTAACACATTCTAAACAAATTCAGCAGACAAATTGATGGTATTTTGAGCACATAGTGATCTTTTTTTTGTCCATCATCCATGCTTCCATTAACATTTTCAAACGACATCTCTTCTGAAGCCACGGAGCCAAGTTTGCTCAAATTTCATATGAAGCCTCCTTAAGTTGGGGGAACGAAAGATTGCTAAAATGGTTGTGGTCCATTGACCAAGATGGCCACCATGCCAATATATGGTTAAAAACCTTTTGACATTTGACCTTTTTACGGCAAGTTCAAGTTTGCTTCCCTATGCATTTTTATGGGCCCCATCATTTATATGGGATAAATGTTGAGAATTTCAAACAACTTCTCCTCTGAAGCAGCTGAGCCAATGTTAATCAAATTTCATGTGAAGCCTCCTTGTGGTGGGGGAACAAAAGATTGCTAAAATGGTCACGGTCCATTGACCAAGATGGCCTCCATGCCCATACATGGTAAAAACCTTTAAAAATCTTCTTCTCCAGAACCGAAGATGCCTTGGGGCTGAATCTTTGCACAAATCATTGGGGATGGGAAGTCTACCAAAGTTGCTAAAATGACATTTGACCTTTTTATGACAAGTCAGGTTTGTTTCCCTATTCATTTGTATGGGCTGTATACATTTATATGGGAAAAATGTTGAGAACTTCAAACAACTTCTCCTTTGAAGCCACTGGGCCAGTGTTGCTCAAATTTCATGTGGAGCCTCCTTGGGGCAGGGGAACAAAAGATGGTCGCGATCTGTTGACCAAAATGGCTGCCATGCCATGATATTGTAAAAGCCTTTAAAAATCTTAATCCAAGTTTGCCTTAGGGCTTAATATTTGCACAAATCATCGTGGACGGGAGGTCTTCCAAAATTACTAAAAAGATGGTCCTACGTTGATATATTTGACCTTTATATGGCAAGGTCAAAGTTGCTTCCCCCATGCATTGTATCCGCCCTATCCATTTATATTGGAAAATGTTGAGAATTCATATTTTGGACATCTCCTCTAAAGACTACGATCCAACTGATTTGGAACTTGATGAGAAGCATTTGGGCACCTGGTAGACACAAAATAGCTAAAACTGAGCTGATCAAAAATCCAAGATGTCTGCCACAGTGGCATCTTGATAATCAATTTTCAACATCTCTTCCTAAACCTTTGGTTGATTTGAGCCCAAACTGGCTCTGTAGCAACTTGACAGCTTCAGGATGGAAATAAGATAAAATCCTGTCAATCAGAAATCCAAGATGGCTGCCACAGCCGCCATCTTAAAATTCAGTTTTTGACATTTTCTCGCAAACCACAAGGCAAATTAAGTAGCAACAGGTTGACGTGTAGATGAAAAATAGCTAAAATCATGCCGATTTGATATCCAAAATGGCTGCCATAGCCGCCATGTTGAAAACCAAATTTTGACTTCTCCCAAACCTTTGGGCGATTTGAGTTGAAACTTACACTGTAACAACAGGATGACCTCCAGATTCAAAATAGCTAAAATTGTACCAGTTGGAAATCCAAGATGGCTGCCACAGAGGCCATCTTGAAAATCTATTTTGGACATCTCCTTGCAAATCATTCTCCAAATTAAGTCAAAACTTATGATGGAATAAGAGGCGGATCAGTAGATATAAAAATAGCTAAAATTGTATTGATGGGAAATCCAAAATGGCCACCACAGCTGCCATCTTGAAAATCGATTTTTGACTTATCCTCCCTAACCATTGGGCAATTTGAGTTGAAACTTATACTGTAGCAACAGGACGATCTCTAGCTCGAAAATAGCTAAGATTTTGTGCCGCTTAGAAATCCAGCATGACCACCACAGCTGCCATCTTGTTTTCAAATGTCTTTTTCTCTGAAACCATTTTTAGCAATTTTCACCAGATTTCATATGGGGCTTTCTGTTGAAAGGGATTGACAATTTGTTCAAATGGTTCTGTGCCATTGAACAAGAAGGCCGCCATGCCCATATATGGTAAAAACACTTAAATATTTTCTTCTCCAGAGCCAAAAAAGCTTTGAGGCTGAATCTTGGTATATAGCATTGGGGACTCTTGGTCTACCAATTTTGTTCAAATGATGGTCGTAGGTTGACCTTTGACCTATTTACTGCATGGTCAAATTTGAGCCCCCGTACATTTGTATGGGGAAAATGTTGAAAAATCATTTTCTCAGTGGATAAAAAAAACTAATGGCTGAAACTTACAATGTATGAATAAAATAGTAAAACTGTTTAGCTACAGTCAAAAGTTTGGGGGTTATCTGCCCTTGTCCTTGGGCTTTATACATGTATAAAATTGTGAAATCTTTAAATGTCCTTCTCTGAAACAGCTTGAACAGTTTTAACTAAATTTCACATGGGGTCTTCTATCAAAAGTATGTTGACAGTTTGTTTAAACGGTGCTGCACTATTGAACAAGATGGCTGCCATGCCTATATATGGTAAAACACTTAAAAATTTTCTCCAGAACTAAGAAAGCTCTGTGGCCTCGGTGGCTCAGTTGGATGCGCCGTCTGACTGGAGACCAGGAGGTCGCAGGTTCAACCCCCGCCGAGGTCGGCAACATTCTTTTGTTGAGTTGATCATGAAATATTTTCTACGGTCATTCTCTCCCTTTGGCTGATTCAAGAAGGGCAGTTGTCAGTTTCTGGTGAAAGAATGTGCACAATACTGGTTAACCTCTTAGAGGACTAAGCCTGCCCAGCAAAATGTGTGGTTAGGTAAACTGACCGCACTTGACATGACCCCATTGGGTTGACTGGGCCGTAAAACCTCAACACTAACAAACAGAAGAAAGCTCTGAGGCTGAATCTTGGTATACAGCATCAGGGACTCAAAGTCTACAAAATTTATTGAAGATACTAGGATGGTCGTTGACCTTTTTATGGTATGATCAAATTTGTGTCCTAGTTGCTGTTGCAATACTGGAAGGAGTTGCATGACATTTGCAGATATGCAATAGCTGTTTTTATCAGGTGAGCAAATTGTGGCCCGTGGGCCTCTTGTTTAATTTTTTCATGAAATAGTCTTTGACATTTTGTGCAAATTGTTTTCTTGAAGCAGTGGATCAGGTCATAAAATAACTTCTAGTCCCTTTTAGTAACCGAAACCTTTACCACCTTGCCCAGTGCAATTTCAGCAGATAATAGGCTCTGACATTTCATGCATTGCTTTTTTAGAACAATGGATCAGAGCATAAAATGAAGTTCTAATCTCTTTTAGTAAGTTTAAGCCTTTACCACTCTCTGTCAAGGGGAAATTCAGTAGACAAAAATTTTTTTTTTTTTAATTTTTCCCAGTAAATAGGCAATGACATTTTATATAAATTGTCTCCTTAGAAGATAATTTGCATGAAATAACAAAGCCAATTTTTTGCAAGAAACAAAAAAAAAAGAAAGAAAAACATTAAAAAAAAATATGTCTGCTGAAATTATTGCCCAGCATGCCGTGTTAAGATGGATAGATCTCCAAGGGGAATCACTCTGACCAGTAAGTCCTTCTTCTCTGTTAAAAAGGAGCTATTTGTAAACAAAACAGTTTGCTTCTCTGAACAAATTCTTACAAAGTAGGCCCCTTTGAGAAGGGCTCATATACTAGAAAGCATGCAAAGAATTAAACCTGTTGCTTCTGTTTAGGCATTTTCTGAAGATTTTTTTTTCTTATTTCTCTAGACTCTACAAAAACATGTTGTGGTTATTCATTAGAATCACTTTTGGCAAGGTGCTTCTGATGAACACCCACAACATATGTTTTTGCAGAGTGGTATCTGGAAATATATGTTCCTTTTTGGTAACACCCAGCCCCTCCCCCCCCCCCTCCCCACACACACACACACCGTAATAAAGCTAAATATTTGGATAGACAGGCCTGAGCAAACAGTGTAGACTCAGATCAGATGCCACAGAATGCATTGTCTGATCCAGGTCTACATTGTTTACCATTCATCCAGCACTATTTTAGACACATCAACAGGTAGCAAAATAGACTTTTTTCAAATTTTAGGACATAAGGTAAGGAGTTAAGGTGTCCTAATACTTAAGGTTAATATGGTAAATGTTAACTTTGTGCTATTTAAGATGGTGAACACTGTAAAACGACATACAGCACGTATTGATACAGTAGCCTGGAGTCCAGATTCTCAACATTTTGCTACCGCTGGTTTAGATCAAGACATCTTCGTATGGGGTGTAGACGACTTCAACAAAATGCATCCAAGTGTAATTCACATCAAACGTAAGTAAAATATACTAACAATTGTGTAGAATTGCATAATATATATAGCTGCAGTGTTAATAAGAATCAAACCTGTGTTAAGCTAACGCCAAAGGAAAACCAGAATGTGACTGTATAAAACAGGTTCTTGCTTAAAGGCTCCATATTCCTCCAAAAACACACTTTATTATCCAAGACAGGTTTTATAAATTGACATATGGTATTGATACAATGATAAAATGTGGCAGCTGACATCCTGTAAAATTTAAGTTATTCTCTCGTTCTTGAAATGAAATGATTTTTTATCCTATCTCTGATTTAATGTTGCCAACATTAATTCAGAGATACGATAAAATCATTTCACTTTTTATCCAGTTTAAGAACGAGATTCTAACTGAAATTTTACAGGATGTCAGATGCCACATATTATAATTGTATTAACATAGATCTAGGTAAGAGTGAGTATCAGGTAAATATTTTCCTTATTTCTCCTCAAAAATATATGTTGTGCATACTCATTAGAAGCGCCTTGATGAGGCGCTTCTAATGAACACCCACAACATGTTTTTGTGGAGAAATAAGAAAAATATCAATACTTTTGGACCAAAAAAGCATCTTATCAAGAGCTATGGTATTAATACCATATATCAATTTATTAAACCATTCTTGGTTAATAAAATGTCTTTTTTGGAGGAATATGGAGCCGTTAATAAGGTGAATTTACAATTATTTTACTTTTAAGGGATATGAAAATAGAGACCCTTGCTTAAGAGGAATGAACACATTTTCTTGGAAGGCAACTCTGTCAAAATTGTTATGCCTCCCTTCTGAGAGGGGTCTACCTTAAATGGAAATTCTAATGCACTTGCCTATGTAACACGACGTCTGATTGGATAACCGTAAAAAATTTGTGACGGTATATTCTGCGATAGACCATCGGAAATCAGACGTCATCACGTAACGTCGCTTCTCATTGGTTGGCATTTGGTTTTACGCAGCTCACAGCACTTGTCCCTTTGTGCTGTACATTTTAACTTCGTAATACATTAACCTATAGATAATGTTGCCCAGTGACTGGTGACTGGTTGACTGGTGACTGGTTGACCGGTGACTGGATGACCGGTGACTGGTGACTGGTGGGCTTAATGCCCGGTCAGACTCTAAGTCCGCTGGGCTGCCATCTTGATGGGTCCTGCCCCGAGCAGTATAGCTATGAGGGGCGGTGCTCCCATCAACTGGGACTTCTTGGTTTTCTTTGATTTCTTCTGTTTTCTCTTCTGCGTCATAACTGATTTTCTAGTGGCATAAAGACGTCTTCGTTCTGCTAGATTCCAAACTTTTGCTGTCCAGGAACTGCAAATATAACACGGAGAGATACGTTTGCAAGAATTACAAGTTAAACAAGATAGATGTTTATCCCATTTAGCTTTAAAATGGCCACAGTTGCCGCGGGCGAAATGCTTTGACTGACGCGGAAACAAAGGAAGAAATGTAACATTGAGAAAACAAGAAATCTAAAATTGATATTTCGAAAATAAGTACATAGATAGTAGAAGGAGTGAATATAGAACCAGAGAAAGTCAAGGATATAAAAATTTTAACCGTGTAGAATAAATTTAATCCATTTTTTCTAACACAGAATAATAATCCTTAAACAATTCAAAGTCCACAGAAAAGAAACTGACACGTGATCATTTGAGCGGGAGGAACTATGTCATACAGGTAACTGTTTAAAGGGACCTTCTGAATTAAGACTTTATCACGACTGAAAGGTCGTTTTTCTGTGGAGGGGGTGAATAACAGAATAGAATAGCACATTATCTATAGGTTAAGTATTACTGGTTAAAATATGTTTTACTTTTAAAAAACTTCATTTTTTCAACAGTGTAGCTTCAATATATCGCGGTCCTCTGGGTCCAGAGTCCGCTATCGCGATATAAACGGAGCGCGATTTAAGTCCCTATATATACCATGCATGTATAATGGCATGCATAACACTCTCTCAGTTTGTCACGATGGTAGTTTGCTGAGACATCTCGAATAAATGGCATTCAATCATGTTGTCACCATATTTCCTAATTAAAATTGGATTAGAATTGCTCAGTGGAATAATTTACAATGGTGCGCTATGTCTAACAAGTAATTCCAATCGAAACCAGCTGATAAACTACGTTTGAAAACTAGAAATCATCGGCAGGACGCCATTTTGGATACTCTGGTTCCCTAAAAGGGCAAAGGGAAGTTACTCAGTTGTGCTAAGATAACTTGAGTTGCTTCCCTTTGCTTATATTGCGGGAGCAAAAAAAAAACCCAAAAAAACTGTAGTTTATCAAAGTTAATTTCTTTTTATTTAAGTTTGTTTGTTTTTGTTTTTTTTGACGCAGTTGTTTTCTTCTGAAATATTTATATCTACAGAAGTGTAAAATAAGCGGACTAAGATCTGTGTATGTAGGACAGAAACATTGTAAGACTACTGTCTTGTAAAAGACTATTGTCTTGTAAAATTTGCTGGTGTGAAAAATCAAATACCGGAGGTGGAACGCAGACGTGTTTATGTCGTCTGCTGAATATTCTTGCAAACTTTTCAAACCTACTTTTGTATACAGGCAAACAGTGTGAATGCAGATCAGACTGCTCCTGATCTGGGTTCATACTATTGCAGAAATGACTTTTAAAGTAACTGGCAGAAGACAAAGCAGACGACAATAGTTGTGATTGGTGCTTTAAGGGTTAAGATGCTGTACCGATTTCTAATTGTCAGTCAGTCCAATTACTTATTCCAGATTCTTGATATAAATTCACATACTGAATGACAAACAGTGCAGATCCAGATCAGTTGGCTTCTTCAGAAGCCAAATGATCTGGATCTACACTGTTTGCAAAACAGAGTATATCTGGGTTCTGCAGGACAAGGGTTAAGGTGTTCAGATACTTATGGTAAATACAGTATATATATATATATATATATATATATATATATATATATATATATATATATATATATATCTATACTTTTCTGTTGTTTATTTCAGATGCTCACAAGTTGTCTCAAATCACACGTGTGTTATGGCTGAACAACAACATCATCGTGTCTTGCGGCAGGGATTCTAACATTAAACAGTGGGAACTTCTGTTTTAATGCATTCTCCACATCTCTAGTGTAATTTAGGTCATGTTTTCAATTGCAAAATAGCTTGTTTGTACATCCAACTGTGAGGAATTATAATTAGAGCGTAGATAAGTCATGTGTTAAGGGAAATGGATATACTTTCAGGGGAGGCAACTGTCACAATCGTTCCTTTCTCCCTTCTGAAAAGGGGGCTACTCCAAGTCATTCCTATTAGAGTAGACCCAGTTCAGAAGGGGCTTGATGTTTGGGAAAGTTGATAGGAAATATCAAAAGTTGTCTTACTTTAAGAATATGGCAGTAAAACAACCAAATGTATCAAGTCCGTGTACATCTTGACCGTGGTCCTGCTGAACCAAGTTACCTGCCTCAAAAGCCAACTGATCTTGATTAAAACTCTTTGGCATTATGTGAATTTGTATCAACAACCTGGATCAAGTAATCTGGCTGAAAATTAGAAGTGGGTGTGGCTTCTTCATTTATTCAGCATGACAAGGGTTAAAAAGGGAAGACCTTAAGCTGAAGGTTTGTATGTCCACTTCAGCAGAAATGAACTTGCTTCCGTGCTATTTTAAAGGAAAGAATTTTTATGCCCCCACCTACCGAAGGTAGGAGTGGGGCATATAGGATTTCTCCGTGATGTTACGTCCATCCGTACATGCGTATGTCACGTTTGTAACCAGAGTCTAACAAATGTTACAGTTTACATTCAAGTTTACATGCAAGTTTACCTGCATATTTACATTTACATTTACGTCCAAGTTGCTCATAGCTTTGATACCTTTTATGCTACAAAGTTGAAATTTGGTATGATATTTACCCAGACCAAGACCTTAGACTTCATGGTAGAGCTGCTCTTGGGGCATGCCCCTGGGTGGGGCCAGGAGTCAGAATGTATAACAGCTCATATTGAACACATGCAAAATGGCAATAGCATCATAAGTCTGGTACCATTATTTCCCCTAGAAAGTTAGAAATCGGGTATAATGATCACAGATGAAATAGTTTATACAGAGACCAGGGTTTGGAAACTTGATCATGCTAGGGGTGGGGCTGTGGTGTGGGGCCTAAGGAAACAGCCATATGGGCAAAGTCCATAAGGTGGGAGCATCTGTGTACTTTGGACACATGTCTAGTTTCCCATGGGATCCAAAGCATTTTTTTTTCTGTTGTGGATAGAGTGATCTCCCTTAGAAGTGAACCCATTCACTTAAGATGACTCTTCTTGCTACTTTTTCCACCATCATTTACAAAGGAAACGTCTTAAATGACTTCCTGTTTGGTTTCCTGCACACCAGTCCCCTTCTGAAAGATGTCAACTTTAAACAGAAAGAATCTGCTTCAAAGGGGGCAAATTTTAGGAAATTCTTTCCTTTTAGATTAGACCCCTTTTCAGAAAGGAGACAAACCAATTTTGACAGAATCACTTCCTATGAAAGTATATTGATTCCCCTTAAACGAACTTGAAGCTTTTCACATTTTCCTATAGAATATTGTTCTGGAATTCCATTAGAATTGCCTCACTACATTTTATTCTTACAATTTAAGAAAATGTTCATCAGAATACTTGATCTACGAGGAGCTCTAGTTGTATATGAGACTTCAGTTAGAGATGCCCTTGACATACGTGACCAGTATAGACTCGGCATATTTGAGCATTTTCTTTTTGGAAGGGCTCATATGAACCATGCCAAGTAAAAATGTGGCTTTCAGGCATGCACAGACAGCAAAGGCCAAGATCAGGACCTTTTGTCTGCACCCAGAATCATTGTGTCCAATAGAATTAATCAATGGAGAGCAAAGGCTCAGATGAGACAGTGTGCATGTGCAGGATGACGTGAATTCGCACATTTTACATGTGCTCAAAGGCACCTTTTCCTTTGATGTGGCCAGTATGTTGTCGGTTTGACCTCGCAAAATCATGGTGCTTAGGGTGAATAAATTCAGTAAGATGTTGTCAAAGGTAAATATCCAATTTTCAAATAGGATATTACTGGTAAGCATATTTACTCTAAACATTTGGGATCAGCCAAACTGATCCAAGTCTGCACTAGTTGCCATATAGCCAGCACTTTTTCTTACACACATTACCAAGTAATGCAGAAAATAAAAAAATAAAGATTTGTCTGAATTCTTCATAGGGTGCTATATTGTTAGATAGTGCTAAGAATTGCTGGACATTCTTATGCTGAAAAGCTGATTTACAGCTTTAGTGATAAATAAATTCTGCTTTCCATCACGAAAACATGCTTATATTATTTTAACCCCCCTTAAACCCCACTTTTATATAGTAAAACTGGGGTTTACAGGGGTATACATTATTTTTCTTATTTCTGCTCAAAAACATAGATTGTGGGTACTCGTTAGAACCGCCTCGACTTTCGTGGAGATTGATCATGAAATATTTTCTATGGTCATTCTCTCCCTTCTGCTGATTCAAGAAGGGCAGTTGTCAGTTTCTGGCGAAAGAATGTGCACAATACTGGTTAACCGCTTAGAGGACTAAGCCTGCCCAGTAAACGTGTGGTTAGGTAAACTGACCGCGCTCAACATGACCCCATTGGGTTGACTGGGCCATAAAACCTCAACACAAACAAAACCGCCTCAACGAGGAGGTTCTAATGAGTACCCACAATCTATGTTTTTGAGCAGAAATAAGAAAAATATTAGCGTTTTTTACCTGACAATTTTCAATTTTTTGGAGTTAATTTTTTTCTATATATTTGAATAGGCATGTTCTCGTAATGCAGCCAGGCCTGAGCTCAGTGCAATTTATATCTCTTGAATGAGGAAAACCCTGACCAAACAATGCATATAAATCAAATGAAATTATGGCATTTTTTGAGGGCACTCTTCAAAACTTTGGAAAAAGAATATGCAACTTCCATTAAAGGTACACATCTAATGATAATTCTAATGAAGATTCTAATGAAATAAAGTGATGATTGTCCAATTGGCACAAATTGGTGATCTTCATCGCCTGGAGGATGTAATTGCACTGGGCCCAGTACTCATTAGAATGTTTGTATAAATTGTTTGTTAAATATGAGTAAGTTTTCTTGAGTGTACTTGGCTAAACAAAGTCATCTACCTTAAGGGGAATAGATACACTATCAAGTAGGATGACTCATCTAAGTTGATTTTGTCCTCTTCTGAAAAGGGTCTACTCTATAAGAAAATAGTTTGCTCCCCTTGGGAGGTGACCCATCTTGAACTGATTTTGTGCTCTTCTTGAAAGGGTCTAACATAATGCAAAACAATTGCTTCCCTGGGAGAAAACTTTTTCCTTTTAGTGTAGACCCCTTTTCAGAAGAGGTCTGGTGGGAAGAAAGGCAAACAGGAAGTGACTAAAAGATCTTCCTTGTACAAAATGGCATAAAATCCACTAAGTATCCTGTCACCTTGAAATAAGAAGTGCACTGCAAGGAAATGTCAGTTATTGAATAAACAAAAAAGGAAGGCCGTGTCAGAATTGTTATTTATAGATTTCCAGCTGTTCATTTTATTGTTACATGTATATTTGACTTTTTTTTTTATTATTTCAGGAATGTTTGTTTATTTTGATCATATTTTGTTTATTTGAAAATCAAAATACAGTTATCAAAGTACCTTTGATAAACTTTTGGTTTAGAATAGCTGGTTTGGTATAGAAACATTTTCATGACATAAAGATTGAGCCAGACATGATCTCACAGGAGATTATGATCAAACAGTGCATTGATGCAGTCTGATCAGTATTCTGGGTGCATTATGGATAGCAAAAACCAAGGTTTCATTGACAGTTTGCTTGCTAGGTAAAAATTTCAGCAGACAGCATTTTGAAATAGTTTTCTTATTTTTCCTAGAAAATAGGATGTGACACTACATGCAAATTGTCTCCAAAGGAGACAATTTGCATGAAATGTCAGATCCTATTTTCTAAGAAAAATATAATCAATTTGTCGTCTGCTGAATCTGCCCATAGCATGGTAAGTGTTAAGTGGAAAGTAAAGAACGTGTTAAGTGGAAAGTAAAGAATCTAATCAGACGATGGTGATGCTCTTTTCCCATGATGCAACTTGGGTACATTTGCTCATGTTGTGATTCATTTTATCAAACAAGGGAGGTAATCTTGTTGATATATTGACTGATATTGACTTGTTATTAAAGTGTTCATGAAAAAAGACAATTCCTATGTTTGTCTATTCATACTCTGTGTTTGTCTATTCATACTCTGAATTGCTGAATTTACTAATTATACTGTATTTGTTATGTCCCCCAACCTATGGGGAAGGGGTCATATTGATTTTGGTGTGAATCCCATTGGCAGTATCAAAACCTAATTTCTGGTAAAAATAAAAAAAAAATATCATCACCTGCTGAATTAGCCCAGAAAAGGTTAAAGGTTAAGCCAAGCCAGTTAACGGTTGTTACCAATAGCAAATTAGAATTGTCGGTGTCGACACTGGCGTGACGCTTCCTTGTCTGCACAATATCTTGTGAACCAGTGGTTGGATTAAGAATATTCATGGCTACATAATTGGGACATAACAAAGAATTGATTAGAATTTGGTGACCTTGACCTAATTTTCAAGGTCACAAGCAGTAGAAAAACTGAAAATTTGGTTGTGGGGGACATCAGTTTTCTAAAAAAAACACTGTTACCAGTTGTCCTAAGTATTTGGACAGACTGGCCTGAACAGACAGCAGGGACACAGGTCAGAAGGAGAAAATGGGGCATCTGATCAGGGCCTATACTGATTGCCATTCTAAATTCCAGCAGTTTTAAGCATTTCAACTTCCAGTATGAGTATGAATATGCTAAGGAGTTTTTGTATCTGAATATTTAGGCTAAATAGGGTACTCTTTTTAAGTATGCAGTGATCAGTGAGGAAAAGTTCATAACAGATTACATTGGTGTATAAATAATCAGTGCAGTCACTGTTAGCATATGTCATAAGTAGTCCTCTATTCGTATTCCATTTCGATCACAATATGTACTCATTGCAGGGACTTAGGGAAGAATTATTAGCTGTCACATTCCCAATCAGTTAAGAGTAAATTATAGAGTTATAACTCCTTGTTTCTTGTATACAGTAAATGTCCTAAAATTTCTAACACCAAAGTTTCTCACAAAATGTATATGCATAACACCAAAGTTTCTCACAAAATGTATATGCAAACAGTGCGACCCAGATCAGACTGCTCCTGGAGGAGCAGTCTGATCTGGGTCTACACTGTTTGCCATGTCATGAAGCATTTTTAGAAACAACTGCATGAACAGCAAAATTTAAGCCAAAAAAATTATGGAATAAAGTGTTTGAAATTTTAGGACATTTACTATTTATATAGTTGCCCATATCTTAGACTAGATCAACCTGCATGCCCATGGGGTCAGTTCATGACCATCCTAGTATCAGAGCCTTTATTTAGGGTATTTTCCCAGACTTAGAAAATTCAGTAAACAGAGTAGATTCAGAGTTTGACAGGAGTTTACATTATTTGTTAGTCCTCCTGCACTTTTATGCATATCACGAGGAGGTTAAATTTTAGCATAATTATATAAGTAGATTTGGTGTCCCAGTATTTATAGGTAAATGTTGCAGTACATTGTACATTATCTGGTGCTTAACTAAGGTAACAACGTAGGCTCCAAACACATAAAAATAAACCAGTTAATCTAGATCTTTGGTGTTTGGACCAGTCTGCAATTCCTGCTTGTTTAGACTGCCCAAATGGACACACTGATCTGGCAGTCTTTGCCTGAGCCATGCAGCATCTGGGCTCATATATACATGTATTGTCAAATTGATCTTGGGCTCCAAGCTAAAAATATTAAATGACAGAGTACTCATTTAAATTTCAAGTTTTTCCTTACAGGATGGAAGACATTAATTCAGATAGGGGATTTGTTTTAGGTCAAATTGATTTCCCTTGGACATAAAAAATCCATCCACCTGAATAGCATTTCTTTAAAAATATGGTCCAAGAGTGCAGATAGTTGTAAAAAAAAACAAGTAAAAGATAGTAATTGCTTTTTATTTTACAAGACCTGTATAATCTGTATTTAACTGCTTATAAGCATATTGTTTATTTAAGCGACTGATTAATTTAGCTCCATTACGAAAACATGCCTATTAAAATATATTGAAAATTTCACCACCAAAAACTGAAAGTTTTCAGATAAAAATTCTGATATTTTTCATATTTCTGCTCAAAACATAGATTGTGGGTACTCGTTAGAACTGCCTCAGTGAGGCGGTTCTAATGAGTACCTACAATCTATGTTTTTGAGCAGAAATAAGAAAAAATAATGTATACCCCTGTAAACCCCAGTTTTACTATATAAAAGTGGGGTTTAAAGGGGTCAAAATTATATAGGTATGTATTCGTGATGCATGTTTTCTATCTTACTTTGTTTTTGTTAAATGTAGCTTTTTCAGTTTAGGAATGTGGTTATAGATAGTTTATCCAGTTCTTTGGTAAACATAGCTAGCAATCTTGTTATTTTTAATCATTATAAAGCTGCAATTATGAAATAATGTATCTTATTTAATGTTATCCTAGGGAATACACAGATCCACCTGCACAACCATACAGACTGATCAGTCTTCATTGTTCATTATCCATTGAGCACCCAGTTGTTCAAAGCATCGTTTCATTAGCTTAACGAGCTTGTTTATGACACTCGTTCTGTTGTAGCTAAGGTATTTTCAGATACATTGATATGTTTGCTGCAAAAGCCACTCACAATTTTTTCTGCAAAAAAATATCTATGTATTTGCCATATTTCAAGATTGAAAGTTTAACACTCCTTAACTAACAACTTTCTGAAGTTTTGAACAACTGGGCCCTCATCAGACTAAGCAAATTTGCTGGCTGAATTGAGTCTTCACTGTGAGCACATGGCTCTAGGTACATTTACTCATATTGTGAATTGCTGGAAGCCATCTGGGCCCAGTTGTCCAAAGCATCGCTAGCTAAACAGGCTTGTTAATTACAAACTAGTAAACTGTTGTAGCTAAGGTATTTTTAAATACATTGATATTTTTACTGCAAAAATGTATTGCAAAAGCTACTCACATTTTTCAGCAAAAAAAAATATCAATGTATTTGCCATATTTCAAGATAGAAATTTTAATGTCATGTGAACTAACAATGTTGTTAAGTTTTGAAAAACTGGGCCCTGATTTATAAATGTAACAGCAACTGATACTGCCTCAAATTTGGTTTGGTTTTTAATACAGATTGGCAGTCTATTAACACTTAGCATGCTAAGGGCAAAATTAGCAGACACATTGATGATATTTTTCTTATTTTTCCCTATAAATAAGATTTGACATTCATGCAACCTGTCTCCAAAGGCGACTGTTTGCATGAAATGTCAAATATTATTTTCCAGAAAAAAATAAGAAAAAATATTTAAAATCTGTCTGCTGAAATTTTTACCTAGCATGCTAAGCATTAACCTTGGAATTGCCTGGCCGATGTTATTTCAGTGGGTACCCACAAAATGTATTTTGTATGAAAGATAACAAATTATTTTCTTAATACTGTATCTGGCCTTGTTTTTATTTTATTGTACTAATTTACTATTTTGCTTGGCATGCTGGGTAAAAATTTCAGCAGCCAACATTTTAAGATATTTTTCCTTTTTTTCCCAGAAAATAGGCTTTGGCATTTCATGCAAATTGTCTCCGTAGGAAACAATTTGCATGGACTGTCAAAGCCTATTTTCTGAGAAAAATAAGATAATATCACTGATTTGTCATCTGCTGAGTTTAATCATAGAGTGGTAATGGTTAAATGCTGTTTTTTGCTGATTTATTTTGTTGTAGTATTATTATAATTAGTTATTGGATTGTAGTCTCTTGGATTGTAGTCTCTTCTGTTAAAACTGATGTGAGTTTATGACAAAATTTTGAACATAAAGTGACGAAACATAAATGAGCCATTCCGAACAAAAAGGTGTTTTATAGCATACTGTAACAATCGTAAAGAGACACAGCCTAAACATTTAGTCTGTCATTTTGACTTACCTGGACCCAGTTGTTCAAAGCATCATTATGTATTTTTAAATACATTGATATTTTTGCTGCAAAAATGTGAGTAGCTTTTGCAGTGCAAAAGCTACTCACATTTTTTCAGCAAAAAATATTAATGTATTTGCCATATTTCAAGATGGAAATTTCAGCAAAAAATATTAATGTATTTGCCATATTTCAAGATGGAAATTTTAATGTCACATTAGCTAACAAATTTGTTAAGTTTTGAACAAGTGGGCCCTGATGATTATAATGTCTAAAAAAGTACTGGTTGAATAGCAAACAGTACAGCTAGCATTACTCCTTTAGGAGCAGTTTGATCCGTATCTGTACTGTTCACTTCAGGAATATTTCTGAATATTTAGTCAGGTGCCAAATAAAAGTTCACAAACTCTAATGTAAAAATCTCATAGACATCAATACAGCTTGGCATTTACCATAATAACCCTAAGTATTGGGGTAGATAGGCCTTTGCAAACAGTGCAGACCCAGATCAGACATGTATGGTAGGTGTATAAGATGTCCCAATACTTAAGATAAATATGGTACAAGAAATTTATTTATATTACTTGTACTTCAATTTTGGTAGTAAAGCTAAATGATTAATGAACATCATTTTCTTTAATTTTGTTTTTTATCAACTGTCTGAATTGCAATATGTTAAATCTAACAATTTTTCATGCTCTTATTTGGGAGTTTCGCCATTGACATTGGAGAAAAATGATTTTGTATAAAAAAAAAAAGGTTGACTTTAAACACATATTTCTCAATTGTGAAAGAGCCTGCAAAAGAGAACACATTTTGTCTCTTCTGATCTCCATCAGTTATGATTTTATTACCAAATTTAATTTCACAATAAATTTGTAAGTAATCATAAAAAATACATTGTTACGGTAAATGTACTCTAAAGATGTTCCTAAAATTATGGTCATTGAATACACTTGATAGATTTTCTGTCATTTTCTTCAAGGGAGACAACTTTTGTGACTTACCTTTTCTTTCCTGCACACCAGGCCCTTTCTGGTAGCAGTTTTTATCCTTTTATGGTAGACCCCTTTTCAGGGGGGAGGCATAACGATTTTGACTTTCCTCTTAAAATGTGTCAATTTCCTTTAAACAAAGTGAGTAAGAGAACTCGAGAACTGATACGATCAGATCCACATTAAGCTCCAAACACCAAAGGGAAAGACAAACAAATACAATAAAGCAGTCACAAAATGAACAGATGGCAAGCAGAATTGGCAACTCTTTCCCAAAAAGGTGGGAACTCTGTTACCCAAACTTAACTGAATATATAATCAACTTACATAATTATTAAAAGAAAAACATTGAAAGTGAAACACTTCATAACAATTAACAAAAAGTACTACAATAAAAGTGCTGCCTTGGAATGGTCAGTAATATTGATGGTGGGATGGGGGAAGCTTAAGTTAGCCCACCCCCACAGCATCCATAGTGGCAAAACATATATTAATTTGGTCCATGTTGATGTCTTGTAACTCATCCATGAATCATTACAGGCAACAGATAAATAACCGGTAAAGCCTATAATGAAGCAAAGATGAGGATTTAAATGCACTGGCCTTCCAAAACTAATTCATATTACACCAGTTCTCTGATAGTTCTATGGAAGCTTTTGTCGTGATTGGATGAACAGAACAGAAGCATTATAAGCTCTGTTAATTCTTTCAACCCTGTGTTTTTGAAGTGGACTCTTCCGTTCCATAATTTGGATGTCCATTTATGATAATAAGGGTTTGAGTCTAAAAACAAAAACAGAATGGCAAACAGTGTAGATCCTGATGAGATGGCTTGTTAGCTGTTTGAAACGGTATCTGTTTTGGTCTGCCGAGCTGAAAGGGTAAGCAGTCAAGTGTTATGATTCACAAAAAATGGAAGTGATTTTTATCTTCTTGCAAACTTTCTGGCGAAAGAATGTGCACAATACTGGTTAACCACTTAGAGGACTAACTAAGCCTGCCCAGTAAATGTGTTAGGTAAACTGACCGCGCTCGACATGACCCCATTGGGTTGACTGGGTCGTAAAACCTCAGCACAAACGAATAAATCTTCTTGCAAACATTAATATCAAATTCTCACTATTTTCTTTAGATGTTGTTGTGTCACAAAGAAGCTATTACACATTAATTACAGTACTGTATCTGGGAAGGTTGGTTTTGTTTTATGAAAATGCTGTAAGGACCTCATAGAGATGCAGTAGTGAAAGGATTGGGACTCACAAGTCCTTATACCGAGTTCTTTATTGCTCTGACAAAAAGCAACTGTTCATGAGGCTCCTGAACTATATTCATTCCATCTTTTATCACAGTGGGTAGATTCCTGTGTGGGTATTCATGTGATATTGATAATAGGGTGATGCTATAATTTGTGTTGAAATTCCCATGAGACAGGTAAACATGTTTTGTCCTGAAGTGAATGGAATTGGATACAGTAAAGTGCAGATATCCCACATAAAATTTCAGATATCCCACATAAAATTTAAAAAAAGGAGTTGGTAATACTAGTTACGCTTTGATAAATGCATCGTGATAGTTACCTTGAGCGCAAATTTTGAATGTTGCCATGATAGGGTTCATATGGAAATTGTGACTGATAGGGCATATGACAATTGTTGCTATGATAGGGTTCATTCAAATTATCAGAAATGGTGTTATTTTCATGGCTAGCATAACACATCTCCTTATTTTATACAGGCTATCTGCACTTTACTGTTTGGAAATATTTCAGTAGGAAGCTAGATATGAACAGGTTCACGCCGAAAGGCCATAATGGAAGTTTGTGAGCCCTGTCATACAAACCTTGTGATTATCCGCCATAATTTATCATTAGAGCCTGGGCACAGAAAAATCTGATGAGCTTTTGTGCAGTCTGATCAGGGCCTTCTTGCATATATCCATTGTTTATCACATGATTTAAAAATGCTCTGACCAGACTGTGCCAGCTGTCTGTATATTAGGTAAGGCATTTTTTCAGTCAGAAAGTAGACATTTTTCTTATTACCCTATTTACCCTGAATATTCCGACACCTCTCTTTACCATACTTGTTCTAAATTTTGACCAAGTACAATTTACTATCCCATGTTCTGTCTAAAAACTGCTGGATGAGTGGCAAACAGTGTAGACCCTGATGAGACACAGCATTCTGTGGTGTCTCATCTGGGTCTATACTATTTGCTTAGGCTAGTCTGAATACTTATGGTAAATCGGTATTCCACAAAAAACATATTGTAGGCAAGTTGTGAAATTGCATTTTGTGGGGTACTCATCAGAAGTGCCTCATTACGTTTTCAAAGTTGTCATTTAACCCTAGTCCTACTGAACCTGAATATACCTGCCTTTGCAAACAGTGTAGATCCAGATCAGTTGGCTTCTGAAGAAGCCAACTGATCTGGATCAGCACTGTTTGACATTAAGTATGTGAATTTATATCAACAACCTGGATCAAGTAATCTGATTGGCTCAATATTAGATAGGTGTGGCATCTTAATTTATTCAGCATGGCAAGGGTTAAGTGGACTTGATACATCTGGTAGATTTTAGTCTAGTACTTTTTCCCCATGTCTTATGATTGGCTGTTTTGGCCCAGTCATGTGGGTATTAATGCTCAGCAAAAAAATGTCTTTCATTTAGCTGTCTGTAGTAAAGTGATGGGAGAGTGAAGACAGTGCACCTATGATCTAGATGACAATATATCAAGATAGGCCAATAAAGGTAGGCACCATATCTACCCAAAATATTGAGACTCCTTAACTACTTACCATACTTGTCCTAAAATAAAACCTTGAAACAATAATACCCTGCCATAATCCTGGCAGATAACTGTCAAAAACTAACTTAATTTGCTCATTAGCAATCCAAAACTAGATCTCCACAATATCAATGCACATACCAAGTTTGGTGAAAATCTACTGACATTTACTCAAATTATTGTCTGGAAATGAAAATACGGTTGGAAGGATGGACGTACAGACACACGGACAACCAACGTGATAGCCTAATGCACCGACACTATTACAAAAAAGCTCATTTACTACCTGATGTTGCATCTAAAATCTTGGATGAGTGGCAGTGTAAATCCTAATCAGCTGTTGCATTCTACAGATCTGATCTAGGTCTACACTGTTTGCTTAGGCCTGTCTGTTTCAGTACTGATGGTTAATATGGTATAACTATAACTGGCCATAATGTTTTGTTGAATTTTGTTCAGCAGAGGAGTAGGAGTATTTCGTGATAATTATTGGATAATTTTTTTTTTTATTTCTCTATAAAAATGTATGTTGTGGGTACTTATTAGAAGTGCCTCATTGAGGCACTTCTAATGAGTACCCACAACATAGGTTTTTATGCAGAATTGGAGAAAATGTCCCAGAGTTATCGTCAAATACTTCTCCTTAATAACTCGTCTTTCTTATTTCCGGCCTGTGCATGTAAAGATTGTAAATTTTGTTCACTCCATCTACATGTACTTGTATGTTGTGTAATGCTGAAAAGATTGTTAGCAAGTTGTTGGATATTTTATGCAATATTCTAATAAAGTCTCTGATGATAGACATTTCTTGTTAATTTGTAATGTTTGCAGTCACTAAATCCCTACAAAGGGATGGTAGGGAGATTGTAATAGCCCACTGTACTTGCAGAGGTGGGGGAAGAGGGCATGTTAGATCAGTGAATGTGCAGAATGAGACAGTGGTGAAAATGTTCCTCGGAGTGTAACAAGTACAGTTACATTTAAAGTACTTTCTCAATAATGTTCTTGTGACCGGGAGGTTGCGGGTTCGATCCCCGGCCGGGTCATACCAAAGACTTTAAAAATGGTACTAGCTGCTCTTTCGCTTGGCGCTCAGCATTAAGAAAGTAGAGCTAGAACTGGTCAGCTCAGTGTCAGTATAATGTGACTGGGTGGAATATCATGTCAAAGTGTCTGGGGCGTGATATTTCAGTGAGGCAGCACTCTAAAAGTGAGCATTGAGCTCCCTGCCACATCCAGACACCGTCGCGATATGACTGAAAAAGGTTGAAAGCGACGTTAAGCCCAAATCAAACAAACAAACAATAATGTTCTAATGCTGAGAATGCTTACATTTTATTTCCTTTGACAAGTGTCAAAAGTAATCTATTTCATAACAAAATTTTTTGTGTGGTATGCATACATCATACCATATACCCATTTAAAGCGAATAAATTTGGAAGATGCAGAGGCCCTTCACTCACCTGAGTAAAAGGAGTAAAGGTCAACCCAGGGTCATTATTTTCTCATATAAAAGCATAATGCAGTAAATTTAACCTTTACCACTCTCTGGGCATTTTCAGCGAACAACAAATTGATATTTTTCTTATTTTTCCCCCCAAAAAACAGGATTTGACATTTCATGCAAATTGTCTCCTCAGGAGACAATTTGCATGAAATGTCATATCCTGTTTTTTTTTTGGGAAAAATAAGAAAAATATATTTCAAAATGTCGTCTGCTGAAAATTTTAGCCAGAGTGCTAAACGTTAACTATTCAATAGCATAACATTTTCGTCAACCAAGGGCCATCATTTAACATGAGTATTAAATGCTGCATAAATAGCTTTTGTCAAAATATGTGCGATGAGATAGAAAAAAGACCAACTTTTACTTTTCCCCATTATAAATCTATGGAAACTTTAAGTTGCCATAGCAATGGAAGCACCTGAGCAATGGCAATAAAAAATACAATATTTGTAGAGGCCAATATTACGATCATTTCTTGAAAGTATAGGTTTCATCCCCCATATGGCTTCTGAGGGGAAGATTTTTTTTATTTTTTTATTAGCTCATGGTGAGCTTTTATGGTCAGTCAATGTCCATTGTCCGTCGTGCTTCTTCCGTCGTGCGGCGTCAGCAATTGCTTTAAAAGCCTACTCCTCTTACACCCCTGGGCCAATTGACTTGATACTTGGTAGGAAGCATCGGGGTGACTTGTAGATCAAAAATAGCTAAAATCGTTCTGATTGGAAATCCAAGATGGCCGCCATCTTGAAAATCTATTTTTCGCTTCTTCTCCTGAACCGAAAGGCCAATTGACTCCAAACTTACTAGGAAGCATCAGGGTGACTTGTAGATCAAAAATGGCTAAAATCGTGCAGATCGGAAATCCAAGATGGCCACCATCTTGAAAAACTATTTTTCCCTTCTTCTGAACCGAAAGGCCAATTGACTCCAAACGCTAGAAAGCATCAGGGTGACTTGTAGATCAAAAATAGCTAAAATCATGCCGATCGGAAATCCAAGATGGACGCCATGGCAGCCATCTTGAACATCTATTTTTGGCGTCTACTCCTAAACCCAAAAGCCAATTGACTCCAAACTTGGTAGGAAGCACTGGGGTGACTTATAGATCAAAAATAGCTAAAATCGTGCCTATCAGAAATCCAAGATGGCCGCCATGGCGGCCATCTTGAAAATCTATTTTTCGCTTCTTTTCCTGAACCGAAAGGCCAGTTGACTCCAAACTTGCTAGGAAGCATCAGGGTGACTTGTAGATCAAAAATAGCTAAAATCGTGCCGATCGGAAATTCAGGATTGGCGCCATGGCAGCCATCTTGAAAATCTGTTTTTCACTTCTCCTGAACCGAAAGGCTAGTTGACTCGAAACTTGGTAGGAAGCATTTGAGTGACTTGTAGATCAAAAATAGCTAAAATCATGCCGATCGTAAATCCAAGATGGCCACCATGGCGGCTATCTTGAAAACCTGTTTTTTGCTTCGTCTCCTAAACCCAAGAGTCAATTGACTTGAAACCTAGTAGGAAGCATCAGGGTGACTTGTAGATCAAGAATAGCTAAAATCGTTCTGATCCGAAATCCCAGATGGCCGCCATCTTGAAAATCTATATTTAGCTTCTTCTCCTGCACCGAAAGGCCAATTGACTCCAAACTTGGTAGGAGACATTAGGGTGACTTGTAGATCAAAAATAGCTAAAATCGTGCCTATCGGATATCCAAGATGGCAGCCATCTTGAAAATCTATTTTTTGCTTCTTCTCCTGAATCGAAAGACCAGTTGATTCGAAACTTGGTAGGAAGCATTGGGGTGACTCGTAGATCAAAAATAGCTAAAATCGTGCCGATTGTAAATCCAAGCTGGCCGCCATTTAGGGTTTTTTCAAATGATCAGGCTCCATTGACTGGCATGTCATATATATTCTTCAAAATTAAGAACTGCTTAAATGATGATCATTCATTAGTTGCGATGACAGGACTGGAAAAATGTTGCATAACATCTGCATATCTGCAGCGGCTATGTCACTCAGGTGAGCGACCAATGGCCCGTGGGCATCTTGTTTATTTTATTTTATTTGCAAATTTAATGTTTCTGTTGCCATGGCAACCAGCAGAATCAGTGCTTTTGATAAAATTAATATGTAACATAGGGGTCTATCAAGAAACTTTTCTGTAAAATTTTGTCAAAATATCAGCAAATAGATAGCAATAAATGCCAATTTCAACTTTTTATCATTATGCCAATGGCAACACAAGATTGCCATACCAGAGTTCTTATCAAATTGGAGTGAAAAAACACAATTATTCCCCCCCCCCCCCCCACACACACACACTACCCCCTAATACACACACACCCTCCAACAAACCTACCTAAAGATGCTATAAGTGAAATATGGTATACTCAGCTTCAGAGGAGGTCGTTTGAAAATGCAGATGGACAACAGACAAGACAAGACAGATGGCTGATACCTGTCTAAACTATAAGTTCACCTATAAGCCTAATTGGCTCAGGTGAGCTGAAAAGCTTATTAAGCTGTATTTATAAATGGCAGGTATTAATACATACAACAGCGCAAATACTAAGAAATCAGATAGTCTTTATTACATGTATGGTAACAGCTGACATAAATTTATTTGAAATGAATATATACATGCATAGACTATAACATTATACATCAACAGTATAAAATGTTTATTTATAGAACTTGTATAAAAGAATCACAGATCATTGGTAAATATTTAAAAAATATTACATTGAAACAAATCCAGTCAATTGAACATCTATGTACCAAGAATTTAGCCCATAAAGCTCCAAGCTAGAGGGCAAGTCAATAAGTAACCAGCCTATCCCATTTCCAATTGACCGAGACACCCAAGATTTTCATGCCTTGTTTCAATACATGTTTTAGGCCGGAGGGCAAAATTGCACCCTTATCCTGTCATTCACTCATAAGATATTGAATGTCAAACATGGCTAGCGATGCAAAAGCAAGCTTTTCCTCAAAAGTTGAGTATCGTGCTGTAATTCGGTACTTGTATTTGAAAGGGAAAACAGGTCAGGAAATACATTGAGAGTTGACCAATGTTTATGGGTCTTCTGCACCATCGATGTACAAGTTAAATTCTGGGTTGGGGAATTCAAACGCAGTAGAACGTCTTTAGAAGACGAAACCAGGTCTGGACGCCCATCAGATGCCACCGATGAAGAAATGTGTAACAAAGTACGGGATCTGGTGTACTCTGATAGGCGAATTAAGGTAGAAGAAATAGTGAATGCATTACACATTTCACATGGTAGTATTTGAACAACTTTACATGATCGCTTGGGTATGCACAAGCTAACAGCCCATTGAGTCCCAAATTCCCTTAGCGACGAGCAAAAGGCAACCAGAGCATCAGTATACAGCGCACTGTTGAAGCAGTTTAGGTCAAAGGAAGATGATTTCCTTTCACGTATGGTGACTGTAGATGAGACCTGGGTCCATTATTATGAGCCAGAGAATAAAGCTCAAAGTCGCCAGAGTGTAGGGCCGGGGTCTCCGAGACCGAAGAAGTTCAAAACGCAATCCTCTGCTGGCAAGGTGATGGCAACTGTATTTTGGGATGCACAAGGTGTTATTATGTTGAACTTTCTAGCAAAGAAAAGTACAATAACAGGTGCGTATTATGCAAATTTGCTTGACTAACTGAGAATTGTAATCCGTGAAAAATGCCGAGGTAAACTCTCCAAAGGGATTCTGCTCCCAACAGGACAATGCGAGAGTCCACACTTGCAAAATTGCAATGGATGCTGTTGAGCGGAATGGGTATGAGCTAATACCGCACCCCGCCTATTCTCCCGACAGCTCCTAGTGACTATTTCCTATCCCAAACTTGAAAAAGGATATCCGTGGATGTCATTTCCGGTCCCAACGAAGAAGTTGTGGCGGCAGTTGAGGAGTGGGTCAGAGACAAGGACCCTGGCTTCTTCAGTTCTGGGCTGATGGTACTGGAACACTGTTGGTCCAAATGCATCATTCTAGAGAGCTATTACTTCGAAAAAGAAGAGATCGATCTCACCCAGAAATAAGTTAGGCTGGGTTTTTATTGACTTGCCCTCATAAATTAGTGGCAGATGACTCTTAATTTTCTTTTTTACTTTTCACAGAAAATGTCTCGAAATTGTAATGTGAATCATCTGCTTGGCAGACGATTCACAGGAAATGTCAAGACTTGTTTTATATATATATATAAGTGTCATCTGCTACGAATGTGATTTGGCACTTTAAGGTTAACACTTAATCTGCTGAGTAAATCATTTGGCAAACAGCTTAAATATTTTGTTTTATACTTCTTATTAGACAATGTACATTTACTGGGAAGAAAGCAAAACATAACAGGTGGGCAGATGATGGACATAAATACAGTATATACACCCCCACCCCTCACACACAAACACAGTTTGCTGGGGGTTACAGCTATCAAAAAGTGTATACTAGTCTTTCGCATCACCAGCTAGATGTTAGATAAATATAAAACAATACTCAAAAATTCAAGGGAATAGATCTGATATAGGAATCAAAGACTGGATAAATCCAAGAAGAAGCTTTCTAAAAGGTAATGTTACAAACATTCAGACATAACTTTTAATACTTAATAATGGCTAACTTTAGATTTTAGGAGCAGTTAGCCAGACTGGGTCTGCACTATTTGCTTAGGTGACTCTGTCCTAATATTTATGACAAATATGGTGGTGTTTTTGTTATATTTTTTATTCTATTTTTTTTAGGATGGTGGCTGTTATTGAAAGGGACTGTAATGAAATTTCATCTGTAGTTTTCTAACTTCCTTAAATGTACATATATGTTCAACCAGCTCATTGGAATTGTGAGAGAAATGAGTTTAGTGAGATATCACAATAAATAAGAAATAGAACGCGAGAAAACATACCTTACGGACATGTGAGCCTAGTGAAGACTAAGATCATGCCCAAGTCTAATTAATATAGCTCAGGATAAAACACATTTTTAGACCAAAACGTATTATTCTTTTTATTTCTCCACAAAAACATGTAGGTACTCATTAGAAGTGCCTCAGAGAGGCACTTCTAATGAGTACCCACATGTTATCGTGCAGAAATAAGAAAAAATGAGTACCCACATGTTATCGTGCAGAAATAAGAAAAAATGAGTACCCACATGTTATCGTGCAGAAATAAGAAAAAATGAGTACCCACGTTATCGTGCAGAAATAAGAAAAAATTTATCTGGATATCCCTTCTTATCAGTCTTCATGGGCATTCAGTGGATATATTTCTTCCTGTGGACAGCAAAGATTCTGATCAGGTGTATGGGGGCACAGGGTTAGCTGAGTCTTTGCTCAATACACATGTCGAAAGGACACTGTCTGTCACTGTGGTTCCTATTTTTTTCAGATTAAACAACCGGCTATCTGGAACACCACAATGATGATGGTTTGGTGTTTACATCCCTTTCAACATAATTTAAGTCATATTGAGAAAATGGAAGGGTGATAAAGAAAGGCTTTGAAGTGCTGTACATGCCTCCAGCAGGATTTGAGCGCAGAATCTTGGGATCCAACGTTGGGAGACCTAACCACTCAGCCATCCAGATGTTTCCAGTCACTCCTTGTCAACTATGTCTGATAAAACAATGTCATAAATATAGGAACAAACAATTTACACCATTAAACTATATCCACAACACAACTCCACGAACTAACAAAAAATATGGGTATGGTCAAACTACACTACTTTAACTCTTAGCATGCTTGGTAAAATTTTCAGCAGGCAATTTTTTAAAAATATTTTTCATGTTTTTCCCCTAAAATAGGATTTGACATTTCATGCAAATTGTCTATTTTAGGGGAAAAATAAGAAAAAAACGTCAACAATCTGTTGTCTGCTGAATTTGCCCATAGCATTGTAAGTATTAATGATAATGCTATGATATGTTTGAAACCCTGCAACTCTTTTCCACACCATGTAAGAGCCTACATTCCTGAGTTAGTGATTTGTATTCAAGCCATATAACATGAAAGAGGATTCCCTAACACATACAGTAATGTATGAACCAAGTTCAGCCTGTGCAGTCTCATTATTGTTTGTGTTGAGGTTTTACGGCCCAATCAACCCAATGGGGTCATGTAGAGCGTGGTCAGTATACCTAAACACACTTTTACTGGACAGGTTTAGTCCTCTAAGTGATTAACTAGTATTATTCACATTTTTTCACCAGAAAACTGCCCTTCTTGAATCAGCAGAAGGGAAAGAATGACCATACAAAATATTTCATGATCAGATCTCCAAAAATTATACACGGTAAATGTCCTAAAATTTCAAACACTTTATTCCATACTACTTTGGCCTAAATTTTGCTTTTTATGCAGCAGTTTCTTAAAATACCTAGTGGAATGGAAAACAGTGTAGACCGATCAGACTGCTCCTTCAGGAGTCTGCACTGTTGCATATGTCATTTTGTCAGACACTTTGGTGTTCAAAATTTTAGGACATTTACCATAGCCAACTGTTCAGACCCTGATCAGACTGCACAGAAAAGCAAGAAAATATTGCATTATATTCACAGCTCTTGATAGGCAATAATTTAGGACACCTTTTGTTATTCCTGCATCCAAAGGTATCTTTTAAGTACTCATTAAAATTGCATTATTTTCGCGACAAACATATCTCATGGGTACTCATTGGAATTGCAGTACTATCAATTCCAATTTGTACCCACAAAATATGTTTTGGTGCAAAAATTAACAAAATTATGTATTACTCTCTTTATCAGGAGCTATGTATCTTGTTTGCATATGTAACTAGAATTCCGAGAATCGGACATGTCACCTGCTTAAAACACCAACCATTTGCTACAAAAAAACACACCAAAAAACCTGTATTTATCCTAATAATCGTATTTATTCATAAACGCAACCCCTCACTACTTTGTCTGAATTTTATTAAGTAAATAAAGGGCTATAATTCGACCGAAATTTTTTGGATGATTACCAAAATCATTCTTGACCTCTATGCTATAATGTTATACCATTCTGCATTCGAATGAAATCAGTGAATCCCTTCAAAAGTTATTGAGGGGAAACAATATCTTTACCTTGTATTTTACCCCAAGAACAAAAACTAAGTCGAAAAAGGGCCATAACTCAGCCAAAATTTGGCGGATGATTACCAATATCGAACCTGACCTGTATTTTATAGTGATATAAAGTTCTGCAAAGTTTGAATGAAATCAATGCTTCCCTTCAAGAGTTATTGAGCAGAAACGAAAAGTGTGATGACTACACCTACGACCCTGACGACACCGCTGTCGCCGCCAATGCGGACAGACATGATCCTTATGTGTTTTTCAAGCTATGCAGGTGACACAATAAAGTACCTTCATCTGTCTGTAGGCACAAGGGAGTGCTGGGTAGGGGTGGATGAGAGTTTAGATGAAAGTAATTTGGGATATAATATACTATGTAATAACACTGACAAATTTGTACTTGAACACAATGTGGTCTGGATCTTTGTTGCTTGCATATTTAAGGGGAATGGATACACTGGGTAAATTTTTGCAAGGGAGACAACTTTTGTAACTTCCTGTTTGCTTTCCTGCATACCAAAGCCCTTATGATACCAGGTCTACTCTAAAAGCAAAGAACACAGGGAGCAAATTCTTGCATTTAGAGCAGATCCCTTTCTAGAAGGGAGGCAGAAAAATTTTACTGTCAGTTGTCTCCCCTGAAAGTGTATCCAGTCCCTAAATACCTGACCAGCAATAATCCTGACCAGATTGAGCTGCTGCACAGGGTGATCCATGCTGCTTTTGTATGTTATTTAAAGGAACATTATAGGCACAATTCAACTAGTATAAATAGAAAGAAAAATCTCTATAAAAAAGAAATGAGAAACAAAAGTAAAAAAACAAAAATGAAACAACAGTGTCTAGCTCACACGATCTAGAAATCATATCACACTCCAAAGAACTAGACCATGAAGTGAGCATATGCTCACTAATACCCCCAGCCATGGCCATCAGTATAGCCAGAACAACAAAGGGAAATAACTCTAAGGGACCTGGCCCCATGGCCCTTATTTTCTTTCCCACAATACAACTAGTCATACTTGTCATGTGTACAAAATTTCAAGTTTCTAGGTAAAGTAGTTCTGGAGATATCTTTGACACAAAATAAATGTTAACAGACAGACTGACTGACACACAGACACACAGAAAAGATGAAAACTATATACCCCCATTGCATACTTCGTATGCTGGGAGTATAAAAATGAGCTGCGCCTTGCGAAAATGTGTCTTTGTGCATATGTGAAAAAGCGAAGGCCAAGATTAGCCAGCGCATCCACGCAATCTGATCAGGGCCTCGCTGTCCGCTAACTAATCACTTGATAATATAGAATGTATCAATGGAAAGCAAAAAGCCCTGATGAGACTCAGTGCAAGCTTGAGATATACAGACAACCCTCTTTATACCGACACTCGATACAAGGACAAAATTTGTTATAATGACAATTTGACTGTCACCAAACCTTTTCGCTTAAGAGGTAACAATTAGTCACAAATTAAGCATGAATATTGTATTTAACACTTTAAAGAAACATATGTTTTGGATATTTGTTAGAATTGCCTCAATGAGACAATTCTAACAAATATCCAAAACATACGTTCTATGAGGGAAAAAAAAAAAAATAAAACCTTTCATACAAATCAACCTGATCATTAAGTATTCTGTACAACAGTAAATTCATTTTAATGGCGACGTCTTTGTGAACAAATGCTGTCATTGTAACGAGGGGTCACTGTATCTGAATCTGTGCATTTTGCAAATGCTCAAAGACATCTTTTCCCTTGGAGTGGCCCAATGTGTGGCACATAACATCAACAGATAATACAGGGAGTTAGAAATATTTACAAGACATTGATTCAGTCAACCTTTAACCCTTCTCTTGCTGAACACAACATGCCCTGTCTTAGCAAACAATGTAGATCCAGATCTGCATTGTTTGTCATTAAATATGTGAATTTCTATCAAAAACCTGGATCAAGTAATCTGATTGGTTGGAAATTAGAAGTGGGCATGGCATCTTAATTTATTAAGCATGACAAGGGTTAATATACAAACCATGTCATGATTTTGATTTTCTGAGTTGGAGTTTTATGACCCCGTCAATACTGTCAAGGTATCAAGCTGGCCAATTAACCTACTCACACTTTTTCCTGAACACTTAATTCTCTATGCTATTAAGTAGTAATTGTGCACATATTTTAGCCAACTGCCCTTGAATAAGCAGAAGGGGCAGCTATGACAATGGAAATGATTTCAAGATCAATCTCCATGAAAGTTATTTAGTTAAGCTGAGATTTGAACTTGTGACCCTGGATCTGCAGTCAGACATCTTACTGATGCTCTATGGAACCAGCAGCCATGTCATCAGAAAAGGAATTTTGTTGCCTAAGGGGACAATCAGCTTGCACGTCAGCACAATCTGACCAAAGCTTTATGCTTCTGTCTATAGAAACAATTGATTCTACACAGATTCAAAGAATTCTTCTTATAAGCAATGCACTTTAGACTATATCAATGGATAACAAAGACACAGATGTGAATTTAAGGCTTTGCAGACTGCCTGAGCATAGCTCTTGATCAGGCCCTTTTTTCAACCAAAAAGTATCTATATTTTTCATATTTGTCGATGAAAACATATGTTGTGGGCACTCATTAGAAGCGCCTCGCCGAATTGCTTCTAATGAGTACCACAACATGTTTTTGTCGAGAAATAAGAAAACTATTTACCTGATAAACTCTTACCTAGACCTATCCCTGTGCATTTTTTGTTCAGCTATTACATGATAAACCTTTCCTCATATTGCAACTCACATACAAGCAGGAACATCAGAAAATGTAGCATCCCTCATGTACAACTAGCAAAGTTACAGATCAGCCTGTGCATTTGCACAGTGATCAAAATCTTCACTGGGCACATTTTGGTTAGCCAAGGATGCAAAGTTTCTTCATGCAGACACTGAAGACTGATTTGTTTGTTTGTATTTGTGTCGAGGTTTTGCGGCCCAGTCAACCCAATGGAGTCATGTCGAGCGCGGTCAGTTTACCTAACCATATGTTTACTAGACAGGTTTAGTCCTCTAAGCGGTTAACCAGTATTGTGCACATTCTTTCGCCAGACACTGACAACTGCCCTTCTTGAATCAGCAGAAGGGAGAGAATGACCGTAGAAAATATTTCATAATCAATCTCCACGAAAGAATGTTGCCGACCTTGGAAGGGGTTGAACCCATGACCTCCTGGTCTCCAGTCGGACGTCGCATCCAACTGAGCCACTGAGGCTGGCCTGAAGACTGATCAGACTACTTGGATATGAAGGCTGATTTGAGTGTTTACTGAGCACATGTCAGAAGGTACATTTTCTCACGTTCCGGGCTCATATGTTTTTAACCCTTAAAGCGCCAATCACAACAATTGTCGTCTGCTTTGTCTTCTGCTTGTGATTTTAAAAGTCATTTCTGCAAACAGTGTGGATCCAGATCAGACTGCTCCTTTAGGAGCAGTCTGATCTGGGTCCACACTGTTTGCCAGTATGCAAAAAATAGCTTTGAGAAGTTTGCAAGAATATTCAGCAGACGACATAGACAACATTTTCAGATGCAGTTTTTCTTGGCGCTTTAAGGGTTAACATACTGCAATGTAAAATTTTAGCAAAACTGGCATACAATAATGGGTTGCAATCCCCAAAGGCTGGCATGGCAAGGACCCTTTAAACGGCACAGCTTTTTTATCCAAACTACAAAGCAGCTGAGGCACTTCAAATATGTACCACAAAATAATTTTGATCATTAATGCGCTTAATCTAGTATCTTAAATGAGGCTCCTAGAGGGAAAAAACAACAATTACCCAAAATGAACTGCAAACACCCAGGCCAGCTTGCTTGTCTTGCCTTTTGTTGTTTCATGAATATATTCTGAGTCAATTACTGTTAACCCATTGTAGTCTGGAGACCCCTAAAAGGGTAATTGGCAAACAGTGCAAGACCCAGATCAGACGCTGCAGAATGCGGCATCTGATCAGGGCCCCCACTGTTTGCAAATAGTTTAGCCATTTTTCTCTAGGAAAATCTAAATCTCATAGCTGGACGTATCTAAAATTGAAATTGGACTTCTCCAATATATAGTGTTGGGGAGTCTTTTCAGTCTGCAATTGGTTTACAAAATAGGAAGACACCAAACAAACTGAGTCGATATGTCAACTCTCCTGAGTGTTTGTTGTTCACAAGTAGGAATATTTCTTTAGCCAAAGTAAGATTCAGATGGAAAAATGGAAACATTCATTTCAGATTGCATACATCTCAATCAAAAGATGTTTGAAAAATAACAATTTTAATAACAAATTACATGGTTAACGGACTCCACATAGGAAAATCACTATTTATTTTTTTCCAGTACTTTTAGGTTGAAAACACCCCGTCATATCTGGAGCTAAGCACTACCCATGGCACATCATAATAGAAAGGAATGATATGATATATATAATAACTTCGTGACTACTTCTTAAGAAGATTATATACTTCTGCATGTCGGAACATGACAGTTTTTCTATAAATGTCTATGAATTTATATCACCAGTGATTTGACAGTATAATAAAGGGATTTACATTTACAGTAATAACCCGAGTATTGGAACAGTCAGGCCTGAGCAAACAGTGCAGACCAAGATAAGACACTGCATAACACGGCATCTGATCAGGGTCTACACAGTTTGCTACTCAGTTCTGCAGTTTTTAGACAAACTGATGGGTACTATGTTCAAATGTTTGGAAAAGAATGGTAAGGAGTCATGATGTCCCAATATTTAGGGTTATTATTTATATATATCATCATATTCATAATGTCTCCATTGCCTGGGGAGTTTGCACAAGACCTGCAGCAGTGTTGAATAGGTTGATGGGATTGTTGCCATCTGTTATCAATGTTGACTCTAATCCCAGGCTTTTTAACATCTTGACCTGAAATAAGAGATTTACTATCAGTAGCTTGGATTATAAATTGCACAACTTGGATAAAACATATATTGTTGAACCTTAAAAACTTGAACACCTTTGGGACCATGGAAATTTTTTTGAGATATGGGTAGTTTGAGCCACTGAGGGTTAATCATGACGCTAGATCAGGAAGCAAATGGCGATATTAGGGAATTGTTATCGATCTTCTAGACAATAATGGTATGTTGAGTGAACTCATTAGAATTGCCTCAATGAGGCAATTCTAATGAGTACATACAACATACAATTTCTTGATAAAATTTCCTTAAATATTTTTCTAGAGCTATCTGAAGAATTTCCTTGGGACTCAAAAACAAGTTTGAATTAGCCATGGTAAATGAGTCGTGGGTTTGAGTCATTGAGGTTTTACTGTATGATGGGAAACACATGTAAAAGGCCCTCATGCAGTTTGCAGACAATGCCAACCCTGATCAGCATGGGCAAATGCTCAGGCTGATCAAGGCCTGCATTGTTTGCTCACAGAGTCAATGGCTACTGTAGTATATCTTGATGAACAGAGAATGTCTAGATCAGAGTGCATGGACTTGCTTGCTCATTTGGATCTTCTCTGCTCGCATGTGGTATAAAGAGCCTTTGCCCATGTTGGGCATCATATATGATTACCACCCCAACCCACCCCATCCCACACTCCTCAAATAGAAAATGTCATGATGTTTATAGCCAGAACAGATCAATGTCCTTCATTAATTAACCCTTGTCCTGCTGAGCCCTGATATATCCTGCATTTGAAAACAGTGTAGATCCAGATCAGTTGGTTTCTGAAGAAGCCAACTGATCTGGATCTGCACTGTTTGCCATTAAGTACTTGAATTTATAGCAACAATCTGGATCAAGTAATCTGATTGGCTAAAAACTATAAGTGGGCATGGCATCTTAATTTATTCAGCAGGACAAGGCTCCAGATAAGTCCTTTTTCCACTTTACCTAAGTACAGCTTCACACATTACCATGACGATGATTTGGTGTTTTACATCCTTTTCAACATTATTTGCATGATATTCAGTCAACTGAGGGTGATAATGAAAGGCTCTGAGAATAAAGCGCCATAGAGTGATGAACTGAATTTCACCTCTAGTGAGATTCAAACCCGACGATGTGCAGTCCTGACCAGGTTTATCCACGTATAATTTGCTCTGATATACTTGGTAGTATTTTCTATCAATTTAGATTGAGGAAGAACTAATAAAGGAGTTGAACATGACTCCGTAAATAGTTCAATTCCTGACAAAAGTCTAGAAGGAGAATGATTTTCTAAAGGTCTCGGACACATCTCCGGTAAAATTTAGAAGACTTCATTAATAGCCTTATCAAAGGATCAGGTATCTATTTCGGAGTCTGATCCTGAATCCTATGATGAATAAGGCACCGGTTTATCGATTGTATAGTTGGCGGTTCCTCTACAACCCTATCAGGTTGTGGTGTTATATGAACGTTAACAACCTGAGGAGAGGTATGTCTAGATCTATGATACAGACTATAATGTTCAATATATTCAAAAGAAAAAGAAGGAGATCCGCGACTTCTTTTCACATGAAAATTTTTTTGATTTCTTTGTCTTTCTGCTTCCTCCGAGAGAAGACAAAGAAGATGAAGAAGAAGAGGTAGATGAGTAAAAGCAAAAACTGTATCTTCTCTTTTTTTATTTTTATATTTAGGCTGAACTCTTCAACTAATTATTTTAAGAGGAACCCGGATTCTAAAAGCTGATCTGGATCTATACATTTTGCTCTGTCTGAACATTTAGCAGTGCTCCAGCTAGGATTTCAGGGCAGAGGGGTGCCGGATTGGGCACTTTTTGTGTGATCAAACAAGAATGAGGGCACCATGTGTCATGTGATGTGCTCAGTATCAACTCTGGGTAAAATTTTCCGCAGACGACATACTGAAATATTTTTCTTATTTTTCCCAGAAAACAGGATTTGACATTTCATGCAAATTGTCTCCTGTTTTCTGGGAAAAATAAGAAAAATGTCTTCAATCTGTCATCTGCGGAATTAGCCCAGAGAGTGGTTTAAGTTAAATATTGATAACTTTTTTTAATGTTGGGCCCGATTTTAATGAAATTTTCACCAAAATGTAGGGTTTGATATCTGGAGTTGAAATAAGCCAGTAGGCAGCTTTAAAAGGGCAGAAGGGCATCAGAAATGGGCAAAAGGGGTGGCTGGAGCACTGTTTAACTACAGTGTTCATGTTTGACAAGTAGCATGGGTGAAAGTCCAGAAATCCTTAATACTGAAAGTCAACTTTTCCTATACAGAAAATTACCTTTTTGCTTTACTTAACCCTTGTCACACTGAATAAATTAAGATGCCACATCTAATTCTAATTTTCAGCCAATCCGATTACTTGATCTAGGTTGTTGATACAAATTCACATACTTAATGATTAACAGTATAGATCCAGATCAGTTGGCTTCTGGATCTACACTGTTTGCAAAGGCAGTGTTTATCCGGGCTCAACAGGACAAGGGTTAAAATAGAAGGAAAAATCTTCTCAATACTGAATTCACCCTTCATTTATTCCCGACTTCCCAAAAATCAATTTTTGTTTTCTACTTCACCATTCAATTCTCAAATAACCTAAATTTACCTGAGTCTCTGGTCCTGCCCTTGATATGGCTGCCAAAGTATCTGCCCCTATAGCTGATACCATGTCTGCAAACTTTTTCACTTCAATATTTGCCATTGAAGCCAACATATGAAGTTCAATATCATTATGTTTGCGTGCAAAATTTAACTCACTGCTTCGTAACTGAAAATGAAAAAAAAAAACAAAAAAATAAACAAAAAAATAATATTAAAATAAATAAAAAAGACAAGCAAGCAACAGAAAAAATAGCTTATTTACCCTAAATATTTAGACATCTTATCTCCTAACCATACTTATCCTGAAAGTTGGACAAGCCTATTTAACCACCTTTTGTCATTTATACAAGCCATTACGAAAACACGCCTATTCAAATATACTGAAAATTTTACCACCAAAAAATGAAAATTTTCAGATAAAAAATTAGGATATTATTCATATTTCTGTGCAAAACATAGATTGTGGGTACTCGTTAGAACCATCTCAGCTAGGCGGTTCTAACAAGTACCCACAATCTATGTTTTTGAGCAGAAATAAGAAAAACAATGTATACCCCTGTAAATCCCAGTTTTACTTTATAAAAGTGAAGTTTAAGGGGGTCCTAATTATATAGGCACGTTTTCGTGATGGAAGGAAGGCTTGAAAATTCTTGTGAATCAATAATGAGCATGTACAACCTATGGTTATACACTAAGACAGGATTTTCCAGGCTGATCTGAGTGTGTGTTGTAATTCATAGCCTTAGATAAGATGGCTGTTTTTCAGCAGAAAGTACAGTCGAACTTCAATGGCCTGAACATCACTGGGACCATAGAAAATTGTTCGAGACATGGGTAGTTCAAGCCACTGAGGGTTAATCATGGTGCCAGGTTAGGAAGCAAATAGCGATAATTTAGGGATTTTTTTTTTCTTTCCTTCACAATACCTGTATGTTGAGTGTACTCATTAGAATTGCCTCGATGAGGTGATTCTAACGAGTACACACAACATATGATTTCATGATAAAAGTAAGAAAATTTCCCTAAATATTTGTTTTCTTGAGCTTGCGAAGAATTTCGTAGGAACTCAAAAATGACTTTGAATTAGTCATGGTAAACGAGCCATCGATGTTCGAGCTATTGAGGTTTGACTGTAGCAATATTTTTCTTATTATTCCATAAATACATATCTTGTGGTACTCATTAGAAGCCCCTCACCAACGCACTTCCATGGAGGACCCACAACATAAATTTTGGCTACAATTATGCATTTGTATTTATCTAATCGCATACACACCATATTTTGTGATTCCAGTTTAGCTGTGTGTTCTATTTCTTCAGCCTCTGCCTTCAATCTTGCAGCTGTAAGAAACCAAGACATTTGCCTGCTTAAAAATATAATACGAGATGCAAACTACAAATTATTTGAATTTTCCTATTTATTCAAACAATAGTTTGGTTTCAGATGTCATTTTGATTAGTTTTCCAAGTTATTAATTTGTAACAAATATTGTTTTCTATGGCACCAAAACAACTGAAGCCAATGGAATAAAGACCATTTAATTATGGCAGCCAAATTGGATATCAGTTTCAATAATTTCCAAGAATTTTATGAATACTCCATTACGCAATTGAACGCACTTGTCCTTTGAAATTGATTTTTTTATAGCATGCATGGTTTAATATAGTGACCATTATGTATACTATATCTAAAAATTTTCACAAATTTGAAATCTGCTGTCATAAGAATACCCAATATGCAATTTGAAATCAAATTAGCTTTGCTTAGTATGCAAGCAGCTAAAACACAGATCTGACAGAACAAATCGAGGGTTGAGCGCAAGACTGGCGTAAGTCAGATGGTTGTTTTTCCCCGAACCTAATCTCCTCACCATGAAGGCGTTATGAAGATTACAACATTTCTTTCTGTAAACAATGAAAATTTAGGTGCCATTGCTCGTATGAGCAATGGCACCTAAATTTGCATTGTTTACAAAGGGGTCCAAGTTGCCCCTAAACAAGGGTTTCAAAAATATGTTTGAGTTACCATAGTCTTGCGCTCAACCCTCGAAATGTGGAGTCCAAACTGGGCCTTTTGTTGTCTGTATATGTGCCTATAGCACCTTTCATCAGCACTAACCTTCAATTTCACTGTGACATTCAATCAAGATTCTCTCAGCCTGTGCCTGGGCCTCAGCTTTCGCCTGTCCTGTGGACTCGACAGCAGCTGCTACAGACTGTAGTTCCAGTAGTTTACATCTCTCCTTCTCCGCATCACTCTCATTCTTTAACTTCTGTCTCTCCAGGTAACCTCTTGCCTCTTGCTCATTCCTCTCAGCTTCATGTTTAGCTGCCGCTTCTATTGAACTGGAAAAGAATAAAACAATAATTATGGGGGATGGATATATCTTCAAGGGAAATATGTTTGTTTAATTCGGGCCCAGAGGTTATAAAACTTCTTTTTGCGCTCAACTCAGCTGAGCATGAAATTTTCTCTGCAAATATATATTAGTTGTCATTTTCATATTTATTAGCAGAGAAATTTTCATGCTCAGCTATGTTTAGCAAGAAAAAATTTGCTAATGTTAGTAATTTGAGATTTATTAGCAGGACACATTTCATGCTCAGCTGAGTTGATTAGGGCCAAGTTTTTTTTATCAGTTTCAATCTTTCATTCATAATGCGATGGATCTGCATTCTGCAGAGAGCTCAATGCTCACTTTTAGAATACTGCCTCACTGAAATATCATGCCCCAGACACATGACATGATATTCCACTCAGTCACTTTATACTGATACTGAGATGACCAGTTCTGATTCCTAGCTCTACTTTCATAATGCTGAGTATCAAGCAAAGGAGCAGCTACTGTTCTTTCAACATCACTTGGAAGGACTTTTTTGCTTCGCATTTTATTTTGTTCTGATTGACTATATCTTATCAGAAACCATTTGTCTTTTCTATTTCTGTGTTTTGTTCGCCAATAATTACCCTAAAATTAAATTTATGGCCAAAAATTGGTCTGACCTATGCAATTTCTATTGTAAAGTGAATTTTTTAATAATCTTTATAAGAAAATACTTTTACTTTTCTTTGCTGATTTTTAATTATTGATATTTCACAACAATACTGTGAACAATTTCAGAAAATCTGAACATTTGGAGCTTGATGAAAACTTGTCTAAAGTTTTCTTACCCTAGTGATTTCTGCATAATTTGCAGTTATTTTTACTATGGGGAAAAAGTGAATATATTTGATCTTTTTTTTAAACCCAATGAATATATAGAGGATATTCAAATGTTTGGAGTGAATATGACTTTTATTTCATCGAGTGAAGTGAAAAAATGTATATTTCATTCTTGCCTCATTTGGATTTTCTTTTTATTATATACATCACATTCGACAGGAGATGCAAATCTTGCATTTGCAAGGGGAAGTCTGACAAGCAGTTTTGTCCCTTGGCAGTGACATATAAGAACCGCATAACAGCGGGAAACCTACTTCCGAAAGAAAATAGTCCCGGAAATATTTCAGCCTAAAAGCGTCTTTTTAAGGGATATGAGCAATAAAATCAACTGTATTTAGTTCAATTTAATAAAACAAGAAACATTTTAGGTATTGAACATGAACTGACACATTAAGGAGACCATTAATGTAAATAAGAAAAAAAGTAGTTCCAGATCTTATATTTTTCCCTGCTCAGAGGAGTGAAAATATAAGTTTTATATTTTCACTATAAAAATATAACTTTTTCGAAATATGCATTTTATTTCATTTATAATTCTCTATATTTCATTACTTTGTATATAATAAAATAAAATTATTTGTGAATAAGTAGTCATGACAAATGGTTTGCATTAAATCATGACAAAAATGAAAATTACGTCTTCAGTGTAAATCACCAAGCAAGAAATGACTTTCTGAAAGATGTTGACAGCAGAGTAATGCCATTTTTAAAGTCTTTGGTATGACTCAGCCGGGGATCAAACCTATAACCTCCTGGTTACAAAGCTGACACTATAACAACTGAGCGACTCTTATCGTCAAGAGAAATAACTCTGGCATGGAAATATTTACCCCCTCTTCTCCCTGGGGCTACTCATAAAGGAAACAACTCACTCCCTATAAATGTTGGATAATCTTAAAGTTAAGAAGTTGCTACAAGAAAGGCCACTCTTAAAAGAAAGAATTTAGTTCCCTCTCTACATAGCAAAAAATGGAGGCTTCTCTTAAAGGAATAAATCTGTATCCACAGGGACCAAATTATTTCCTTTAAGAGTAGCCACATTTTTTGAAGGAATTCAGATACAGTCGACTCTCATTATCTCGAATTCCAAGGGACTCTATTAAATACTTCGAGATATCCGTACCTCGACATATAATATTTGCAGAATTGAGGAAAACTTATTGGAACAACCACTAATATATATATATGTAATTGGACTCCTGAAATTAGAGATATATTAAAAATATTGTGGAAAAGAGGAGAAATTGCTCCTGAGGAGCAATTTCTCCTCTTTTCCACTATATTTTTTGCCTGTTGTTAGATGTTCATGTTTCGGCAGGGACCAGATTTTCACTTCGAGATAAGCGGTTATTCGAGATAAGCGAGTTCGAGATAACGAGAGACGACTGTACTAGGGAAGCAAATTCCTGTCTGCAAAAGTTTACTTTTGCAAAACAGCCACAAAATTTAAAAGCTGTACTATATTTACTATATTTATTGAGACACCATACCTACTTAGCATACTTGTCCTAAAATTTGAAATAGTCCATTCTACTACCTCTTGATGTGTCTATAATATTGCTGTATGAATGGCAAACAGTGTAGACTTGATCAGATGCCACATTATGTGGCCTCTGATCTGGGTATACACTGTTTGCTCAGGCCTGTCTGTCCCAACACTTAGGGTTATTATGAGAGGTTCGGGTTAGGGTTAGGGTTATTATTAGATTTTCCACCATTCTTTACAAGAGAGCCAAGTTTTGTGACATCTTGTCTATGCTCCTATACACCAATCACTTTCCAAAAGGTGTCTTCTCCCATAAGAAAGAATCATGCTCTCATGGATATCTTTCTTCGACTTTTCAAAAGGGAGGCAAAAACAATTTGACACAGTTGCCTCCCCTGAAACATATCCATTCACATTTTCATAATGCTTTCATCTTTGCTATATGAGCCGCTTCATGACACAACCAACAAAACAGCACATGGCCCCAGCAAAGACTCAGATCAGCCTGGGCATCTATCAAAAGCCTGCTGGAAAGATCTTATATAACTACCAAACAAGGCCTAATCCATTTACATGGTAGATATTTCAACATTCTGAATCTAAATCTGAATTATTACAGTGGTACATCGAATGACAACAGTCACAAATCATTAAATGAGGACATTATGGAAGCTGAAGGACTTAATTAATTAAACTGTGCTTCATCTCAGCTCTTTCCTGGATAGTGGTGACTTTTGTCGTCTGCTGATAATCTTTGTAAACAGTTTGGGCCTAGATCAGGCCGAACAAGATGTCAGGTCTGATCTGGATCAAAACTGTTTCACACTCTGATGATATTCCTGAAAGATCTTTTTGAAAAAGCTAATTTTAAAAAAATCCACAGACAACAAAATATTACGCAAAATTACACTGCATGCAAAGAGTTAAAAATCTATATTATCAACTTACTTGGTAGATATTTCAATAGCCAGTTGAACAGACTTGGTTAAACTGTCTCTCATCTTCTGGTCTACTGGCTCAATACTCTGAATATCTATGCTGCTTATAACCTGGAATAAAATCAATACACTACAACCTCTTTATAACACAGTTCGTTATAACACGGTTTTGAGTATAACACGGTTCAAAGATGGATCCCAAAAATGTATAGATTATATTGAAAAATGACCATTTATCCCAAAAATGTATAGATTATATTGAAAAATGACCATAAATGGTCATTTTTCAATATAATCTATGCATTTTTGTTTAGATATAACACGTTTGTTTAACTAACACGGTTTATGTTATGGACCCGAACAAAAGTGTTATAACAAGAGCTCCGCCAAGAGGGCCATTATACGCCCGTGGCAAGTAATAAGATGTAGCACATAAACTGGCTCCTGTATAATTCAGTGCTCCAGATATAAACTGTAAGTGAATTACAAAAAAAAAAAAAAAAAAAAAAAATCACTGGGGCATATCTCTGCTGGTATTTGGTGAACTATAACCTAAGGGTCAAAGCTGGCCCAGAAATTAAGGGAGAAGTGACTTCTCCCTCCTGGGAAAATAGGGAGAAGTTTGGACACACCACAGAAGCCTGGCAAGTAATAAGATGTAAGACATAAACTGGCTCCTGTATAATTCAGTGCTCCGCATATAAACTGTAAGTGGAATTACAAAAAAAAAAAAAAAAATCACTGGGGCATATCTCTGCTGATATTTGGTGAACTATAACCTAAGGGTCAAAGCTGGCCCAGAAATTATGGGAGAAGTGACTTCTCCCTCCTGGGAAAATAGGGAGAAGTTTGGACACACCACAGAAGCATGGCTATATTATAAGCTCATATGAGCCTTTGGCTGATTTGTTTTTCCTATACTTCAATTTCGGACCTACAATAACAAAACAAAAATAAACACAAAAAAAACAAAAAACAAGAGGCCCACGGGCCACAACTCGCTCACCTGAGTGAAACCGCCACTGCAGATATGCAGATGGCATGCAACATTTTTCCAATACTCTTATGACAAGGCAATGGTTTAAACAGTTTTTGAAATATCTTGCTTACAAGGTTAAAATGCTGAAATTTTCAAAACGTCACAAGTAAAACAAGTCACCCCCAATGCCTCCTACCAACTTTTGAGTCAACTGGCATTTCAGTGCAGTAGAAGAAGCAAAAAATAGATTTTCAAGATGGCTGCCATCTTGGATTTCCGATCAGAATGATTATAGCTATTTTTTGATCTACAAGTCACCCTGATGCTTCCTACTAAGTTTCAAGTCAATTGACTTTTAGGTTTAGGAGAAGCGAAAAATAGATTTTCAAGATGGCTGTCATGGAGGCCATCTTGGATTTCCAATTGGCACGATTCTATCTATTTTTGATGTACAAGTCATCCCGATGTTTCCTAGCAAGTTTGGAGTCAATTGGCCTTTCGGTTCAGGAGAAGAAGCAAAAAAAAGCTTTTCAAGATGGCTGCCATGGTGGCCATCTTGGATTTCTAATCAGCCCAATTTTAGCTACTTTTGATTTATAAGTCACCCCAATGCTTCCTAACCAGTTTGGAGTCAATTGGCTTTGGTTTAGGAGTAGAAGCGAAAAATAGATTTTCAAGATGGCTGCCATGGCAGCCATCTTGGAATTTGGACCGACACGGTTTTAGCTATATTTGATCTACAAGTCACCCTGATGCTTCCTAGCAAGTTTGGAGTCAATTGGCCTTTCGGTTCAGGAGAAGAAGCGAAAAAGATTTTCAAGATGGCAGCCATGGCGGCCATCTTGGATTTCCGATCGGAACGATTTTAGCTATTTTTTTTATCTACATTTCACCCTGATGCTTCCTACCAAGTATCGAGTCAATTGGCCCTGGGGTGTAGGAAGAGTAGGTTTTTAAAGCAATTGCTCACACCGCATGACGCACGCCCCATGACCCATGACGGACGACGGACATTGACTGACCACAATAGCTCACCATGCGCACTTCATGCTCAGGTGAGCTAAAAATCTGAGCAAATTTGGCTCAGTGGCTTCAGAGAAGTCGTCAAATTCTCAACAATTTTCCCATATAAATGTTATGGGGCTCATACAAATGCATAGGGAAGCAAACTTGACCTTGCCATAAAAAGGTCAAATGTCAACGTACGATAATCTTTTTAGCAATTTTGGTAAATCTCCTGTCCCTGATGATTTGTGCACAGATTTAGCCCCAAGGCATCCTCAGTTCTGAAGAAGAAGATTTTTAAAGGGTCTTACCATATATGGGCATGGTGGCCATCTTGGTCGACCTACCGCGACCATTTTAGCAATCTTTCGTTCCCCTGACTTAAGAAGGCACAATATGAAATTTGAGCAAATTTGGCTCAGTGGCTTCAGAGAAGAAGAAATTTAAAATTCTCAACAATTTTCCTATTCAAATGTATGGGGCTCATACAAATGCATAGGGAAGCAAACTTGACCCTGCCATAAAAAGGTCAAATGTCAACGTATGACAATTCTTTTAGCAACTTTGGTAGACCTCTCGTTCCCGATGATTTGTGCAAAGATTCAGCCCCAAGGCATTCTCGGTTCTTGAGAAGAAGATTTTTAAAGGTTTTTACCATATATGGGCATGGCGGCCATCTTGGTCACAGACCGCGACAATTTTAGCAATCTTATGTTTCCCCACACTAAGGTGGCTCCATATGAAATTTGAACAAAATTAGCTCAGAGGCTTCAGAGGAGAAGTCGTTTGAAACTCTTAACAATTTTCCCATTCAAATGTATAGAGCTCATACAAATGCACAGGGAAGCGAACCTGACCTTGCCATAAAAAGGTCAAACGTCAACGTACGACAATTCTTTTAGCAACTTTGGTTGAACTCTCGTCCCCGATGATTCGTGCAAAGATTCAGCCCCAAGGCATCCTCGGTTATGGAGAAGAAGATTTTTAAAGGTTTTTACCATATATGGGCATGGCGGCCATCTTGGTCAACGGACCAGGACAATTTTAGCAATCTTTTGTTTCCCCACACTAAGGTGGCTCCATATGAAATTTGAACAAAATTAGGTCAGAGGCTTCAGAGGAGAAGTCGTTTGAAACTCTTAACAATTTTCCCATTCAAATGTATAGAGCTCATACAAATGCATAGGGAAGCGAACTTGACCTTGCCGTAAAAAGGTCAAACGTCAACGTACGACAATTCTTTTAGCAACTCTTGTTGACCTCTTGTCCCCGATGATTCGCGCAAAGATTCAGCCCCAAGGCATCCTCGGTTATGGAGAAGAAGATTTTTAAAGGTTTTTACAATATATGGGCATGGCGGCCATCTTGGTCAACGGACCGCAACAATTTTAGCAATCTTTTGTTTCCCCACACTAAGGTGGCTCCATATGAAATTTGAACAAAATTAGTTCAGAGGCTTCAGAGGAGAAGTCGTTTGAAACTCTTAACAATTTTCCCATTCAAATGTATAGAGCTCATACAAATGCATAGGGAAGCGAACTTGACCTTGCCGTAAAAAGGTCAAACATCAACGCACTACAATTCTTTTAGCAACTTTGGTTGATCTCTCGTCCCAGATGATTCGTGCAAAGATTCAGCCCCAAGGCATCCTCGGTTATGGAGAAGAAGATTTTTAAAGGTTTTTACCATATATGGGCATGGCGGCTATCTTGGTTAACAGACCGCGACAATTTTAGCAATCTTTCGTTCCCCCACCCTAAGGAGGCTCCATATGAAATTTGAGCAAAATTGGCTCAGCGGCTTCAGAGGAAAAGTCTTTTGAAAATGTTAACGGACGGACGGACGGACGTACGGACGGACACATGGAGGGACGGACGGAAGACGGACGAAAAGTGATCACAATAGCTCATCCTGAGCAGAGCTCAGGTGAGCTAAAAAAAAAAGAAAAAAAAAAAATGCTGCAAGAATTTTTTTTTTTGTAAACCTTTAACTTGTTTAATACTGATTTTATTTTTGTTCTTCAAGGGAGCCAAATCAGAAAAGTATTAAAAAAAAAAAAAAAAAAAATCCAAAAAGAATTATGTATTTATAAAAATTTAAAAATAGCAACCTTTCCTTGCAAATCTAATAAAAGTAGGTGTTAAAAAAAAAAAAAAAAAAAAGATCAATATCTTGCCCATATGACCAAAACTGTAGTTATTTGCAAAAAATATACATATTATAAAATAAAATTTGCACACTATTACCTTAAAACAATATGCTGCGAAAAGTTTACAAAAACTTTCAAAGGGGCATAAATCTGCAAATATTTGGTGCACTTAACCTCGAAATAATATGTGCTGCTCCACATCATCCTGTAACTATTTATGAAGTTTCAGCTTTTGTTTGTGTTGAGGTTTTACGGCCCAGTCAACCCAATGGGGTCATGTCGAGCGCGGTCAGTTTACCTAAACACACGTTTACTGGGCAGGCTTAGTTCTCTAAGTGGTTAACAAGTATTGTGCACATTCTTTAGCCAGAAACTGACAACTGCCCTTCTTGAATCAGCGGAAGGGAGAGAATGACCGTAGAAAATATTTCATGATCAATCTCCATGAAAGAATGTTGCCGACCTCGGCGGGGGTTGAACCCGCGACCTCCTGGTCTCCAGTCAGACGGCGTATCCAACTGAGCTGAAGTTTCAGCTTGATCGGATGTAAACTGTAGGAGGATTTAGCCGGAAACAAAAAATTAATAGAAATTTTCAGAGGGGTTTAACTCTGCTAATATTTGGTAGACTGTAACCTTGAAATAATATGCACTGCTCCACATCATGTTCTAACTACAAATCAAGTTTCAGCTTGATAGGATGTAAACTGTAGGAGTATTTAGCCAGAAACGAAAAGTTTACTGAAATTTTCAAAGGGGCATAACTCTGCTAATATTTGGTTGACTTTAACCTCGAAACAATATGCGCTGCTCCACATCATGGTCTAACTGTACACGAAGTTTCAGCTTGATTGGATGTAAACTGTAGGAGGATTTAGCCAGAAACGAAAAATTAATAGAAATTTTCAAAGGGGTATATCTCTGTCAATATTTGGTGGACTGTAACCTTGAAACAATATGCCCTGCTCCATATCATGGTCTAACTACAAATCAAGTTTCAGCTTGATTGGATGTAAACTGTAGGAGGAGTTAGCCAGAAACGAAAAGTCTACTGAAATTTTCAAAGGGGCATAATTCTGCTAATATTTGGTGGACTCTAACCTAGAAACAATATGCGCTGCTCCACATCATGGTCTAACTATACATGATCGGATGTAAAATGTAGGAGGAGTTAACCGGAAATGAAAAGTTTACAGAAATTTCCTAAGGGACATAACTCTGCAAACATTTGGTGGACTGTAACCCAGAAATAATATGCACTGCGCCACATCATGGTCTAACTATATACCAAGTTTCAGTTCGATCAGATGTAAACTGTAGGAGGAGTTAGCCGGAAATGAAAAGTCTACTGAAATTTTCAAAGGGGCATAACTCCGCTAATATTTGGTGGACTGTAACCTCGAAACAATATGCGCTGCTCCACATCATGGTCTAACTATACATGAAGTTTCAGCTTGGTCGGATGTAAAATGTAGGAGGAGTTAACCGGAAATGAAAAGTTTACAGAAATTTTCTAAGGGGCATAACTCTGCAAACATTTGGTGGACTGTAATCCCGAAACAATATGCACTGCGCCGCATCATGGTCTAACTATATACCAAGTTTCAGCTTGATCGGATGTAAACTGCAGGAGGAGTTAGCCAGAAACGAAAAAGTTTAGGGGCGGATGGATGGATGGACGGACGGACGCCATACCCCGTAACATAATACGTCCTGTTTTTCAAACGGGCGTATAAAGAGGTTGTGGTGTACCAACATGACACTTATACAAGCAATTATACATGCTGCACAATGTGGAATAACACACCTTATGCCATATGCAAAAAGGGAAGTTCAAGATGAGTCAACACATTCATGCAGTCTGATCTGGTTATTCTCTAGTCATCTACATACGTGTATACTAAGTATACATTGATTTTGGAAGTAGACCGGGAAGATCCAGATCAGCCTGCATGAGTATGCAGGCTGATCAGAGCCTGCATTGTCTGTTAATGCATAAGGGCCCTTTTTGTGCACTATGTCACACATGTTTACATACATCTCTCTTATTTAATAGAGCTCTTGATAAGATGCTTTTTTTCAATCCAAAGTACTGATATTTTTCTTATTTCTCCATAAAAACATATATTGTGCCTAGCCGAGGCGCTTCTAATGAGAACCCACAACATATGTTTTCGTGGAGAAATAAGAAAAAATATACCTTATACTACTCTTACCGAGAGCAATGACATATGCAAAGAATGTAGACCTGGATTTAGTTGCACACATGGTATCTATCATTTCCAAGACCTGAATGTTACCCTAAATATTCAGACTGCAGCACTGTAGCTCCTTTCCAAATTTATCCTTGGGAAACAACTTTTACAACTGTTTTGCTCAAGCCAGGCTGAAACTTACAACCTTTAGCAATGAAGTTTACTGCTCTAGGAGTTGTTAAAGAGGAGTATTTGGTGATAATTTAGGGATAATTTTCTTATTTCTCAATGAAAACATATATTGTGGGTACTCATTAGAAGCGCCTCACTGAGGTGCTTCAAATGAGTACCCACAACATACGTTTTTATGGAGAAATAAGAAAAATTATCCCAAAATTATCACCAAATACTCCTTAATACTCCTCTGCTGCTCTTGACAGCTTGGCTATAGTGCTTCTTCTGGACAGGTCTTATGAGGAACTGTTACATGTTAATCGGAGACAACTCTCTCAAAATTCTTTTTGTTCCCTTCTGAAAAGGAATTAACAGTATTTACCCTAATTTATTGGGAACTCATCTACTTACCATACTTGTCCTAAAATTTGAACTAGTCCATTCTACTACCTGTTGATGTGTTAAAATATTGCTGAATGTATGACAAACAGTGTAGACCCTGACTAGAGGCCACATTCTTTGGCTTAGTCTACATTCACTGTTTGCAAAGGTCTATCTGTCCCAATACTTAAGGTTATTACAGTATTCAATGGAAGAGGAATTTACTCCCATAGGAAGCACATTCTTTCCTCATAGAGTAGACCCTTTTTCAGAAAGGGATTGTCATGCAGGAAATCAAAAAAAGAAACAAGAAATTACAAAAATGTCTCCATTTACAGAAATGATGAGAAATTTTCCAAGTGTTAGCATTTCTATTAAACAGTTTATCATAAAACTTACATAAGCCTACACGACAAAAGGTTCTTGTAAAATGTACACAACAGAGAAGCTCCTGTAAAGACTGCAAGAATGCAAGACTTGTTTTGATTCAACTTTTTTTACGAAGAGGTAATGTTAGCTTTTCAATCATGCAAAAGATGTCTCACCAGGTTGTTGACTTTGAATCTCAACTGTGGCATCATTTTCCCAGTAGTTGGATCTTGGAAGATTGCGTGTTGTATGACCTGAGCTGAGTGACGATGGAACTCATCAAACGTGATCAATGCAACAGCTGCTCTAATTTTGCTGCCTACAAAAACAGATATAAATCTAGAACAGTGTTACAAATTCTACATGTAACAAGTAACCTTAACCCTTAAAGCACCAAGCAAAATTTGTAGCAGACGACATTCACATGAAATGTCAAGACTTCTTTTCTCTGATAAATAAAAAAAAAAATAAAAAAAAAAATGTTGTCTGCTGCAGTTGTGATTGGCGCTTTAAGGGTTAAGTATAATCCTTACTACTGTATATACCCTAGGACATCTTAACTCCTTATCATACTTGTCCTAAAATTTGAAAACGTCTACTTCACTACCTGTTGATGTGTCTAAAATAGTGCTGGACAAGCGGCAAACTGTGTTGACCCTGAACAGATGCCCCATTCTGCAGCAAATGATCTAGATCTACACTGTTTGCTCAGGCCTGTCTGTCCCAATATTTAGGGATATTATGGTACAATTTATCACAAAACTAGCAGATAACATACATTTGTATTTTTGAGTATGATTCTTTATTTTCTTCCTTTGTTATTTCTTTTAGAAAATAGGGCTCGACATTTAGACCAGTTTTCTTGGTAAAAAATAAGTACATATATTTTAAAATATTGTCTGCTAATGCTTAAAATTTAGTATTTAAATGGTTCAGCTGCAGACAAGATTTACCAGACACAAATGCTAGTTTTTCTAGAAACAAGAGGGCCATGATGGCCCTGTAACACTCACCTGAGCAACATAGCACTTTGAGAGCCTGATCTAGAACTGATCAAGGCAAACATTCTGATCAAAGTTCAAAATGATTATAACAAAGTTTTCTGCTGATTTGGCCCGGTGACCTAGTTTTTGATACCAAGCGACCCAGTTTCGAACTTGACCTAGAACTCATCAAGACAAACATTTTGTGCAAGATTCATGATGATTGCTTGAAAAATGTGACCGCTAGAGTGATAACAAGATTTTACACTTATTTGGCCAGGTGACTTAGTTTTTGACCCCAGGTGTTCCAGTTTCGAACTTGACCTAGAAATCATCAAGACAAACATTTTGAGCCAGATTCATGATGATTGTTTCAAAAATGTGACCGCTAGAGTGTGAACAAGGTTTTCTGCTGATTTGGCCCGGTGACCTAGTTTTTGACCCCAAGTGACCCAGTTTCAAACATATCCTAGAACTCATCAAGACAAACATTTTGAGCAAGATTCATGATAATTGCTTCAAAAATGTGACCGCTGGAGTGTTAACAAGGTTTTCCGCAGGTTTGGCCTGGTGACCTAGTTTTTGACACTACGTGACCCAGTTTCGAACCTGACCTACAAATCATCAAGACAAACATTTTGAGCAAGAATCATGATTATTGCTTCAAAAATATGACTGCTAGAGTGTTAACAAGGTTTTCTGCTGATTTGGCCCGGTGACCTAGTTTTTGACTCCAAGTGACCCAGTTTCGACCTCGACCTATAAATCATCAACACAAACATTTTGAGCAAGATTCATGATGATTGCTTCAAACATTTGACTGCTAGAGTGTTAAAAAGGTTTTCTGCTGATCTGGCCAGGTCACCTAGTTTTTGACCCCAAGTGACCCAGTTTCGAACTTGACCTAGATTTAATAGAGGCAAACATTTTGAGCAAGTTTCATCAAGATTGGGTCAAAATTATGACCTGTAGAGTGTTAACAAGTTTTTCCTTTGATTTGACCTGGTGAGCTAGTTTTTGACCCCAAGTAACCCAGTATCGAACTTGACCTAGATTTCATAGAGGCAAACATTCTGACCAAGTTTCATCAAGATTGGGTCAAAACTGTGACCTCTAGAGTGTTAACAAACTAATTGTTGACGACGAATGACGGACGACGGACGACGACGGACGACGGACATAGGGTGATGACAATAGCTCACCCTGAGCTTATGCTCAGGTGAGCTAAAAAGGACTGGAGATTTCATTTGAATAATTATGTGATTAAATAAACTGAAAGCTCTGTCTTCAAACAGAATATGCAATACAATCCATTCTTACCTGTAACAAAGTAAACTTTAATCACACTTTCAGACATATTACGACTGACTGATTGTGTTGGGGTTTAACGACATGTCAACCCTTGTGGGTCATTTTGTGTCATCCCCCAGAGAAAGGGAGAAAAGAGATAGTAGAGGAGATGTAAGAGAGGGACAGGGAAGAAAGAGGAACAGGAATGAAAGTAAAGAAACAGAAGAAATAAAAACATTTCCCCCGCTACCCTTACCTGCTACAAGGATAGCAGGTCTTAGCCAATTGTAAGCCAGTATCAGTTGGACGCCCTGGTGACGTAAGATACACGACACCTTTGCCGCACCCGACCACCTCCAGACATATTATGAACTAGACAAAGTGCCCAGTGGGGCACGTATCCCCCGACCAGCGCTACCGCCAGTTTTTAAAGAGCACAAAGTATGTAGCTTTGACTCTGGAGATGGCAGTTATATGCTTTATTTGATAACATTGAAAAACTTCAATCACACATAATATGAAGCCCTTGACCTCAAAGATCAGGCACAGGTGCAGGGATTGAGCTTAATAAAACTTTAGCCCTATAACTATCACCATATACTAGTGAAATCAATCAGTCTTCATAATATAAGCAAAAATTACATTTGTATGAAAAGTCTGTGACCTTGACTTAAAAGCCATGCCCCAGCTTGGGGATGGTGCCGAGAAAAACTTTAGACCTACATATACCATCATGCTTAATATTAATGAAACCAACAAAAGGGTCTTCATAATATAGCTATATAAATTTTAATGAAAATTTTAAGGTCACCTGCCTACTCAATGCCCTCTACATATCGGTAAAGTATCACAAAAATATCTTAAAGAATTTTTAGAGTTATTGCCTGCACAAGATTTAAACAAGAGCTCCGCCAAGTGGGGCATTATACGCCCGTGGCAAGTAATAAGATGCAGTACATTAACTGGCTCCTATATAATTCAGTGCTCCGGATATAAACAGTAAGTGGAATTACAAAAAAAAAAAAAATTAAAAAAAAATTCATTGGAGCATAATCTCTGCTGATATTTGGTGAACTGTAACCTAAGGATCCAAGCTGGCCAAGAATTTAAGGGAGAAGTTTGCTGCTTCTAGGGAGAAGTGCTTTCTGACGGAGGACACACCACAGAAGCATGGCTATATTATAAGCTCATATGAGCCTTTGGCACACTATTACCTCTAAACAATATGCTGTGAAAAGTTTACAAAAACTTTCAAAGGGGCATAAATCTGCAAATATTTGGTGCACTGTAACGTAAAAATAATATGTGCTGCTCCACATCATCATGTAAGTATTTATGAAGTTTCAGCTTGATCAGATGTAAACTGTAGGAGGATTTAGCCGGAAACAAAAAATTAACAGAAATTTTCATAGGGGTTTAACTCTGCTAATATTTGGTGGACTGTAACCTTGAAACAATATGCGCTGCTCCACATCATGGCCTTACTACAAATCAAGTTTCAGCTTGATCGGATGTAAACTGTAGGAGGATTTAGCCGGAAACAAAAAATTAATAGACATTTTCAAAGGGGTTTAACTCTGCGAATATTTGGTGGACTGTAACCTCGAAACAATACGCGCTGCTCCACATCATGGTCTAACTGTACATGAAGTTTCAGCTTGATTGGATGTAAACTGTAGGAGGATTTAGCCATAAACTAAAAATTAATCGAAATTTTCAAAGAAGTATAACTCTGCTAATATTTGGTGGACTGTAACCTCGAAATAATATGCGCTGCTACACACCATGGTCTAACTATACATGAAGTTTCAGCTTGATCGGATGTAAACTGTAGGAGGAGTTAGCCGGAAACAAAAAGTCTACTGAAATTTTCAAAGAGGCATAACTCTGCTAATATTTGGTGGACTGTACCTCGAAACAATATGCCCTGCTCCACATCATGGTCTAACTATACATGAAGTTTTAGCTTGATCGGATGTAAAATGTAGGAGGAGTTAACCGGAAATGAAAAGTTTACAGAAATTTTCTAAGGGGCATAACTCTGCAAACATTTGGTGGACTGTAACCCCAAAACAATATGCGCTGCGCCAGATCATGGTCTAACTATATACCAAGTTTCAGCTTGATCGGATGTAAACTGTAGGAGGAGTTAGCCAGAAACGAAAAGGTCTATTGAAATTTTCAAAGGGGCATAATTCTGCTTATATTTGGTGGACTGTAACCTCGAAATAAAATACTCTGCTCCACATCATGATCTAACTATATATGAAGTTTCAGCTTGATCGGATGTAAAATGTAGGAGGAGTTAACCGGAAATGAAAAGTTTACAGAAATTTTCTAAGGGGCATAACTCTGCAAACATTTGGTGGACTGTAACCCCGAAACAATATGCGCTGCACCACATCATGGTCTAACTATATACCAAGTTTCAGCTTGATTGGATGTAAACTGTAGGAGGAGTTAGCCGGAAACGAAAAAGGTTACGGACGGACGGACGGAAGCCATACCCCGTAACATAATACGTCCCGTTTTTCAAACAGGCGTATAATAACCAAGGGAGAAAACTGCAGAATGGAGCCAGAAAGTCATTCTTGAATGTGATATGCCTACTCAATGTCCTATACATACTGGTGAAGTATCATGAAAATATCTTATCATGTTTTAAAGTTATGGTTTGCACAAAATTTTTACAACTCTGGAGACAAGGGGAGATGGACCAAGAGGAGATGGACTCATGGACCAAGTCAGTTAGAGTTGTCTTTCTTGTACCTGACACCCTACCAAATGCCCTCTTCAACTTGACAGTTTCCTGAAAATAGCTCAAAGGGTAGTTAGGAGTTATGGGGTGCACAATAATGCATTTATGGACAGACAGATGAATGGATGGATGAATGGATGAATTCCATGCTGATAGCTATATCTCCTAAACCTCTCAGTAGGAGGATAAGGAAATTCAACAAAAGGTCTTGATGGTATAACTATATAAACTTAGATGCAAATATTTTTACTTTTATATGAAATTTCTAAGTCTGTGACCTTGACCTCACAGTCATACCCTGGGATGGGGATGATGCTGAGTAAAACTATAGACTTATATCTACCAACATGTCAAATATAGATGAAATTCCTCAAACGGTCTTGATGGTATAGCTATATAAACTTAAACACAAAAAACTTTGACTTTTTTATAAAAATTCTAAGTTTGTGACCTTGACCCCAAAGTCACCCCTGGGGTGAGGATGGTGCTGATAAAACTTTAGACCTATATCTACCATCATGCCGAATATGAATGAAATCCATCAAAAGGTCTTCAAAATATGAGGTCTTATAAACTTAAACGCAAAAACTTTGACCCAAAGACAAAAATAAAGTATGAACAAATGATGCTTCAAAGGATGGATGGACAGACGAACAGATTTCTTGCTGACAGCTATATTTGCTCAACCGTTCAGTTAAGGGATAATGAAATTTAATAAAAGGTCTTGATGATATGGCTATCTAAACTTAAACACAAAATTTTTTACTTTTATATGAAAATTCTAAGTTCCTGACCTTGACCTCAGTCACACCCATGTGGGGATCATGCGGAGTAAGACGCTAGGCCAATATCTACCAACATGTCAAATATAAATGAAATTCCTCAAGGGTCTTGATGATATGGATATATAAACTTAAACACAAAAAACTTTGACTTTTTTATGAAAATTCGAAGTCCGTGACCTTGACCCCAAGGTCACCCCCGGGTTGGGGATGGTGCTGATAAAAACTTAAGACCTATATCTACCATCATGCCAAATATGAATGAAATCCATCACAGGGTCTTCAAAATATGAGGTCTTATAAACTTTAACGCAAAAATGTTGACCCTAAGACAAAAACAAGAGCTGTTGTAGGACAGCGTAGCTCGCCAGCTGGGTACATTTTATATTGTAACATTTTTATCATTAAGCCATATAATATAGGTCACACTGACCTAGATGTATTTGTATGTAAATCATTTTGTCACATAGATATAATAATCCAGGTATGACAATTCTCCATGAAATAGTAATAAAAATAAAAGGCAAAATCAATGAAGCATGATATATAGGTCACAATGACCTAGATATATTAAGTGGTCATTCATTGGGTCACATGGAACTAATATCCCAGGTGTGACATTTATCCAACAAATAGTATTCAAGATATAAGGCAAAATCACTGAACCATGAAATATAGGTCACACCAACAGAGATATATTTTGACGTCAATAATTGGGTCACAAGGAACTAATATCCCAGGTGTGACATTTATCCAACAAAAAGTATTCAAGATATAAGGCAAAATCACTGAATCATGAAATATAGGTCACAATGACCTAGATATAGTAAGTGGTCATTCATTGGGTCACATGGAAGTAATATCCCAGGTGTGACATTTATCCAACAAATAGTATTCAAGATATAAGGCAAAATCACTGGACCGTGAAATCTAGGTGACCTGGACCGTAAAATGTAGGTCACCATGACCATCACTCTCTTACACTTAAACTGATGTCACATAGTTAGCTAATGTATAACCAGTTGTGTCTATAACCTGTAGGCATATAAGATTTTACAAATGTGTCCTAGATTTTGACCCCTAGCCCCACTCCAAGGCCCACCCTGAGGTATGAACCCAGGGGTATGTTCTTTTGGAATCTCAGAAGACTCCTCCAGGTACCCAAATTCTAAATATGAATGCTCTATGAGGAGTGAAAGTCAAGATAAAAGAATTTGAAAAACTTTAACATAGTATTACAAAGGTGTCCTACATTCTGACCCCTAGCCCCCCCCAGGGGCATGAACCCAGGGGTTTATTCTCTTGGAATCTCAGAAGACCCTCCAAGGTACCTAAGTTCCAAATTTGATGCATCTGTGAGGAGTGACTGTTGAGTTTTAAGCATTTGAAAAACTTTAACGCAGTGTGACGGGAACGGGAACGCAAACGCAAACGCAAACGACCAGGGTGACTACAATAGCTCTCCTTGTACTTCGTACAGGCGAGCTAATAAAGTATACACGAATAATACTTCAACAGACTGACGGACAGACAAACAGATTCCTTGCTGATAGCTATATCAGCTCAACCTTTCAGTTAGGGGATAACGAAATTTAATAAAAGGTCTTGATGATATGGCTATATAAACTTAAATGCAAAAATTTTTACTTTTATATGAAAATTCTAAGTTCGTGACCTTGACCTCGGTCACATCCAGGGTGGGGATCATGCCGAGTAAGAAGCTAGGCCGATATCTACCAACATGTCAAATATAAATAAAATTCCTCAAGGGTCTTGATGATATAGCTATATAAACTTAAACACAAAAAACTTTGACTTTTTTCACGAAGATTCTAAGTCCGTGACCTTGACCCCAAGGTCACCCTCGGAGTGGGGATGGTGCTGATAAAAACTTTAGACCTATATCTACCATCATGCCATATATGGACGAAATCCATCAAAGGGTCTTCAAAATATGAGGTCTTATAAACTTTAACACAAAAACTTTGACCCTGTGACTTTTTTATGAAAATTGTAAGTCCGTGACCTTGACCCCAAGGTCACCCCCAGGGTGGGGATGGTGCTGATAAAAACTTTAGACCTATATCTACCATCATGCCAAATATGAACAAAATCCATCAAAGGATCTTCAAAATATGAGGTCTTATAAACGTTAACGCAAAAACTTTGACCCTGTGACGGAAAGACGAACGAACGAACGAACGTACGAACGAACAAATGAACATACGTACGAACGAACGGACGAAGGGAAAAGCGAAAACTATATACCCCCACATACTTCGTATATCGGGGGTATAACAATGAACAATCAAGCATTTTCTAGGTTTAAGTAGTATGTAGAATACTATATTACTGCAGTCCATGATTACCTTAGAAAGTTGATCCTTCAAAAGACCTGAATTCTGTCTAACAAATACAGTGAAACCTTGCTGTAGCAACTTCTCTTGACATTGTCACAAAGTGTTTTTAACAGTGAATTATCACTTTTTTCAGAGATTTATAGTAGCTTTTTAGAGATATTGCTCATGTACAAGTTGTACAAACAGAAGATAGCAGGTTGTATATCTTTTAAAGCTCAAAACTTTGAATGATTTATTGAAAAAACAACAACAAAACTGTCAGTTTTATCCAAGAAATGCTTTTCTTTTCACTAAAATAAAAAAAATAAAGTACACTATTGTACAATCAGTTATTACCTAACACTTACTGCTCATTCATTAAAGTCAGTGAGCAGACAGTTAACCTGTATTGGTCAATTAATCATGTCCATGAGGCAGATTGGCAAATAGTCAGACTTATGAGGTTCAAATGCAATGTTTTTACACCAGACATTCACTGCTATCTGTAATCAGTATTATCAAGATGCCGATAATATCAAAATAATCCGGATTATTGCAGAATTGCAATAAGCCAATTTATTTTGGGCGCTGATTGTTTGTTTATTCCGGAAGCGGAAGTTATAATGCGATAGGTTCGGCCATTCAGTATTCGCACGCGGGGATTCTTTTGGAGTCCCGTTTAGGGCAAATGTTATCAGGTGTAGGTACAAGCCGAATTTCGGCTATCTGAGATTCGCTTATGTGATTCTTTTGCAGATCTATTCATATTAATGGTTAAGGTAACCACAACCGCTTCATAGAAAAAGACCGAACATATCCAATCGCAGAAGTTAATGCCAATGTTATCAATTTGTGAACATTTTAAACAGATTTTTGAATACCCACCCACCACACCCTTGATTTCGTCTATGTGATTTATTCTAATATTGGGAACAGATAAATAGCAGATGGCCGAATGAGCACAACTCATATGAAAACTTTTGACAGAGAACAGACCTAGATGATTTACCAAAAAAAAAAAAAGTTTTGAATATGATACTGCCTTAGTTTTCTTATCACTACAGGCTCATTTAACCACTGCTGGTGATGACAGTTGTTCAGTTTCCCAATACCGGTCGATCAGCAGCAACGTTCTCTAGGCAGGAGCACTGACGATTAATTTTTGCCTCTGTGTTCATTAAAGTTAACTTAGATATATAGTAACAATTGACTGTGTAGTTAGTATATGACAGTTCCTTATACAAGGAGGTATAAGGGATAGTCGCTGTAGGCTGGAGTAGCGTGAATTCTGGCGGCCAATTGCTGATGTCTTTGATGACCTGATAAATTTTGGCAGCCGACTCATCATTAACTCTTCACGTGGACACAGCAGTTTGTGTAAACATGGAGGAGATTGATGATGGTGGCGTTATCAATGCATTGGTTGATTGGATTTTTCTGAGCAGGAGCAGGCTTACTGCTATAATGACGAAAGATCTAATCAACTGAAAGTATACTTTAATAACCACAAGTGTTGTAGTGTGATTGTATGGGGGTGGGGTGACGACCGTATAATGAAAATGTGCGTCACCTGTACACTCTCAGTCTAATAAATTGTATGTGCCAAATGGTTTGGCAGAATGTGATTTTCAGGACGTAATGCCTGATTTTAACTGTTTTGCAGTGTCCTAGTTGTAATTTGCTGTTATGCTGGTGTCAGCACATTAAGTATAGTGTATAGGGCAGAAGTGAGCCCAAGTTAACCGTGAAGTATTTGATAAATTTTGAGTTATTACAATGTCGGGACATCGGCTTTTGGCCGCTGGAACTCCAGCTGGCGGCCACATCACTTCCACACAAAAAGAATGTTGAGTTAATATGTTGTTCTCTTTATTTTACTGCATATGTATGCATATATTTTTACATGTGCCTCTAGTCAGGGGATAAATCATGTTATTATAGTTATGTGTTGTTTTGAATCGGTGCCTCATAAAATAATCAAGTTAAAATATACAGAAAAAAAAGTTTGCCAGTACTTGTCCATTTTAGACAGGTGATCATTTTACCAAGGTGTCCATTAAACAAGATTTTACTGCATAGACTACATATAAACTCAACAGACTACACATTGTAATACCGTGGACCATCTAGTATAGGAAACATTTCAAAAAGCTGAATGCTGAACTTTTGTGTTGAGGTTTTAGGGCCCAGTAAACCCAATGGGGTCATGTTGAGCATGGTCAGTTTACCTAACCACACTTTTACTGGGCAGGCTTTGTCCTCTAAGCAGTTAACCAGTATTGTGCACATTCTTTTGCCAGAAACTGACAACTGTCCCTCTTGAATCAGCGGAAGGGAGAGAATGACCACAGAAAACATTTCATGATCAAAACTTCATGAAAGAATGTTGCCGACCCGGTGGGGGTGGAACCCGCAACCTCCTTATCACCAGTCAGATGCACATCCAACTGAGCTACCCAGGCCGGCTGAATGCTAAACTACATTTTGGTCAGGTGTTAAAATAATTTATTATACCTCTCTTGAATTTTGAATGTAGTCCATAGACAATTAGTTGATATTTTTCACTATCACCCTGCAGTAACTTTTTACTGTTGAGAATGCTGAATAGAAATTTGACTAAAATTCACAGTAAAAGGAACAGTTGTCAATAAAAAATCATATACATTTGGAATTAATCACTGCTCAAAGCATATTAGAGTAAATATTAAATAGGTCTGTAGATACTTAAAATCATATATCTATTATCAATAACGACAAATTTACTGACATCATGAGCATGTGTTGATGATGTCAAGCTAAACAACCCTAGGGAAATAAGATCTATTTTTTTCAATGTTTCAGGGTGACAGTAGATCATATCTAAGTTCAGAATAATAAAATAAATACTACCTTCCTGAGAAGGTGTTGGTAAGGATACTCACCCTTTAAAAATGATTACTGACCTCAAGTCTGCTCGACTGATATTTCCTCAGGGTGAATATTCTCACTCTCACCCTCTCATGTATGTAGTATTTATATACTATAAAATATCTTAAAATGAAAAAGAAAGCCAAGACTCTAGGCAAACTGGCTAGATGCACAGGCTAATCTTCACTACTGCACGGGTATGCCCAAAAAGCCTTCACTTTTGTTTGTGTTGAGGTTTTAGGGCCCTGTCAACCCATTTGGTTACGTCTTGCACAGTCAGTTTACCTAACCATACTTTTCCTGGGCAGGCTTAGTCCTCTGGGAGTTTTTTTTTTTTTTTTTATTTGGGTTTTACGGTCCTTTCAAGAATATTTCACTTTATATCGAGCCAATCGTTCATCAAAGGTAGGCGAAAACCGGAGAACCCCAGGAAAAACCACCTGACCATACATAAGCAGAACTTGGCTTTCCCACATGTGACCCAAGCTAGGCTCAAACCACAGCAGTGAGAAACCTAATGGACTAAGAGTGAACTCTCCTATCCACTAGGCTATGGGGGCCCACTTCCTCTAGGAGGTTAACCAGTACTTGTGCACATTCTTTCACCAGAAACTTACAGCTGCCCTTCTTGAATCAGCAGAAGGGAGAGAATGACCGTAGAAATTATTTCATGATCGATACACTAAAGAATGTTGCTGGACCTGGTGGGGATCAAACTGGTGACTTCCTGATCACCAGTCAGACCTGCATCTGACTGATCCACCGATCACTTACCTATCTGTCTGCAGACAAATCCAATGAAATCTGGTACAGCAAATATCTTAGCCTCACTCACTGGATTGCCCCTCTCATACTGAAATAAAAATAAACGCACAATATGGGAAAAAGTTTCTAATGTCATATGTGAACAGTGGAGGTCATGATCAGCAAGTGCACCCATGCAGTCTGATCTTGGCCTTCTCTGTTTGTCTACATATACTACAGTATCCATCTTTTCTGTAATTGGGACAACGAAGGTCTAGATCAGTCTGTGCAAATGCTTGGGCAGATCTGGGCCTTCATTGTCTGCTAACTGCATTAGGGCCCTTCTCGTCGGCATCATATAATTTTATTCAAGAGAGTACACCACATCCTCTTTATAACACTATTGTTGGGATCCATAGCATAAACAGTGTAAGTTAAACAACCATGTTAAATCCAAACAAAAATGTATAGATTAAATTGAAAAATGACCATAAATCTAAACAAAAATATTCAGATTATATTGAAAAATGACCATTTATGGTCATTTTTCAATATAATCTATACATTTTTGTGATCCGTATTTGAACCGTGTTATATCCAAAACTGTGTTATAATGAACCCTGTTGTAAAGAGGTTGTAGTGTATTTGGTGAAAATTTAAGGATATTGTTTTGTTATTTCTCCACAAAAATATACAATGTAGGTACTTGTTAGAATTGTTTTGCTGTAGCAATTTCAATGAGTAACAACAAACACTTAAACCGGTGAAAGACTGATACTGTAAACTATAATAGTGAACACAAAGTTATCTCCCCTGATAGTGTATCCATTCCCATAAATGGCTGCTCAGATCAGCCTTACATTCACAGTCTGATCTGAGCCTCCATTAATCAACCGGTGAAAGACTGAATATATACTGTAAACTATAACAGCGAACACCAAAGTTATCTGCCCTGAGCCTCCATTAATCAACCGGTGAAAGACTGAATATATACTGTAAACTATAACAGCGAACACCAAAGTTATCTGCCCTGAGCCTCCATTAATCAACCGGTGAAAGACTGAATATATACTGTAAACTATTGAATATATACTGTAAACTATAACAGTGAACACCAAAGTTATCTGCCCTAAGAGTACAGTCGAACCTCGTTATCTCGAACTCGCTCATTTCGAATTACCGCTTATCTCGAAGTGAAAATCTGGTCCCTGTTTTAACATGAAACTATGACAACAGGTAACAAAATAATGTGGAAAAGAGGAGAAATTGCTCCTCAGGAGCAATTTCTCCTCTTTTCCACATTATTTTATATATATATTTCTAACTTCAGGAGTCAAATTACATATTCATTTGTTAAATATGGTTGTTCAATTTATTGTTTTCCTCACTCTCTCAACTCTGATATGTCGAAGTACGGATATCTCGGAAGTGTTTCAGTGAGTCCCTTGGAATTCGAGATAACGGGAGTCGGCTGTATATCCATTCCCATAAATGAATGCTCAGATCAGCCTTACATTCACAGTCTGACCTGAGCCTCCACACATTAACTGGTGAAAGAATACATATATACTGAGTCTGTAGACTATAATAGTGAACACCATAGTTATCTCCCCTGAAAGTGTATGCCTGCTCAGATCAGTCTTGCATTCTCAGTCTGATCTGAACTTCCATATATTTCAACCAGTGAAAAACTGAATATATACTGTTCACTATAATAGTGAACACCAAAGTGTCTGATCAAACTGTGCAGATGCCATTAATCTAAGGTTATACTGTTTAAATTTGTATTTAGGGGAGTGCATACACTTTCAGGGAGGTAACTGTAAAACTGATTTTGCCTACTTGTTAAAAGGTCAACTCTAAAAAATGAATTTCTCCCTGTGGGAGCAGATTCTTTCCTTTTAGAGCAGACCCCTTTCAGAAGGGGCTGATGTGCAGGAAAGTTGTCTCCCTTGTGAAAAATGGTGGAAAAAAAAAACACTACTATTTAAGTATATCCAATCCCCTTAAGGCCATGACTCAAGCGAAATAATATAATGCAAAATGAAATAAATGCAATTTATTTTTTATCTGACAACTCATTATATCCGTATCTGATAATAAAGCCTCAAATATAGCATATAGATATTTGGCAAAATGGATTATTCCTATAAGAAGTATGCAGCCTAACACCATCAATCTCCCAGCATTTTACAGGCCAGACACTGAAGACATGCAAATAATCTGTGCTATTCTTGCTTTGCCGTCTCTAATGCTGGTGTCTTACAACAATGGGCACCATGTAAGAAAAATGTACCTTCAGAGATGTGCCGCCAGTGAAGACTTGCATCAGCCTAAGCATAAGAGCAGTCTGATCAGGGTTTTGGCTGTAGGATCCTTGGATCCTTGCTTAGCAAACAATGATAGGACTACATCAGGGGACTTATTAATGGGGACTTGATTGTGTTGGGGTTTATAACTACACGTCAACCCTTGTAGGTCATTTTGTGTCATCTCCCAGAAAAAGGGAGAAAAGAAGTAGAAGAAATAGTAGAGGAGATGAAAGAGAGGGACAGGGAAGAAAGAGAAACATGAATGAAAGCGAAGAAAAAGAAGAAATAAAAGCATTCCCCCTATACCCTTACCTGCTACAAGGATAGCAGGCCTTGCCCAACTGTAAGCCAATATCAGTTGGATGCCCCGGTGATGCAAGATACACGACACCTTCGCCACACCCGACCACCCCCATTTTAACAGGGACTATTTGATGATAATTCCGAAAATTTTTCTTTCTCCATAAAAACATATGTTGTGGGTACTCATTAGAAGCGCCTCACCGAGGCGCTTCTAATGAGTACCCACAACATATGTTTTTATGGAAAACTGGAGAAAAATATCCCAGAATCATCATCAAATATGCTTCATTAACAAATCCTCTGCTATGTCAATGCATGTTGCCAGGTACATTGTCTCTATTAATTCTGTGGCTCATATATGCTACATTTTGTCTGATACTACTACACACATTGGCTCAGGCAGAATTTCACAATTAAAGAGGCAAAGTATAAAATCTAAAATATATCACTTACCGTTAAACTCACATCTCTATCACATAAACTTAACATAAGGCTTTTTTTTTTTGTATACTTGATATTACATGTATATTTACAAACTGTAATAGACAAGTAAAGCATTACCTCAAAATTATTGTTAAAAGCCACCTTCAATCTCAGTCTGGCATGATCAGATGTTTCTACCTGAAATCATGTAAAATAATCTGTTACATGTAAATATTGGTTGTAAAGATATTGAACTGTGTTGGGATTTAGCGACACATTAACCCTTGTTGTCATTTTGTGTCGTCTCCCAGAGAAAGGGAGAATAGAGATAGAATAGACAGTAGGGAAACGAAAGAGAGGGACATGGAAGACAAGAGGAACAGGAATGAAAGTGAAGAAACAGAAGAAATAAAAACAGCCCCCATCTACTTACCTGCTACAAGGAAAGCAGCCCTTGCCCAACTGTAAGCCAATATCAGTTGGACGCCCCTGTGATGTGAGACACACGACACCTTCGCCACACCCAATCACCCTCATAAAGATATTGAAGTACTGCTATAAATGAGTTAAGAGATTTTTAAAAAAAGATCTTTTATGAACCACACATAGTAAATACCATACTATATGAGATGAAACCAACTGGAATAATGCCATTTACCTACCACAATAACCCTAAATATTCAAACACCTTTACTTAACATATGTGTCCTAATATTTGCAATAGTCCATTCTACTATCTCTTGATGCGTCTAAAATATTGCTGTATGTATAGCAAACAGTGCAGACTGGATCAGACACTGCATTCTGCGGCATCTGATGTATGTCTACACTTTTTGCTTTTTGTTTCAATACTAGGGTTATTACAGTATTCAAACCAAATATATAAGATTATGTTGGATATTTTCCTCACTAAATTCATAAATTTACCCATAAAGCGCCAATCACAACAATTGTCGTCTGCTTTGTCTTCTGCCAGTTACTTTAAAAGTCATTGTTGCAAACAGTGTAGACCCAGATCAGACTGCTCCTTTAGGAGCAGTCTGATCTGGGTCCACACTGTTTGCCTATATGCAAAATGTAAGTTTGAAAAGTTTACAAGAAGATGCAGCAGACGACATAAGCAGACGACATTTTCAGATGCAGATTTTCTTGGCGCTTTAAGGTTTAAAGAAGAGAACTTTTATTCAACAGCTTTATATAACTTGAAATCTTCTGGCTGGCCGTCAAGTCTGCCAGTGCAAGAACATCAATGTGGCTGTGTTCAACAGAGTGAAAAGTAGGTCAAGGTCAGGAAGCAACACTGATGTTACAGTGACACCATGACATAAGCTTCAATTAACTGTTATCACAAAAGGTCTTTGAGACATGGTACTACACAAAGTTGGTGGAGGACATTGTTGATGAATATGTCAAAAGTCTGAGTGCCAATAGGCATTTCAGCAGATGATATTTTGGTGTTTTACATCTCTTTCAATGTTTAGTGAATTGGTAGATTTCTGCTTTTTTTTACAAGGGAGAGAACTTTGGTGTCTGCCTGTTTGCTTTGTGCACATCAATCCCCTTCTGAAAAGGGGTCTACTCTAAACAAAAGAATTTAGGGAGCAAATTCTTTCCTTTCAGTGGACCCCTTTTCAGAAGGAGGCCAAACATGTCTGACAGTTACCTCCCTTAGGTCATATCAAGACAACAGTCCCTCACCAATGTCTTCTTTTGAGTACCCACAACTTATGTTTTTGTGGAGAAATAAGAAATTAAACCATTCATATGTCTATTCTTCCTCTTATCTTGCACACCAGATAAGGAAATTCTGGATTTTACCCTCGGATAGAAATTCTTATCCTACCCAGGGTAAGATAAAAACTGAGAATTCTCGTGTCTGATGTGCACCGGTTGTATAGGACATCTTGTATGCCATCATTAAGGTTGACGTCACTGAATGTAATGACCTCATTAAATGTCACAGTTATGTTATATCATCATAATATGGTGGATGTCAGCAATAGAAGTGGCTTCATCATAAAAAATCCATGATCAGACATGAAAGGTATGCAAGAAAAAGAATCTATCGCTGGTGTGAGGGGTAGATAGAAAAACATCCGTCCCTCGAGATCACAGTCTGGCATCACTCGGTAAGCCGGGTGATGCCAAACAGTAACCCTTGGGACTGATTTTTCTATCTACCCCTCACGCCCATGATAGATTTTTATAACATACAGCCTTGGAATCTATCCTGTTTGCTTACATATCTGGTCCTTTAGAATGATGTATGCAAAACAGATCAGACTAAAATCCAGTCTGGATAACATACATGCAGGACACTGGTATTTTTTTTTTTTCAAATATTTTAGACATACCTCAAGAATATCTGTAATGAAATCTGGTCCCAGCATTAAACAAAGTGATTTCATTGCATCTGCTTTCTTAGGTTTACCAGCTACAAACAGGAAATATGATATATTTTTATATATGTCTGGAATGGAAACAAAGCAAATTGCAGAGAAACAGAGCTACATAACAATATTCATAAGAAAACTCACTTTAATGTTATTGTAACCTGTAGAACTAAAGAACTAAATAACAATAATAGTTAGGTGGTGAAATGATGAAAATCATACTTCAATAATTAATATGGTTATGATGTATGAAAATTTTAAATATTAAGAATTCCATAACAATAGCAAATTAATGTACCTCGGTGGCTCAGTTGGATGTACCGTCCAACTGGTGACCAGGAGGTCGTCAACATTCTTTCATGGAGATTGATCGTGAAATATTTTTTTCTACGGTCATTCTTTCCCTTCCGCTGATTCAAGAAGGGCAGTTGTCAGTTTCTGGCGAAAGAATGTGCACAATACTGGTTTCTACTTCGAGGACTAAGCTTACCCAGTAAACTTGTGTTTAGGTAAACTGACCGCGCTCAACATGACCCCATTGGGTTGACTGGGCCAGAAAACCTCAACACAAACAAGACCCTGATCAGATGCCACATCATGTGGCATCTGATCTGGGTCTACACTGTTTGCTCAGGATTGTCTGTCAGAATAATGGGAAATATATGGTAGATGTATTCTTTGAACATCAATGAAACAACCCCTCCCTAACCTTGTAGAAAACACACTCACCACTCAAACTGAGTATATTAAAGTTTTCATGAGGACCAAGAATGACAAGGTCAGGTCCAAACACCACTCTCGCTGTTTTCTCCAGATAGTTATTGACTTGTACAGCTGTATTCCCTGGACATCTGTAGGTTACAACTCGAGTCTTGTCACGACCCTACAAGAAGACAGACAAGTAGATACGGGGATAGACTTCATACACTAGAAAATAGTAACAGTTCAGACATGAGTATACTGTCAGAGATCACATTTTCCTTTTTTCTGCTTAATTTCACCAGTAATTAATTTAATACCAAGATAATTTTGATAAGGACATCATTACAAAAAATACAAACACAAATATCAATAGCATCACCATCTTCAATAGCTGCCCACTTTGCTTTCTATTTTACTAGCTGTGTTGTGATGCTAGCATTTTGGCCACGTTCAACAGCTGTCCATTTTGCTGTCTGTTTTACTAGTTGTGATTAAGAGTGGCATTGGAACCCAGGGTGAAGTTAGTCAGCTGTAAAAGTGCTTTTAACCTCCCGATGGTTTATTCTACTGACCCTTCTAAGGTGGTGGTCCTGTTGTTAGTCTTACTCTTTGTTGCTTTGTGGTTTACTCTACGAGGCGATTTGTTTTAAGTCTTGCCTTGTGTTATTTTGTTCTTGTGTTTTTCAGTCCATTTAGCATTGCGATTACCTCACTTAGAAAAGACAGAGCTAATCTTAGTGCTTTTCGTACATTTGTTCAATTTGCACTTGTTTGGTTTTGTCTGTTTCCGCTTCCTTTTGGGTGTCTGGGAAGAGCTGTGGCTTGTGATTGTAGCACCCTCTGTACTTTTCTCTTACCTTTTTTTAGTGTTCAACAAAAAAAAAAAAAACAAATCTGGTCTGGACGATGACAAATTACTTTATAACTACCCATCCTGGTACTGAAGCTTTTTTAACAAAAACTGATGCAAAAGGGTCCATTTTTTAAGCTCTGGTGCACAGGTCTGTCATCATTTACAGCATAAAAAACGTCATACAACTGATACATTCTACTGAGGTTAACATCAGGATTTGAAAATCCGAGGAAGCGTTCAACAAGGCAAAGCTGAGGTGAACATCACTTTCGACAGTTGAAAAATCCTAATGCTAACCTCAATAGAATGCATCAACTGGTTTATCATATGAACATTTTGAGCTGTCTGACAGCAGTGACAAGTGATGATGACCAGTCCTTGACCTCAGCCAGGCTATTTGTTATAATTTATGACTATTTTGCAGCAGTGACAAAAGTGATGCTGACTGGTCCCAGACAATAGCAAGGCTATTTTTAACAAGCAGCAGTTAATTTAAGCAAACATCAGAATTTTTAAAAACCTGTTACAGCAAGTTTCAGCAAATCAGAGAAGGCCATTGCTGGAAGTCATATAAAAAGTTTTTCAACCAGCAGTGTAAAAAAGGCAGTGAAAAGGAGGCAGTTTCTTAGACAATGAAAAGGGCTGATTTCACAGTGTGTTTCATCAAAACTAGCAATGCTGTGAATAGGAGGCAGTTTCTCAGACAACACAATGAAAAGTTGTTTTTTTTTTTATCTGCCTCTGTCAATATTGGTATTCTCTGGTTGACATCACATCATGTCCAGTGAGTCAACAGTCAATAATTGTATAGTGTGCTCTACCTCGGTCAATACTGGTATTCTCTAGTCAACATCACATCATGTCCAATAACTCAATAGTCAACATTATTGTTATATTATATAGTCACTCCACTGACTGAAGTTCAGAATCAATGTTGAGTCACTGGCCAGGGTAAATGATGCAAAAAGTTTACTTTCAAATTCTTCTTTATTTTCTGCAGCGTATAACCACTCCATTGACCGAATTTCAGATGTGATGTTCTAGGTAATATGTTAGATAGAAAAACGATGCAAAATTTGATTTCGAATTCTTTTTGCTATTATCTGTAGCATTTTGTCTGCTGTAGTTTGTTGATCTAGAATTGGGTCAAACTACAACAGTGATTCCCGAATCTGAATAAACTTCAAACAACAGAAAGAGAACCAGCAAGCTGTTATGAAGCGTAATTCCACTTATAATTTTAGAAGGTAATGTGGCATGGAAAATCTATTTTTGGAAACTAATGTCCACTGGAAAATCTAATTTTAGAAACCAACGTCTCATGGAACAGTGGACATCTAGATATGTCAGGCCTTATAGATTAAGTTCTTGGCCAATGAGAGCATGTCTATTTATAGATTATATAAAGATGTTTATTGTTGTTTCTAAATCCTTTGTTCAAGCGTCAGTACCCAGTGAGGGTCAAGCACTACTCGCCCTCTACAACCCCTGGGAATTGCCTTATTTGGACATGTTAACTACATGAATATCATTTTGATACAAGTGATAATTTTACCTTGAGAAACTGAGGATCAACAGATTGTTCAAAGTAGGCAATCTTCCTGATGTCTTCAGACCCTGTGCCCCCACCATGCCTGCAATGAACAGTGAAAAAAGACACATGAGCCCTTGAGCACTACAAAACAAACCAAATCACTTTTCATACTTTCATATATTAAAGATACTTTTATCAGTCAAGATTTATTTTATATTTGTGTATACATGTACATGAATACTCAAGTTTTATTATATACAAAGTAATGAAATATAGAGAATTATTCATGAAATAAAATGCATATTTTCACTAGTGAAATATAAGTTTTATATTTTCACTAGTGAAAATATAAAACTTATATTTTCACTCCTCTGAGCAGTGAAAAATATAAGATCTGGATCTACTTTTTTCTTATTTACATTAATGTTTTCATTACACGAGATGAAAAATTTTATGGTATTCACTGAAAAAGAGTAAATTTTCTTTTTATTTTATTTTTACACGCCAATGCGCGTTTCTGACGTCATATCTAACGTCACCAAACAAAACAAAACATGAACGTCATGGCGCCAAGGGACAAAACTGCGTGTCAGACTTTCCCTTGCAAATGCAAGATTTGCATCTCTTCTATCGAAAGTGATGTATATAATAAAAAGAAAATTCAAATGTTTGTCGTGAATATGACTTTTATTTCATCTCGTGAAGTGAAAAAATGTATATTTCATTGGTGCCTTCGGCACTCATGAAATATACATTTTTTCACTTCACTCGATGAAATAAAAGTCATATTCACTCCAAACATTTGAATATCCTCTATATATGGACTATGAATACATTGAAGTCCTGGCAAAACATAACATGGCTTAAGAGCATTATGTTCAAAATAGCATTATAATGAAAAGTGTTATAAGGTTCCAATATATCAACCTGGAAATTCTTATCTAGAGCTCAACTTGTGCCAGTGTAGTTCTATGTAGGCTGATTCTTAATGCATTCTTACTTTGGTCTACCCTGTTTGCTGATAGTGTATTTTGTTGAACTAACTAACTATCTCTATATTTAGGGATGAAATGGTTGAAATATCATGGCATTCATCCATCCATCCATTTGCCATTTTAACTGTCCTCCTGCCCACAGTATGCCCACTCATACAGCCACCAAGCAATCTATCCATCAAAACTGTATACTCCCTTGAACTGTCTTGTACAGATCACATGCAGATGTATGTCTGAGCAGGATAATGAACTAAACTATCAACACTGTACATTTCATACAAAATCATACTCTTCTCTGGAGATGATTTGCAGCATATGTAAAGCTCTATACATGTATTCAGGAAAAAAAATAAAACAAAAACCTCAAGTACTGTTACCACAGCAACCCAAAATCTAGAATTATATGCATTCTGGTCAATTGTTTCATAAGCTTAAATGCCAGGATTTTGTTTGTGTTGAGGTTTTATGGCCCAGTCAACCCAATGGGGTCATGTCAAACGCGATCAGTTTACCTAACCACACATTTACTGGGCAGGCTTAGTCCTCTAAGCAGTTAACCAGTATTGTGCACATTCTTTCACCAGAAACTGACAACTGCCCTTCTTGAATCAGCAGAAGGGAGAGAATCACCGTAGAAAATCAATCTCCACAAAAGAATGTTGCCGACCTCGGCGGGGGCTGAACCCGCGAATAAATGCCAGGATTATTACTGTTTTGAGTTATTACAAAATTCAGATTTTTTTTACAGAATTATGTGTAAACAGACAGATGTCCATGTAGTCTTGACATCATGGAACTGAAAGTCTTACTTTTACAAAATAAGCTGCATAAACTTGCAACACAATGTACAATTCTATGGTCAGATGTCAAAATAGGACAAACTTGGAGCAAGTTTTAGCTTTTTCATCTATTTAAACATAAACTGCAATTTTCCATTTTGAGTTTTTGACAGGTAAAATAACTATTATTTAGAGGAACCTTTAAACTGCCGATCACAACAATTGTTGTCTGCTTTGTCATCTGCTTGTGATTTTAAAAGCCATTTTTGCAAACAGTACGGACCCTGATCAGACTGCTTCTCTAGCAGCAGTCTGATAAGGGTCCATACTGTTTGTCTGTATGTAAAAATAGGTTTGAAAAGTTTGCAAGAATATTCAGCAGACGATATAAACAGACGACACTTTCAGATGCAGGTATTCTTGGCATTTTAAGGGTTAATTTGACCCTTAAAATGCCAGTCGCAACCACAGCAAATAATTCTTTTTTTTTCTTTTCTTTTCTTATTTTTTTTTTTCTTTTTAATTTTCTAAGAATTTTTTTTTTTAATTTTTCCAAGAAAATAAGGTTTGGCATTTCATGTGAATCATGTGCCAGGCAATGTTAAACCTTATTTTCTCTGAAAACAAATGTATTTAGACAAATACATGTATACTTTAGTACACAAAGTAGACCCAGATCAAACTGGTCCAATAGAAGAATATAGCAGCAATCAAATTGCTCCTATCAGAGCAGTTTGATCAAGACACGAGTTATTTAATCAAGGTTTGTATTATTTACAGCTCATTCGGTATGTTACTAAATGAAAATAACCTTAAGATAAATGAATACATCTAAAGGTTATTCATGCCATTTTGTAAAGGGAGTGCAGACAAAAAATTGCCTTTTTAGTATCTAAAATCCTCCAAAAGTCAAAGCTTTCTTTAAAGCTAAAAACTGGCTCAAGATTAGAGGGTGCAAAATCTTTTTTGGTACCCCCAATGAAATTATGCGTAGTTCTAGATGAGAGAGGTATCCACAAAATACTTTTCTTATTTCTCCACAAAATATGTTGTGGGTACTCATTAGAAGTGCCTTGGTGAGGTGCTTCTAATGAGTACCGACAACAGGTTTTTTGCAGAGAAATAAGAAAAATATTAACTTTTTTATTGAAAATAAGCGCCTTAACTAGAGCTATAGTTCAAATGGGAGGCAAATATTTCCATGTCAAGAGTTATTTACTTTGAATATCTACCCATTCCTTTTAATAAGTACAAATATTATCACATTATCTGCAGCTATGCCTATCCTTTTTGTTATTCACTATCGGAAAAAAAGTTGAGTTTCCTACAGTAAGCCTCATTTATTTTTGGAAGATACGGTAAATGTCCTAAAATTTTGAACACTTTATTTCGAAACAGTTTGGCCTAAAGTTTGCTTTTTATGCAGTTATTTCTTGCAATACTTAGTGAAATGGCAAACAGTGTAGACCCTGATCAGACTGCTCCTTCAGGAGCAGTCTGATCTAGGTCTGCACTGTTTGCATTTGTTGGAAACTTGGGTGTTCAGAATTTTAGGACATTTACTGTATGATCCTTTTGTATTGTGGGATTTATATTCACTAACTTTAGAAGTTCTTCCATTACAGGTGTCATTTCCTTCTCCCATAATTCTTCATAAGCCTTCAACATGTAAGACTGAGGGCCCATCTCAGCTCGCACCTGAAAAATGAGTCACACTTTGAGAAAAGGGTTTTTGAAGTATAGGCAAATGGTGAAGGCCATCGAATCAGGGCCTTTCTGTCGGTTCATATATCTACATTTGTATCTGATATAAGGCCCATTTCTGCATAATGTGGTAACAATATGAGTTAATATTTCAGTCAGAATTTTATTTGATAATCATGCTACCATACTCATAACTAGAGCTGTTTTTTTTTTTTTTTAAAAAAAGCATATGTCTCCCCAAAGCTGTGACTCACATATAGAAAGTTTACCCATACTAATTGTTTTTTGTCATTGCAGGCCCATTAACAGAATGAATTTTCATGAAAATATCTTAAACAGTTTTCAAGTTATAGAGTGGATACGAATAACCATTGTCAAATTTCAAAGCGGAGTAACTCCAAAAATGTAGACAAGAGTTACGGTTCTTGTGGTGTGTACATCACCTAATGATGCTTTATATTTTTTATGAAGTTTCATGAAAATATCTTGAAAGGCTTTCACACAAAATTATCATTGTCGAATTTCAAAGAAGAATAACTTCAAACATGTATAGACAAGAGTTACGGTTCTTGTATGGTGCACATCGCCTAATGATGCTTTATATTTCTATGAAGTTTCATGAAAATATCTTGAAGGATTTTCAAGTTAAAGAGCGGACACAAAGTGACCATTGTCAAATTTCAAAGGGGAATAACTACAAAACAATAGGCATGAGTTATGGTTCTTGTGTTGGGCACGTTGTCTGATGATGCTTTATGTTTTATGAAGTTTCATGAAAATATCTTGAAGAGTTTTCAAGTTATAGAGTGGACATGAAATGAACATTGTCAAATTTCAAAGGGGAATAATTACAAAACTGTATAGACAAGTTATAGTTGTGTGCTGCATGTCATCTAATGATGCTTTATATTTCTATTAAGTTTCATGAAAATATCTTGAAGGGTTTTCAAGTTATAGATCGGACACAAAATAAACACTCAAATTTTAAAGGGGAATAACTACAAAACTGGATAAACAAGAGTTACAGTTCTTGTGTTTTGCACCTCGTCTGATGATGCTTTATATTTCTATGATGTTTCATGAAATTATCTTGAAGGGTTTTCAAGTTATAGAGCGGACACAAAATGACCATTATCATATTTTTAAGGGGAATAACTACAAAACTGTCTAGACAAGAGTTCCAGTTCTTGTGTTCTGCACCTCGTCTGATGATGCTTTATATTTCTATGATGTTTCATGAAAATATCTTAAAGGATTTTTAAGTTATAGAGCGGACATGAAATGGCCATTGTCAAAATTCAAAGGGGAATAACTACAAAACTATATAGACAGGAATTATGGTTCTTGTGTTCTGCATGTCATCTGATGATGCTTTATATTTCTATGAAGTTTCATGAAAATATCTTGAATGGTTTTCAAGTTATAGAGCCGACATGAAATCAGCATTCTCTAATTTCAAAGGGGAATAACTCCAAAAATGTATAGACAAGAGTTATGGTTCTTGTGGTCTGCATGTCGTCTGATGCTGCTTTATATTTCTCTGAAGTTTCATGAAAATATCTTGAATGGTTTTCAAATTATAGAGCGAACATGATTGTGTGAGGGACTGACAGACATCCGAGGCAAAAACAATGTCTCCACCCCTGTCAGGGGGAGACATAATCAGAGGTCTAGATAAGAGGAACAGCCAAGAAATATTTTTCTTATTTCTCCACTAAAACATATGTTGTGGGTACTCCCAGGTGCATACAGTCTTCTGAAGTGAGCGGTCTATTATTTTACCTTTCCACTCTGATGATCCTGAACATAAATTCCTTCATTCTTGCTCAGAGGAATCTGTTTTCTGAAAAGTAAATTTGAAAAATGAGAAGACTATATGTAAAAGAAAAGATGTTGGGGTATCTGTGCTATATGGTTTTAGATTAAGGAGGAGCTGTGCATTCCAGGCCAAGCTGAATTAATTAAGCTGTCATGCCCACTTCTAACTGTTAACCAGACAGCTTCATCAAGGTTGTTGATACAACTTCACATTGGCTTCTAAAAGAAGCCAACTGATCTAGAACTACACCGTTTGCAACAACAGAGCATATCCAGGTTCAGCAGGACCTGGGTTTAATGTGACTAAACAGGAGTGACAATTTGTTTGTGTTGTTTGTGTCGGGGTTTTAGGCCCAACAGTCAACCCAATGGGGTCATGTTGAGCATGATCAATTTACCTAGCCAAACTTTTACTGGGCAGGCTTAGTCCTCAAAGCAGTTAACTAGTTTTGTGCACATTCTTTCACCAGAAACTGACAACTGATCTTCTTGAATCAGAAGAAGGGAGAGAATGATCGTAGAAAGTATTTCATGATCAATCTCCATCAAAGAATGTTACTGACCTAGCAGGGGTTCAACCAGCAACCTGATCACCTGTCAGACAGGCATCCAACTGAGCCAATCTGATGGAGTGACAAACACTTTATGAATCAATAAAACAATTATTTAACAGGCAGTTTAAACAACAGATTTTACATTAATTCTTTACAAATGTTTGCTAATTTCATATAAACTGAATAAAACACATGCATGAGGGGTGAGGGGTGTGTGTGTGTGTGTGTGTTGGGGGGGGGGGGGGAGGGGGTTGCAAGTGTGTTTATTCTTAATTTTTGTTCTTGCAAATACAAACTAGATGCATCCAATATCTAACATGATCTTTTGGTCAGGATGTCATAGCTCCAGATAAGGCACTTTTTTTCAACCAAAAAGTACTGACATTTTTCTTATTTATCCATTTATCTTCTGCAATGGCTGCAAGCACTAGGTGTGCAAGAAATGCAGTGGGCTCAAGTGCTTGACAAAGGACCCGATTACAGACATACACGGTGCCGGGGAACTGCACGCCCCTTGGATGGCAAACCATAGTGGGAAGTCCAAGTCAGATCTGACAAGCTGGAGGTGGCAGCTTCCTTTTGCTACCTAAGAGACATGCTCTCAGCAGCCGGTGGCTGTAAACTTTCGACCACAAGTGTGAAAACCGCCTGGAAAAAGTTCAAGGAGCTGCAACCAGTTCTCTCTTCCTGCACCTCTCTTTCAAGACACCTGGCTGTGTATACAGCTCTTGTGTGTTGAGCACAATGCTCCATGCCAGTGAGACTTGGCTATTGACAAAGCCAAACCTTCAACACCTGCAGCAGAATGACATGGCAATGATCAGACAGATCTGCAATGTTAAGCCGCAAGACAATGTCACCATCAGGTCCAATCAGCTACTTGCACAGCTTGGCATTGAGGATCTGGACCTCATTCCAAAGGAGAGAAGGCTCCACTGGTATGGACATGTGGAACGCTCCAATGGTGCAGTCAAGACAGCCTGTGACATACGGGTTGATGGAAAGCGTGTGCCTGGGAGGTCCAAGATGACATGGAAGCAGCTGACAGAGAGGAATTGCAGAGAGTGGAAGCTCTCTGATATCGACCTTCATGATAGACACACCTGGACATCTGGTGTGAGATCTGCCATGTGTGCAGCAAGCCAGCTACCTGGAAGGAGGCCCACTGATGTGAATTGCCCCTGTACCTGCACATTAATAAAAAATCTGGTGATGATGATGATGATGCTAGGTAGCCATTAGAAGTGCTTCAGCAATGCGCTTCTGAGTACCCACAAAATGTTTTCATAGAGAAATAGGAAAAAAATATGATGTGGATATCTCCTCTTTTCTCCATCTATGGTATATTGATTACAGCACATACTGTATTACTATATCTTGAACTTTCAATTCTTTCTGTTTTTATTCCCGCGCTTTTCAAAAAAAAAAAAAAGCGGGGATATTTTGATACCCTCCTTCCGTCTGGCTGGCCATCCATCTGTAATGTCACACCATTGCTCTAGATCATTTAAGCTAGAATCCCGAAACTTTCACAAGCGATAGCCCTATGGATGAGAACTGGAGCAACACATTCAGAATTCTGATGTAACCCCATGGGACAGGGCCAGGGGGGTGTGGCCCCCAAAGGGTCCAAAATCCATTTTGTACAAACATAGTCATGTTGCATATCAAATCGAAGGTAATAAAGAGTAGAATACAGTGGTGCAAACATTTTGCCCAAGGGGCATGTCTGGGGATCACTAGAGGTCAAAAAGTATGATTTTGGGTCCTTTTTTTTTTTATTTGATCTAGAACCTTGAAACTGTCACAGGTAATAGCCCTATGGATGAGGACTGGAGGAACACATTTGGAATTTTGATGCAACCCCTGGAGGCAGGGCTTGTGGATGTGTGGCCCCGAAGGGTCCAAAATCCGTTTTGTCCAAACATAGTCATGTTGCATATCAAATCGAAGGTAATGAAGAGAAGAATACAGTGGTGCAAAAATTTTGTCCCTGGGGCATGTCTGGGGGTCACTAGAGGACAAAAAGTAGGATCTGGGATCCTTTTGTTTGATTGTCACACTCTTAGGCATTTTGAGCTAGAACCTTGAAACTGTCACAGGTAATAGCCCTATGGATGAAGACTGGAGGAACGCATTCACTGGGCCGAATTCTTCCAAACTTGCTACATCACTTCCCCTTATAGTAAGGGTGTGCGAGAGCAACATTATTTTACCCTGCGTCTGTCTGTGCATCTGTCGTCCATCCATTTGTCCCTCACACTAGCTCCTCCTAAACCACTCGGTGGAGTTCAATCAAACTTGCTACATAACATCTCCTCATTGTAAGGGTGTGTGAGAGCAACATTATTTTTCTGTGCATCCATCCTTCCGTCCATCTGTCTGTCATGCTATCTCCTCCTAACTACTGGGCGGAATTAGATTAAACTTGCTACATCACTTCCCCACATAGGTAAGAATGTGCAAGAGCAACATTATATTTCAATGCATCTATTCTTCCATTTGTGCATTATCCATCCATCTGTCCATCATGCTATCTCCTAAACCTCAACCAAACTTGCTACATCACTTACCCTCATGGTAAGGGTGTACCTGAGCAATATTACTTTTCCGTGCATCTGTCATCCCTCCATCTGTCTGTCCTCCTTAACGACTGGGCGGAATTCAAACAAACTTGCTACATCATTTCCCCTCATGGTAAGAATGTGTGAGGGCAACATTATTTTTCCGTGCATTTGTTGTCAATCAATCTGTGTTTCGCTATCTCCTCTTTAACCATTGGGCAGAATTTTACCAAACCTGCTACATGACCTTGTGTTGAGGTTTTACGGCCCAGTCAACCCAATGGGGTCATGTCGAGCATAGTCAGTTTATCTAACTACAGGTTTACTGGGCAGGCTTAGTCCTCTAAGCGGTTAACCAGTATTGTGCACATTCTTTCGCCAGAAACTGACAACTGCCCTTCTTGAAACAGTGGAAGGGAGAGAATAACCGTAGAAAATATTTCATGATCAATCTCCACGAAAGAATGTTGCCGACCTCGGCGGGGGTTGAACCTGCGACCTCCATGACCTCCGCTCATAGTAAGAATGTACATCCGTCTGTCCATCTTTCAGAATTGCTATTAGCAACATTAGCAACAAGGGTGGGGATTTGTGATGGCCCGCCATCGACTGCGCATGCTACTTTTTTTTGTGTGTGTGATTTTTTTTTTTTTTTTTTTATTGTTCACAAAATATTACATGTATTTGTGGTATTTTAGACATACTGACATTTATGGACCAAAAATTTCTTTTCTTTTTACATGTACATACATCACCCTTTTATACAATACAAGGCAAAATACTACTATTTATGTCCATTACAGTTTGATGTTGCTGTCAGAAAAGTGATGATGTTATCTGTAGACTCTAATTCTTTGAAAGATTAGCATTTTGTCTAATGACAACTTGAACAACAGAAATTTACCTTTTTGTTAACACCCTGACCTCTATAGAAGGCACGTATTCATATGGTCCCAATATCATCCATCGTTCTCCACATTTTCTCTGCTTTTTACCCTGTGGTGTTTCATCAACAAACACATCAGTAGCCTGTAACAGCAGTCCTTCATCCTCGGCTAAGATGTAGTTATTCTGAATCCCTGACTCCAAGGTTTCCCCTAAGAAAACATCAAACTAGAAATGTATTTGTAAACCACTATGCCTCAAACTATACTCTTGCTGATACAAAATGACAAAGTTTGAAAGAGGTATAACTCAGAAAAAATTAATCAGATTTTTTTTTTTTTTTTTTTAAAGTTCATCAGACTATCTACTCATCACCACCAAAATAATCTCACCGTGTTTCAAGGCCCTAGCTCAAACATTTTTCGTGATACCTTTCTCACAAGATTTCATTATGTCCCATAGGCTTGCTATGCATGGGTCAATAAGGTGCATAACTCCCGAACAACCAGTCTGAAAAAAGAAACTAGATTGCACAGTCCAGGGATCAATTTTAGCACTTGCTAACTTGCTAAATGCAGGTTGATTTCTTCAAAAAGCAAGCTGCAAATCTCATCACTTGCTAACGCTAGCAAGTTGGAAAAATTCTCTATATTGGCTGAAACTGTGGATTGTTGCTGAAGTTTTGCAATTTCTTTTCCAAAAGCAATGATAATATTTTTGTTATTTTTTCCAGAAAACAGGTTTTGACATTACATGCAAATTGTCTCCTATGGAGACAATTTGCATGAAATGTCTAAACTTGTTTTCTGGGAAAAATAACAAAAATATTTTAAAAAATCTGCTGAAACTTTTACCCAGTGTGCTCAGGTTTAAAGCCACATTTAACAATGTTTATAAGTGTGAAAAAGCAAGTTGGCTGAAAGGTTTAGCAAGTAAAAAATAATGCCACTTGCTAATTTTAGCAAGCTATCAGAAAAGTTAAATTTGAACCCTGCAGTCAATGACACCCCATCACAAAATCTCCTGCCCTCAGTGCTAATGTTGCTTATAGTGTGACTGACCAAAGGACGGAAAATTAATGTTCTTGCACACCCTTACCAAGTGGGGAGGCCATGTAGCAAGTTTTGTTAAATTCTACCCAGTGGTTTAGGAGATAGTGTGACAGACAGATGGCTGGTTGGATGGACAGACAGAAAAATAATGTTGTTCTCACACACCTTACCACGCAAGGTAGTTATGCAACAAGCTTGGTTAAATTCAGCCCAGGGGTTAAAGAGGAGAAAGCATGACAGACAGAGGGACAGAGACGTTCACAATATCCCCATCCCTAAAATGTAGGGATAAAAAAATATGGGTCCACTTATTTTTCATCCTTATTCCACATATATAATTTCACGATCCTATCTCTAACTGTTCTTTACTGTGTACTAAGCATTACTAACAGACGAATGACTGAAAAAATGAAGTTGGGAGCAAAGGAGCTCTAGGTAATCTAAATGTATACTACAGATACAGAATTATACATAGCTCTAGATAAGATACTTTTTTTCCAATCCAAAAGTATTGATATTTTTCTTATTTCTCAACAAAAACATACATTGTGGGTACTCATTAGAAGTGCCTCAGCAAGGCATTTCTAACAAGTACCCACAACATATGTTTTCATGGAGAAATAAGAAAAATATTAACCTGATACCCACTCTAGACCTATGATTATAAGTTATCTAGACCTATGATTATAAGTTGTGACTAGTTTCTACCTGATACAGGGCATGTCAAATGCAATGACCATACTGTGCAAATATGTTTAACCCTTTCATTCCTAAATTTTTGAAGTGGACTCTTCCAACTTTGAATCGGGTCAGAACCACAGTTCCAAATAGGGATATCTCAGTCAAAAATCAAACCAAATTGGCAAACAGAGTAGATCCTGATGAGATGGCTCATAATGAGCCATCTCATCAGGATCTACACTATTTGCAAAAAAAAAAAAAATAAAATAAAATAAAATAATTTTTTTTTGGTCTACAGGACTGAAAGGTTTAAATGTTTATTATACTAGTGAAAATATAAAACATATTTTCACTCCTCTGAGCAGTGAAAATATAAGATCTGGAACTACTTTTTTTCTTATTTACATTAATGGTCATTATGCATGAGTGAAAATTTGAATGTTTTCATTACACAAGATGAAAATTTTTATGGTATTCACTGAAAAAGAGTAAATTTTCTTTTTATTTTATTGTTTGCACGCCAATGCCCATTTCTGACGTCATAACTAACGTCACCAAACAAAACATGAACGTCATGGCGTCGACGCTCAGTGCTTAATATGTAAAACGCTGGAGAAAACAAAAAACAAAAAGTTTCGGCAAATCAAAATAATTTTGATACCAACATGTTCCTTATTTTCTAACTAATGTTATGCAGTCCTTATATGTCACTGCCAAGGGACAAAACTGCGTGTCAGACTTCCCCTTGCAAATGCAATATTTGCATCTCTTCTATCGAAAGTGATGTATATAATAAAAAGAAAATTCAAATACTTGTCGTGAATATGACTTATTTCATCTCGTGGAGTGAAAAAATGTATATTTCATTCGTGCTTTTAGCACTATTGAAATATACATTTTTTCACTTCACGAGATGAAATAAAAGTCATATTCACTCCAAACATTTGAATATCTTCTATATATTTCCTATTTAAACTGCAAACAAACCATTAAATTCAGTTCTGCTACCTAATTTGCCTGTAAACAAACATAAATATCATTTACCCATTTCAGTCTGGAGACCCCAAAAAGGGCAACTGCAAACAATGCAGACTCAGACCCAACACTGTAGCATGTGGCATCTGATCAGGGTCTACAATGTTTACATTAACTACAGGAATTTCTATAAAACATAGTAATAATAAAAACTAATTGGACACCCTGCTATTGGAAACAGACAAGTCCAAAGAGTTGTGGTTGTCAGCATAAATGGCTTTATACAGGTTGAGAAATACAGTGCAAGCAGAAACCGTGAGTTTTTTCTTCAATCCTAAACTTCATATTTATCACCCCTGCCTTCCAAAACCACAGGTACACTGTTGCTGAGCTACATTTTAAGTAGTATGGAGACATGATCATGTATGTAATTCTTTATTCTTCTAAATACAACCAAATCTGTTTGAGTTGCAAAAAGGCCCGATTTCTGAAAATATATCAGGCCATTCCTTCCGAGGTCCTTTATTACTAGATCAAATGATTTCTATTTCCAACACATGACTGCCTACAGAATAGCGCTATCCATATGTTCTTGCTATGATGGCAAATATTACCCCACATGGTCACTCATACATTCATGTAATCTAAATGCACAGTCATTCCAAACATTTTTTACCTTTACCACTATCTGGGCTAATTCAGCAGACAACAAATTGATAATTTTTCTTATTTTTCCCAGAAAATTGGATTTGACATTTCATGCAAACTGACTCCAATGGAGACAATTTGTATGAAATGTCAAAACATGTTTTATTTCAATATGTTGTCTGCTGAAATTTTTACCCGAAGTGCTAAGTGTTAACCCTTAAAACGCCAAGAAAACCTGCATCTGAAAATGTCATCTGTTTATATCGTCTGCTGAATATTCTTGCAAACTTTTCATACCTATTTTTTGCACACAGGCAAACAGTGTGGACCCTGATCAGACTGCTCGTAGAGGAGCAGTCTGATCTGGGTCCACACTGTTTGCAAAAATGACTTTTAAAATCACAAGCAGATGACAAAGCAGACGACAATTGTTGTGATTGGCAGTTTAAGGGTTAATGATACTGGCCACATATAAGTTACCTGTTCAGTAAGGTGATATGTAAGATTTACGGAGACTAAATGCACTTGGTAGATTTTTGGCCATTTATTATTATTTTTTTTTTATTTGGATTTTACAGCCCTTACAAGAATATTTCACTTATATCGAAGGTGGGCGAAAACCTAAGAACCTGGGGAAAAACCACCTGACCATCTGTAAACAGAACTTTGCTTTCCCACGTGACCCCAGCGAGGCTCAAGCCAGAGCGGGCTAATGGATTAAGAGTCAACACTCCTGGCCATTTTTATAAGGGAGATTATTTCTGTGACTTCCTGTTGGATTTACTGAACTCCAAGCCCCTTCTATAAAGGGGTCAAAGGTAAGAATCTTTTCCCAGTGGGAGACCTATTGTTAGAAGGGTGCAAAAATAATTCCAACAGGGTTGCCTCACTCTGAAACTGTATCCATTCCCCTCCAGAAGTTGTTTTCTTTCCTGCTCTGGTAGTTGAGAGAAATAATGAATCACTGACGTCCAGTAGAGACAAGAAAATCCTTGTGTCCACTGCCCAACTGAGAAATCCTAGACTTGGTTTGATTGAATGACTGAGTTGAGGTTTTACTGCCCAGTCAACCCATTAGGGTCATGTTGAGCCGATTAGCTTACCTAGCCATACTTTTTCTGGGTAGGCTTAGTCCTCTAAGCAGTTAACCAGCATTTTTGCATATTTTTTTGCCAGAATTGACAAATGCCTTTCTTGAATCAGCAGAAAGGAGAGAATGACCATAGAAAATATTTCATGATCAATCTCTAAGAAAAAATATTGCCAGACCCGGCAGGGATCGAACATGTGACCTCCTGATCACCAGTCGGATATGCATCCTATTCAGCCATCGATGCTGGCTATCTGAGGCTTCGATTTCCCTATCTCCACTTAATAATAGATTCTCTGTATCCTTACCTATTACATGTATTTTTCATTTCTTCAGTTATCTGTTCAGAAGATTAGCATGAAACGTCAAGCCCTATTTAAGGCAAAATTAATGATAAATATTTTAGTGTTGTTTGTCAATACAGAAATTCTACATATTAAGAGTTATACAGTCGAACCTCAATGGCTCGAACATCTTTGGGACCATGGAAATTTGATTGAGACACAGATAGTTTGAGCCACTGAGGGTTAATCATGGCACCAGTTCAGGAAGCAAATAGCGATAATTTTGGGAAATCTTTTCGATTTTCTACACAACGATTGTATGATGAGTGTACTCATTAGAATTGCCTCGATGAGGCAATTCTAATGAGTACATACGACATACAATTCCATGATAAAATAAGAAAAAAATCCCTAAATATTTGTTTTCTTGAGCTATTGGAAGAATTTTGTAGGGACTGAAAAATGAGTTCGAATCATCCACGGTAAACAATCCATCCGTGTTCGAGCCATTGAGGTTATACTGTATTAACAACTGAAAGTTTTCTTCTAACAGAACCCCAAACATGTGAAATGCAATCACAATCTTTATTACGTACCTGGATGGAGGAAGAAAGAACAGCAGCCTCGTCTCAACTGTCTCTTCCCAAGCTGGGGTTTGAACTCTGCATCTACTGGATCCACAACAACACAGTACTGACCCTGAGTTAAAACTATCTTCTTCACTTGCTTCACAACTTCCTGAAAACCATCAAACTCTCAGTTCAAATATGGTAAATATCCTAAATTTCGAACACTTTATTCCATACTTTTTATGACCAAAATTTTGCTTTTTAAGCAGTTGTTTCTTAACCCTTGTCCTGCTGAGCCCGGATATACTCTGCCTTTGCAAACAGTGTAGATCCAGATCAGTTGGCTTCTGAAGAAGCCAACTGATCTGGATCTGGATCTGCACTGTTTGCCATTAAGTATGTGAATTTATAGCAACAATCCAGATCAAGTAATCTGATTGGCTGAAAGTTAGAAGTGGGCATGGCATCTTAATTTATTCAGCAGGACAAGGGTTAAACTACTTTACTAGTTGAATGGCACATACTAAAGACCTGATCAGACTGCTCCTTCGGTCTGATTAAGGTCAACACTGTTTGCAATTTCAGAGTACAAAATTTTAGGACATTTAAATAAGAGATAAATGTTAAATGTTCACACTTATCATGCTGCATAATAATTTCAGAACAAGACCTTTTACATGTTTTTTTTTTCTAATTTATCCAAAACATAGGGTGATTTACTGCAAACTGTCTCTTTATTATAATATTTTTTTTCCAGAAAATGTTGGTTGAAATTTCTGGAAATTGTCTACTAACGAGATAATCTGCATGAAACATCCAACACAAGTTGCTGAGAGAGAAAAAAACAAAAGAAAAAGTATCTGATTTGTAGCAGTCAAAGGACTAAAATTGTTTTTGTTTCAACACAACCAGACCCAGGAAACATCTCTGGCAAGTTTTGAGAAAATCGACCCAGTGGTCTCAAACCAGAGCCCAGTTGTTCAAAGCGTCCTTAGCTTAATGAGCTCATTTAGGTCATTTCGTTAACTGTTTTAGCGGATTCAATATACAATATTCTAATATTTTTTGCTGAAAAAATGTGAGTAGCTTTTGCACTGCAAAAGCTACTCACATTTTTTCAGCAAAAAATTTCAGAATATTGCATATCACTCGATGTAAATTTTAACGAATAGTTAACTAACGATGTCGTTAGCTTTGAACAACTGGGCCCAGGATGTTATGACAATGAGAAAATATTTATGGACAGATGGATGCTGTCTGCCTAGCAGGCAATTCATATGATGTCAAGCTTCTTTTTTTTCTGAATACTAAAACTACAATGTTGAGTGGTTGCGTAATAATAAAGATACATGTAATATAATAACTAACCACACCAATTTCTGGATAATATTCATCTTGTTGTTCCCCTGTCAACAACCATTCCTCACCAGCTAATCTGCAAACAGTCAAATCAAACAATGGGAGACAGTAGTTGGTTAACTCCCTTGAGTACTCTTGTAAACAATTTGGTCCCATAAATAAGTTCCTCTTGTCTTTATCATTAATATAATTTAAACATGGTCATATGCCAATAAAGCTTCCAAAATGTCAAAAAAGAAACATTTTATGTGCAATAAATTACACAATGTTACTATCAAATGGATGTGGAAAAAAATATATCAACCAAGAACTTACATGTATTTGCTTATTAGACTATCCAGTGCAATAGGGCGCATTTGTCTCCAACTTATTATTAAACTTTAACCTGTTCACTATAAATAACAGGAAACAATATTTTTAAAATATTTTTCACAAATAATGAAGCTTGACTTTTCATTCAAAGAGTCTCCAAACGGAGACAATCAGATTGAAATACACTACAACCTCTTTATAACATGGCTCGTTATAACACGGTTTTGGATATAACACGGTTCAAAGATGGATCCCAAAAATGTATAGATTATATTGAAAAATGACCATAAATGGTTATTTTTCAATATAATGTATACATTTTTGTTTGGATATAACACGGTTGCTTAACTAACACGAATTATGCTATGGACCCCAACAATAGTGTTATAAAGAGGTTGTGGTGTATTCAAGCTTTTTGTGTGAAAACTGAGAACAAGAGGCCCATGGGCCACGGTTCGCTCACCTGTGTGACATAGCCACTGCAGACATACAGATGTTCCCAATAATATATGCAAAGATTCAGCCATAAGGCATCCTTATGGCTTATTTTGGAGAATAAGATTTTTAAAAGGTATTTTCCTATACAAATGCATAGGGAAGCAAACTTGCACGACCATTATTTTAGCAACTTTGGTAGACCCCCTGTCCCCGATGTTCTGGAGGAGAAGATTTTTAAAGGTTTTTACCATATATGGGCATGGCGGCCATCTTGGTCAATGAACCGCGACCATTTTAGCAATCTTTCATTCCCCCAACCTAAGGAGGCTCCATATGAAATTTGTGCAAAATTGGCCCAGAGGCTCCAGAGGAGAAGTTGTTTGAAATTCTGAATATTTTTCCCATACAAATGCATAAGGAAGCAAAATTGACCTCATGGTAAAAAGGTCAAATGTCAATGTACGACCATTATTTTAGCAACTTTGGCAGACCTCCAGTTTCCGATGATATATGTAAAGGTTCAGCCACAAGGCATCCTCGGTTTTGGAGAACAAGATTTTTAAAGGTTTTTCCCATACAAATGCATAGGGAAGCAAACTTGACCTTGCCGTAAAAAGGTCAAATGTCAATATACAACATTTATTTTAGCAATTTTGGTAGACCTCCCATCCCCAATGACTTATGCAAAGATTCAGCCCCTAGGCATCCTCGGTTCTGGAGAAGAAGATTTTTAAAGGTTTTTACCATATATGGGCATGGCGGCCATCTTGGTCAATGAACTGCGACCATTTTAGCAATCTTTCATTCCCCCAACCTAAGGAGGCACCAAATGAAATTTGTGCAAAATTGGCCCAGAGGCTCCAGAGGAGAAGTCGTTTGAAATTCTGAATATTTTTCTCATACAAATGCATAAGGAAGCAAAATTGACCTCACGGTAAAAAGGTCAAATGTCAATGTACAACCATTATTTTAGCAACTTTGGTAGACCTCCAGTTTCCGATGATATATGTAAAGATTCAGCCACAAGGCATCCTCGGTTTTGGAGAACAAGATTTTTAAAGGTTTTTCCCATACAAATGCATAGGGAAGCAAACTTGACCTTGCCGTAAAAAGGTCAAATGTCAATATACAACATTTATTTTAGCAATTTTGGTAGACCTCCCATCCCCAATGACTTATGCAAAGGTTCAGCCCCAAGGCATCCTAGGTTCTGGAGAAGAAGATTTTTAAAGGTTTTTACCATATATGGGCATGGCAGCCATCTTGGTCAACTAACCGCAACCATTTTAGCAATCATTTGTTCCCCTAATCTAAGGAGGCTCCATATGAAATTTGAGCAAAATTGGCCCAGAGGCTTCAGAGAAGAAGTCGTTTGAAATTTCGAACATTTTTCCCATACAAACGCATAAGGAAGCAAAATTGACCTTACCATAAAAAGGTCAAATGTCAATGTACGACCATTATTTTAGCAACTTTGGTAGACCTTCAGTTTCCGATGATATATGTAAAGGTTCAGCCATAAGGCATCCTCCGTTTAGGAAAACAAGATGTTTAAAGGTTTTTCCCATACAAATGCATAAGGAAGCAAACTTGACCTTGCCGTAAAAAGGTCAAATGTCAATATATGACATTTATTTTAGCAATTTTGGTAGACCTCCCGTCCCCGATGACTTATGCAAAGATTCAGCCCCAAGGCATCCTCGGTTCTGGAGAAGAAGATTTTTACAGGTTTTTACCATATATGGGCATGGTGGCCACCTTGGTCAATGGACCGCGACCATTTTAGCAATTTTTCGTTCCCCCAACCTAAGGAGGCTCCATATGAAATTTGAGCAAAATTGGCCCAAGGGCATCAGAGGAGAAGTCGTTTGAAAATGTTAACGGACGGACGCACGCACGGACGGACGAAAAGTGATCACAATAGCTCATCCTGAGCATAGCTCAGGTGAGCTAAACATGTCACTACTTTGTTATCTACTGATTTAGCCTAAAGTGCTAAGATTAAAATGTACAGTATTTTAACCTAAGTACTGGGACACCTTATCTACTTACCATAAACATCCAAAAGTTTTAAATAGTCCATTCTACTACCTCTTGATGAGTCCAAAATACTGCCATATGTATTGCAAACAGTGTAGACCCTGAACAGATGCCACATTCTGTGGCATCTGCTCTGGGTCTACACTGTTTGTAAAGGCCTATCTGTCCCAATACTTAGGGTTATTATGGTATATGGGATGAAACTTACAGAGTGCAAATAGCAAAACAGATTCTAAAACCTGCAATACTGATCAGACTGCTTGGATATGCAGCCTGATTTGACACTTTTGTGTTTGCCTATGCCAGACAGATGGCAGTGCAGAGATCTGCCTAAGATGGTCTTACCTTTCCCTGCCACTGGAGTCAGTCATGGTCTCTTGAGCCCTGAGTCTGAGTCCAGTATCAACTGTTAATGTTGTCTTTTTCTCAACTGTAACAACCTAGAACAAATAACAACAAATATCATAGCTCCAGATAAGGCACATTATTTCACCTGAAAGTTCTGATATTTTTCTTATAGCTGTACAAAAATATATGTTGTGGGTACTCATTAGAAGCGCCTCTCCACTGTGCTTCTAATAGAGAGGCACTTCTAATGAGCAAACAACATATAATTTTGTGGAGAAATAAGAAAAAATATATTATCTGGATACTCTTCTTATCTGGAGCAGGCTTTCAAACTGTCCTTCCGTGAAAAAGTAGGGGCTTGAAGTAGGACTCAAAATATTGAAGAATAGGGCAAAAGTAGTAATTTTAATTACATAAAATAGGGATAGTAGGGATCAGGCCCTTAAACCGTCTCTCTTAAAAGTAAAGGCTTTTTACAAAGGCTATTTCTGGCCAAATAAAGGTTTTTCAGGATAAATTTTGTACAAAATAAAGAGCATTTAATGGTTCAATTTCTTGGCATATCCCAAGCAAAAGAACTCTGCATCATGGCCTCTCAAGCAGAATAGGAAGAAAAATTGCAGAGAAAATCTGACATTTTCATCTTTAAATGGTAATGACAATATTAACTTGCATTTCTGTTTAGAAACATATAAATCTAAGTAACAGAACTATAATTTGTTGTTACGAAATGCTACATATTTACTCCGTCCTACTCTTGCATTTACAAATTGCCAAATATAAAGGTTTTCTCATCAAAATACAGGTTTTTACAGTTTTTACAGACAAATTAAAGATTTTAAAGAATTTCAACAAAATTAAAGGTTTTTAAAGGTTTTAAAAGTTCCCCTTAGGGGCCCTGAGGGATGTTCCAAGTTTCTTATTCCTAGATGAGGGACATAAAGATAACAGTGCAATCTTTGAACAAAAAAAAATGTGGTATGTTTTAAAAGGAAAGGAAATGAAAAGATGAATGTCATAAACAGGATTTTATGCACTTATCAATGGTTTCCCCCCGTGAGGAGGGTTGGCAGGCATACCCTGGGGACTGAACAAAATAATCTCAACCCCTAGGAATTTGACAGATCACTTTGACTTTGGGGCAGGGAATTAGAGATACCATAGTCAAGATATCCAGAACAAACTGTATGCTGTTTTTTAAACCCATAGAGGGGATTTTCAGCATTAAGTTGTGGTTCCTGGGTAGGAAATTAGATACCCAATTTTCAAATTTGTCCCACTTCCCTTAGTAATCCCACCACCCCTTGTCCACATCTGGAGGAAAACATTGATGTGCATTAGACTGAAGCAAAAATACTTTTATATATTTTACAAGCAGGCTGCCCAGAAGAAAGAAATCTTGAATTCTATAAACACTGAGTAAGTGAAGCAAGCCTGGAAAAAAATAACAATTTCAGTCATGTCGTTTCATGCATTATTTTTGACCAAAAAGTAGGAATAGTATGGCATTTTTATGATAAAAGCATGACAGACACTGCATGATACCCCGCCATTGCAGTGTAATAAAACATGTAGAGAAGATGGCTGTGTTTGATGTTGAACTTAATAAATTGTAAGCCACCATGAGAACTTGAAGCAACATCATGTTTGAACAATCTTTAATGAGCTATAACTCTATATCAAAATTTGGTGTCCTCTAACCTCGTAGCAATATGCACTGCATTACCACATAGTCTAACTGTCCACCATGTTTTAACCAGTTATCCGAAAACAAAGTCAAATCTGATGAATTATCTTTAAAAAGTGTAATAACTCTTATCAAAATTTGGTGTACTGTAACCTCAAAATTATATGTGCTGTGCCACCTCGTGGTCTAACTGTCCATCGTTTCAACGTCATCCAGTGAAAACTGCAGGAGGAGTTATCCGGAAATAAAGTGTGGTGGGGTATAAAAATAAGAGGCCCACGGGCCACGGTTCGCTCACCTGAGTGACATAGCCACTGCAGACATGCAGATGTTAGGCAACATTTTTCCAATCCTATCATCGCAACTAATGAAAATATCATCATTTGAGCTGTTCTTAGTTTTGAAAAAGAATATATGGGCCTGACAGTCAATGGAGCATGATCATTTGAATAAACTATCAATCACATTTCAACAGAAGGATCAATGTGAAATTTGGTGGAAATTGGCTAAGTGGTTTCTGAAGAATCTTGATTTTATACATGTAAACAGCACAGTGGCAGGGAAATATTATAAATATAAACCAGATGATGGCCATCTTAGATTTCCAATCAGAACAATTTTAACTACTGTTGATCTACAAGTCACTTCGATACTTTCAATATAAATGTATATGGCCCATACAAATGGGGAAGCAAATTTGACCTTGGAGGTAAAAAGGTCAAATGTCAACATAGAACCATCATTTTAGCAATTTTGGTAGATCTCCTGTCCCCCATAATTTGTGCAAAAATTAGGACCCAGGGCTTATTTGGTTATGGAGAAGAAGATTTTTAAAGGTTTTTACCATATATGGGCATGGCAGCCATTTTGATCAATGGACCATACCCATTTTAGCAATGTTTCATTCTCCTGCCCACGGAGGCTCCGCATGAAATTTGAGCAACACTGGCCCGGAGGCTTCAGAGGAAAAGCCATTTGAAATTATCAACATTTTTTTCCATACAAATGTATGGGGCCCATACAAATGCATACAAAAGCAAATTTGACCTCGCCATAAAAGGTTTACTGTCACTGTATGACAATTATTTTAGCAACTTTGGTAGACCGCCCGTTCCAGATGATATATGCAAAGATTCAGCCACAAGCCAGCCTCGGTTTTGGAGAATAAGATTTTTAAATGTTTTTTCCCATACAAATGCATAAGGAAGCAAACTTGACCTTGCCGTAAAAAGGTCAAATGTCAATGTATGACCATTATTTTAACAACTTTGGTAGACCCCCTGTCCCCGATGATTTATGCAAAGATTCAGCCCCAAAGCATCCTCGGTTCTAGAGAAGAAGAGTTTTAAAGGTTTTTACCATATATGGGCATGGCGGCCATCTTGGTCAATGAACCGTGACCATTTTAGCAATCTTTTGTTCCCCCTACCTAAGGAGGCTCCATATGAAATTTGAGCAAAATGGGCCCAGAGGCTCCAGAGGAGTTGTTTGAAATTCTGAACATTTTTCCCATACTAATGCATAAGGAAGCACAATTTACCTTACCATAAAAAGGTCAAATGTCATTGTACGACCATTATTTTAGCAATTTTGGTAGCCCTCCCATTCCCGATGATATATGCAAAGATTCAGCCATAAGGCATGTTCGGTTTTGGAGAAGAAGATTTTTAAAGGTTTTCCCATACAAATGCATAGGGAAGCAAACTTGACCTTGCTGTAAAAAGGTCAAACGTCAACGTAGGACAATTCTTTTAGCAATTTTGGTAGACCTCCCGTCCCCGATGATTCCTGCAAAGGTTCAGCCCCAAGGCATTCTCGGTTCTGTAGAAGAAGATTTTTAAAGGTTTTTACCATATATGGGCGTGGCGGCCATCTTGGTCAACGGACCGCGACCATTTAAGCAATTTTTCATTCCCCTTTCCTAGGAAGGCTCCATATGAAATTTGAGCAAAATTGGTTCAGCGGCTTCAGAGGAGAAGTCATTTGAAAATGTTAATGGATGGACGGACGAACCACGGACGAAAAGTGATCACAATAGATCATCCTGAGCAGAGCTCAGGTGAGCTAAAAAGTAATGCTACGTAGGGAGAAGGTCCAAAAAATAAGAATAGTAGGAAAAGTAGGACTGAGTTGAAAACCTACTGGAGCTAAGAAATATTGTGATGGTTTGGTGTTTTATGTCCCTTTCAACAATTTTAAGTCATATCGAGACGAGGAGCTATGACTTATAAAAACATTTAAGCTTCACTTTATAACATTATTCGTTATAACACTATTTTGACATAACACTATCTAGCCAAGGCTCTCAAATACTTATTTCCCTATGATATCTATACATTTTACATATTATGCTCCAATAACCTGTCAAGGTGGATGATAATTCTGAGAGGAGATGTTATGAAATTCTTAAACACATTATAATGCTAATCACTTGTAAGGCTATGTCATTCCAAGGACCCCTGTTATAACATTATAGAGGAACTGCCCTGTACTCACAGTTCTTGGTAATTGTTGTATTGGAAGTATTAATTTAAAAAATATAACTTTTCTCCACCGTAAATTATCACTAATAATGCATGGAGTTGGAGGGCAGATTGCTAAGTATTAATTCATGACGGCGAAGCAAGAGTGAATTAATATTCGCATGTGCCCAACAACACCATGCGTTAGTCACGATAATTAACAGTAGAGAAAAAATGTATGTATGGCAAACAGTGTAAACTCTGATTAGCTGTGTTCTGCGGCATCTGATCTGGGACTACGCTGTTTGAAACGGTCTATCTGTCCCAATACTTAGGGTTATTATGGTACTGATGGATGCAGGGCTCGGGAAAACCGGAATTCTTTTGGTCCCAGACCAAAATTTAGAAACTGGGACCGATTGAAACAGCCAAAAGCCAAAAAAGATCGGTCCCATACTGGCCCAATGCTAAGGAAATTTTCTCCGATTCTGTCACATAGTGAGGATATTCTCAAATTCTAAACTTACCTGGCTCAGATGTCAATTCGTTAATTACACATGACTAATCCATTAATCGCCTCGAGTCAAGTTGTGTAAACAAATTACCTGAGATCTCATAGTTCATCGCGTTATCTTGAATCTCGCGAGATAACAGTGGTCATCTGAAAGTAATTAGCTTCGAGCGCTATTACTGAAATTTAAAGACTTCTTGATGTGTTTGATGTTTTGATAGTTAAAAAGAAATCTGTTTTGCTGTGTTTGTAAAGTGCAACACTTAATTGGTCTTAAATGATGCTGCGCGGAATGATAATTCATAATTACTTCGGCAGTTTCTTTTACCGTGTTTGATCAATAGTGAAAAGAAAATAATCTAAGGAAACTAGAGAAGTACAATAACATGGTACATTTCGTATTTTTATTTTTCTTTTCTTTCCCATTTTACATAATGGGTAGCGCAAACAACAATTCTTGTCCCAGAGTCTTGTCTTGTATATGGTCCCGGTAATTATACTCTCAGCCATATCAGGTTGTCTCCCCTGTCCACAAGTCAATCAAGTACATGTTCGCTTTGCCTATGAACACGTTCTACTCTTGTATTTGCTTTTACATGCATAGCTAAACATTTTTAAATGTTTGAAACCAAGAACTCCACCAAACACAACAATGTACAACCACTGTACGGAAATCGGGATTAATTCGTAGGACTTCACTTATTGTCATTAGTTTTCGTGACAAGTATCAATTTTTTTTCCCTATGGAAATTAGTTAGGTGATGACGTCATTGACGGGACCAATTCATTTTTCAACATTTCCCGAGCCTTGGGTGGATGGATTGATGGATAATCAAACACCTATATTGCACCTGCTTGGCTGAGTAGGTGTGACAAATACACATGCTCTCATTGAACCCCTACCCCTCCATACTCACTTCTTCACACACCCCTGGAAGATAGGCCCCAGGTTTGCGAATAAACCACTCTTCTCCAGTGACTCGCTTCCTGAAAATAGACCAAAACAGATTACATCCATAAAAATGCTGTTTTACATCCCAGCAATTATTATTTAAATTGTTTCGAGAGATTCCCAAAGTGCTTTGAAATGAAGTTTTTTAAAAGTAAAACATATTTTAACGAGTAATACTTAACCTATAGATAATGTGCTATTCTATTCTGTTATTAACCCCCTCCACAGAAAAAACGACCTTTCAAATGTTATAAAGTCTTAATTCAGAAGGTCCCTTTAACAGTTACCTGTATGACGTAGTTCCTCCCGCTCAAATGATCACGTGTCAGTTTCTTTTATGTGTAAAACAATACACAATTAGGAGAAAGGAGCGAGGGAAGGGAGGTGGGACGATAAATACTTATCTATAGGTTAAGTATTACTCGTTAAAATATGTTTTACTTTTAAAAAACTTCATTTTAACTTCGTAATACATTAACCTATAGATAATGTGCTAGAATTTGTAGAATAGGAGGGAGGATTTCTCCTAATAAGTTAGTCCCAACTTCTGAATTAAGGCTTAATAAAAGGATTTATTTTTTTTTTTTTTATATATATATAATGAGGACATAATTAGTGCTTAAGGCAATAATAAGATCCTTTAACCAAGGATAAAGTAATCCAGGGTTAACATATATATATAATAAAGATATAATTAGTACCTCTCTAGTATAGCATCAGGTCTAGGGGGGCTGTTGACGTTGTCTACACATCCATAGCTAATTGCTGTTGGCCCCCCACCACTTTTTGGGCCACTACAATGGGGCCCAAACTTTGGAGATTCTGTGCTTGTTGAGACATGTCTCTGAGATAGAATTTGGCAAAAGTTGATGAACTATTCCAAACCGCTGCTTGAAGTATATCATTGAGAGGAACTTTGTCGAAGAAAGCCCAAGAAGAGGAAAGAGCTCTAACTTCATGAGCTTTTGATTTTAAGGAAAGAGATATCTCGTTTAGTGAGTTTCCTATAGGCAAGTTTAACAGTGTAAGATATCCATCTCGAGATAGTATCTTTAGAGATATCCTTATTGCCTTTAATAGGAAGAAAAAGTCTAGTTCTATTTTGGCGATAAGAGCTAGTCATTTTGAGATAGAATTTCAGAGCCCTAACGGGGCAAAGAAGTCTGTCAGTATGTTCCCATTTACATATTCGAGCAAGACTAGGAACAACAATAGGATCTGGTTTAACAGAAGGAAGCTGGTTTTTTTGCTAAAAAACCAGACTTAAGAATCAAGGAAACTGAACCATCAGATTGATTAAATCTTAAATGTTGTGAATCCATAGCTAGAGCATGTATTTCACTACACCTTTTAGCAGTGGCAAGAGCTAACAGAAAGGCTGTCTTAATAGTAACGTGAAATTTAGAAGCCTTATCAAGAGGTTCAAAAGGTGGTTTTTGTAGACATACTAAAACCCATGATAAGTCCCATTTAGGTGTAAGAGATCTTTGTACTGGTCGTTGAAGTTCAAAGGATCTGATAAGTTCAGATAAAACTGGATTAGATCCGATTCTATTACCAGTTTTGAATTTTAAAGTGTTAGAGATCATAGATCTATAACCTTTAATAGTACTAATCTGACATTTCTTTTCCGAAAAAAGAAAGATTAAGAAATCGGCTATAACTGTAATAGGGGCCGAGATCGGATTAACCTTTTTTGTATGACACCAATTAGAGAAGATGGTCCATTTTGCATCGTAGACTTTTTGTGTAGATGCTCTTCTTGATCTGGAGACAAAATCTGCAACGTTTTGTGAAAATTTCTTATCTCTGATTGATTGTTTGATAACTCCCAAGCGTGAAGGTCGAGAATTGGGAGGTTTTGATGTACAAATCTTCCTTTGGATTGAGTCAGTAGTCTTGGAATTAGTGGCAGACAAATCGGAGCTGACACTAATAGAAGAAGAAGTTCTGAGAACCACTGTTGCTGTGGCCAGAACGGAGCTATGAGAACTATTCTGCACTAATGTTGTCGGATTTTCTCTAGAACAGCAGGTATCAGAATAAAAGGAGGAAAAGCATATGCATGAAGATGATTCCAGTCCATGGACAGGGCATCTATCGCTAGTGCTTTGTAGTCTTGTACTGGAGAGACATATAATGGGAGTCTGTGGTTGAATCTTGTCGCAAACAGATCCACATTTGGGAAGTTGAGCATCTGGAATACTGAATTCGCAACTGTTTGATCCAGAGCCCATTCTGTCTTGATAGGTTTGTCTAGTCTTGAGAGGCGGTCTGCAAGAATGTTGAATTTGCCTGGGATGTGACGTACTCTGATAACTATGTCTTGTTCCAGGCACCAATTGAGTATTTTCCAAACTTCTACGCAAAGATTGGGGGAATGAGTGCCACCCTGTTTGCTGATATATGAGACCACCGTTGTGTTGTCTGTGGATATCATGATGCAAGAATGGTGAATAAATGTTTTGGCTTGTTTCAGTGCTAATCGTATGGCCATCATTTCTAACATATTGATATGGAGCTGGGATTGGTTTTCTGTCCAGCGACCATGAAAGGACAGTGTTGTCGGCTCTAAATGAGCTCCCCATCCGTAATGACTGGCATCCGTATAAAGGAAGAATTTGGGGTCTGGAGGATGGATTGAAGTCCCTGTCTCGAATCGAATGGGGTTTATCCACCATTGTAAGTGAGATCGAATCATGCCGTTTATCGAGATCGGGTGATCGAGAGGAAGAATATGAGGTTTCCAGACTGACAGCAGGCACATCTGAAGAGGACGTAAGTGCAGTCTGCCCAGGAGAACAAGGTCTGCTGCAGCACTGAGTTTGCCCAAAAGAGAAAGGAAAGTTCGTGCCGATACATGTTTTGCTGACATTATTTTCTTGATTGTTAGAATTAGGTTCTGTACACGATCCGCTGGAACCCTGACTAAATTTTGTTGCGTCAGAAATTCCATACCTATGAAGGTGAATTTCTGAGCAGGAAAGAGGTCTGACTTCTTGAGATTTGGCAGAAAACCTAGGCTTTGAATAGTTTGAATGCAAATCTTTGTCTGAGTAATCAGACGGTTGTGAATCAGATTTTTTATCAGCCAATCGTCTAGGTATGGAAAAACTGATATGGCACGTTGGCGTAGAAAAGCTGCAATAACGTCCATCAGTTTCGAGAAAATTAACGGACTTAGGGACATTCCGAACGGTAGGGCCGAAAAGTGATATACTTGATCTTCGTGTACGAAACGAAGATACTTCCTGGATTGACGATGTATCGGCACATGTAGATATGCATCTGTTAAATCTATGGAGACAGCCCAATCGTTGAGTCTCATCGCTTGTCTTACCGATTTGACTGTCTCCATTTTGAATGCTTGTTTCTCTATGTAACGGTTTAATAAAGACAGGTCTAATATTAAACGAAACTTTCCGTTCTTTTTTGGCACAAGGAATATCCGGGAATAAAAGCCGGGAGTTTCCGGATTCTGTACCCTTTCCACTGCCCGTTTGTTGAGAAGATTTTCGATCTCTTCTCTGAGAAACGGGGAGGAGGATTGACTCATTCTGATCGGAACAGATGACAAAGGAGGAATTTTGATGAATGGTATCCTGAATCCGTTTCGTACAATAGAGAGGACCCATTTGTTGTCTGTTATTTCCTCCCATTTTTCCGCAAAATGGGCCAATCGTCCTCCCACTGGAATGTCCGCGAGCGGAAGAGCAGGCAGTGGAAAGGGCGGGCCTTCATAATCTTGCGGAGGAAGAGGCAGGTTTAGAGGAGGGGAACTGACGGATGTTACCAGTCCTCTTGATATTATCTTTCTTAATGTGAGAAGATGAGCTTTGAGGAATATTTTTGGACCTATACGACTGCGTAGGTTTAGGTCTGGATGTTGTTTGTTTAGCAGGATATTTAGGTATCTTGAAAGCTCTGCTCTGCGAAGGAGGCTTATAAGAATGAGATTGTGACTGAATGGATGTAGAAGCAAGAAACCTTTGCTGTTGAGCTTCGAAGTTTGATTTAGCTATTTCTTTTATCCTGCCGTCAAATAAGGATTTTGAGTTAATAGGAGCGTTCCTTAACTCGTATGTGGAATTGTCGAGTAGTAGTTTAGACGAAGCTAGGGCTGCGTCCCTCCTAGCTTGGAATAATTCAGTAGTTAAAAGTGTAGACATGGCAGTAGCATGTTTAATCGATTTGGCTACGGCCTCCAGAAGTCTGGAAAGGGCCGCAACCGACATCGATTCCTGTTGTAATGAAAGGAAGGCAGCTGAAGAAAATAGATCAGCATGAGAATTAATAGCGACTAGTTTTCTAGCCTTCCTTTCCCATGCTTCTAGGTTCTTGAGCGGAATAGAAGCTCTTCCTTTATTAGAAATGTCTAGGAGCGACGCATCCGCTTCTAACTGAGGGATATTATCAGTTGGCAAATATTGGTTTTGGCTCTTGTAGAATTTAGTCGGAGCAAGAGCCGAAACCAAGCTTTGCGGACAAATCCAATCTCTTGAACATTTGTCCGATTCTAGTCTATTTTGAATATATTTTGTTGTATTTTGTACTAATTTGGATTGTGGGAGGACAAGTAATGGAGTGGAACGAGACTCCATTAATTGTTCGATCCCAGAGAGAGGTTTTAATGGAGCTTGATCCTGCTGAGTTTTGGGGCATAACTCAGGAGGAAGAAGCCGGAAGACCTCGTTAATCGCACGATCAAATGACCAGACTTCGGATTCAGTTTCCGAATCTGACTCCTTATTCTGTTGAGTGAGATTCGGCTGAATCTGATCGTAATTAATAGGTTGATTTGTGATTTGACTAAAATTAGTCTCCTCAGGTTGTATTGGAGTTGGCGTTTGAACAACCTGGGGAGATTTATGAGCCCTTGTATATCTACCAATGTCAAGTTGAGATTGGGAGGAATTTGATGAAGAAGAAGGCGTCATCGATCGTCTTCTTCTCTTTTTATGAGAGTGCTTAGATCTCTTTGAATTTTTCTTTCGCCGAGAAGAACTCAAAGAGTCTGATCTGGAAGTAGAGATAGAAGAAGAGGACGATCGATGTCTTCTTCTCTTTTTAGATTTATGCTCTCTTTTAGACTGATCCTTCCTTGAAGGTCTGGAGATAGATAAATCATTTGAATTTGGAGGCTCAATCATTACACTCGGATCTGAGACCTGCGAAAAATCAGGTTCGAGTGGAATAATCTGTCTAGAGGAAGAAGCTGGATTAGGAAGTTCTAGTCTATTAGAACGTTCGTAACCAGGAATAAAGACATTGGATAGTCTGTGGACACTACCCTGTGAAATATGGCTACTTATGGACGGAGCGTAGCTTTGTACAGGCACATTTATAGGAATATAACCAGGCGGAATTTGTGTTTGTAGGTCATACGGGAATGACTGTAAACCCATGCCTGGTTGACTGGAGCCTAGTTGACTGGTGCCTGGTTGACTGGTGACTGGTTGACTGGTGACTGGTTGACTGGTGACTGGTTGACTGGCGACTGGATGAACGGAGATAAGTTGCCCAGTGACTGGATGACTGGTGACTGGTTGACTGGTGACTGGTTGACTGGTGACTGGTTGACTGGTGACTGGTGGGCTTAGTGCCCGGTCAGACTCTAAGTCCGCCAGGCTGCCACCTTGATGGGTCCTGCCCCGAGCAGTAAAGCTATGAGGGGCGGTGCTCCCATCAACTGTCCCGTTGTCAGACATGTCTGACTGGGACTTCTTGGATTTCTTTGATTTCTTCTGTTTTCTCTTCTGCGTCATAACTGATTTTCTAGTAGCATGAAGGCGTCTTCTTTCTGCTAGGTTCCAAACTTTTTCTGTCCAGGAACTACAAATATAACACGGAGAGATACGTGTGCAAGAATTACAAGTTAGACAAGATAAATGTGTATCCCATTTAGCTTTTAAATGGCCACAGTTGCCGCGGGCGAAATGCATCGACTGACGCGGAAACAAAGGAAGAAATTTAACATTGAGAAAACAAGAAATCTAAGATCGATATTTCGAAAATAAGTACATAGATAGTAGAAGGAGTGAATATAGAACCAGAGAAAGTCAAGGATATAAAAATTTTAACCGTGTAGAATAATTTTAATCCATTTTTTCTAACACAGAATAATAATCCTTGAACATTCAAAGTCCACAGAAAAGAAACTGACACGTGATCATTTGAGCGGGAGGAACTACGTCATACAGGTAACTGTTAAAGGGACCTTCTGAATTAAGACTTTATAACGACTGAAAGGTCGTTTTTTCTGTGGAGGGGGTGAATAACAGAATAGAATAGCACATTATCTATAGGTTAATGTATTACGAAGTTAAAATAATAGTTAAACTAGAAATGTGTCAGTATGACACAGATGCTCCCGCCCAGGGCCATCCTCAACCACACGCAGGTATTTTGCAAAACATAAAGTCGAAAAAAGGGACAAATCAATCCTTTTTAAAAAAAATATTGGAAGGAAAACATCTTCTGAAGGTGAAAAAGGGCCATAACTCCCATAATAATAGGTTGATTTTACCCTACTTGGAACTTGACCTCTATTTTATGATTATATACCTGTGTGTTAAATTTGAATTCAATACACTAATGTTTTCAAAAGATATCAAACTGAAACTATTTTTCAACGTTGAAAAAGGGCTGTAACTCCAAATATAATCAGTGGATTTTACCCTAAATCAAACTTGACCTATATTTTATAATTATATGCTTGTGAATAAAATATGAATCCAATTCACTAATCTTTTCAAAAGTTATGGAATGGAAACCATTTTTCAAAGCTGAAAAAGGGCCATAACTCCAAAAATAATTGGTGGATTTTACCCTAAATCCAACTTGACATACATTTTATGATTATATACCTGTGTATAAAATTTGAATCCAATACAATAATCTTTTCAAAAGATATTGAACCGAAACCATTTTTCAACTATTTTTCAATACTGATAAAGGGCTGTAACTCCAAAATAATTGGTGGATTTTACCCTAAATCAAACTTGACTTATATTTTATAATTATATGCTTGTGTATAAAATATGAATCCAATTCACTAATCTTTTCAAATGTTATGGAACGGAACCATTTTTCAAAGTTGAAAAAGGGCCATAGCTCCAAAAATAATTGGTGGATTTTACCCTAAATCCAACTTGACATACACTTTATGATTATATACCTGTGTATAAAATTTTAATCCAATACACTAATCTTTTCAAAAGATATCGAACGGAAACCATATTTCAACTATTTTACAACATTGATAAAGGGCCGCAACTCCAAAAATAACTGGTGGATGTTACCCTAAATCAAACTTTGCCTATATTTTATAATTATATGCTTGTGTATAAAATATGAATCCAAATCACTAATCTTTTCAAATGTTATGGAACGGAAACCATTTTTCAAAGCTAAAAAAGGGCCATAATTCCTAAAATAATTGGTGGATGTTACCCTAAATCGTACTTGACCTACATTTTATGATTATATAAAGAATATCAAACTGAAACCATTTTATGATTATATATCTGTGTATAAAATTTGAATCCAATACACTAATCTTTTCAAATGATATCGAACAGAAACCATTTTTCAACTATTTTTCAACATTGAGAAAGGGCCATAACTCCAAAAATAATTGGTGGATTTTACCCTAAATCGAACTTGACCTATATTTTATAATTATATGCTTGTGGATAAAATATGAATCCAATACACTAATCTTTTCAAAAGTTATGGAACGGAAACCATTTTTCAAAGTTGAAAAAGGGCCATAACTCCCAAAATAATAGACGGATTTTACTCTAAATCCAACTTGACCTACATTTTATGATTATATACCTGTGTACAAAATTTCAATCCAATACACCATTCCTTTCAAAAGATATCACACGGAAGCCATTTTTCTAAGTTGAAAATTTTTGAAAAATGAAAAGGGCCATAACTCCTAAAATAATTGGTGGATTTTCCCCTAAATCGAACTTGGCCTACAATTTATGATTATATACCTGTGTATAAAATTTCAATCCAATACACCAATCTTTTCAAAAGATATCGAAGGAAATCAAAAGTGTTACGTACGGGACGGACGTACGTACGGACAGCAGTGATACTATATGGCCCCCAATGAAAATGGCGGGGGCATAAAAAGCAGCGTATATTTTATCAAATAATCATACAGTTAAAATAGAACTGTACTTTATCAAATAAACAGTTAAAACATACCAATGTAAATCAAATAATCATACAGTTAAAATAGCAGTGTACTTTTTCAAATAATCATATACATGTAGTTGAAATAGCACTGTACATTATCAAATCTTAAATGTATAAACATTTCACATTCATCATTCTCCAGACTACATTTAAGGGAATTGTTATATTTTCAAGGGAGACGTCAAAATTCTTTTTGCTACTTTCTGAAAAGGGGTCTACACTAAAATGAAAGAATTTGCTCCCTAAGGGAGCAAATTCTTTCCTTTTAGAGTAGACTCCTTTCTTTTTAGAATGGGTTAGGTATGCAGTAAAGAAAACCGAAGTCCCAAAAGTTGTCTCCCTAGGAAAAATGGTGAAAATGTACCTAGTGTAACAATTCCCCTAAAGCAGCTGACAAAAAAAATCATAGACTACTAAATCTCACAGGAAACCAATAAATAATGGTTCTCCAGGAATGTATTTTCATAATGAAAGAGTTCCAAAATCATTTTTGCCGCTTTCTGAGTTGTTTTGTACATGCCTTGCTGCCAGAATTGACCAAAATGTATAATTCTGTCTGTTCTGTGGCTGATATGGATAATACTTCATGACCTGAGTGGTTGCTTCAAAAATGAAACTAGGAAGTTATCTGCAGAACAAATTTCATTTACACCGGTCGAGGCCTGATAAAAAATACAGGTCAGCCATTTTTTTAAGACAAACAAGCTTCTTATATTTAATATAACTGACCATACCCTTCCTAACTTTGGATTTTTCAGAGGGAGAGCTGTCGGGCAAGTACCTAGTATTCACTATTTGAACTTAAAAACAAAAATGTATGGGCTGTAAGAGCATTTGCAGAACTGAATGTAATACATAAAGGACAAGATTCGTTACAGGAGAGTATAGCTTGCCTGGCTCCTGTCTTATCTGTATTATAAAACACTAAAAAAAAAGGCAAAATCATTGGACTATGAAATATAGGCCACTAATATGGCAAATGGAATCATCTCCTTTTACAGAATTGCATCTGCCTTTTCTAAAAATAGTACCATTAAAAAATTAACTAATGTTGATTGTGTCGGGTTTAACTTCACGTCAAACCTTGTGGGTCATTTTGTGTCTTCTCCCAAAGAAAGGGAGAAAAGATATAGAAGAGATAGTAGAGAAGATGAAAGAGACAGTCAGGGAAGAAAGTGGAACAGGAAAGTAAGTGCAGAAACAGAAAAATAAAATATTCCCCCTCTACCATTGCCTGCTAACAGGATAGCAGGCCTTGTCCACCTGGAAGCCAATATCAGTTGGACGCCCCAGTGACGTAAGACACCCGTCACCTCTGCCACACCCAACCACCCCTAAATTAACTAATGAATCTGATAACTGTTTTCTATCTGAATTCTTACGGTGCTTGTGGTACTGCTATGAGAAAATTTATTCATAAAATTACCTGCCACTTTTATCACGAAAATCTTGCACAGCTCTCAGCCTCAGTGCTGAACCCTCTACTATAACAACAGGCTGAACATGTGATACTATTTCCTGTAACCAGAAAAAGCATAAGTATATTAAACCTTAATGCTAAGCTGTTGGGTAAACTTTTCAGCAGATGACATTTTGAAACATCAAAATTATTATATATTTACCCTGAAAATAAACTTTGACACTGCATGCAAATTGTCTCTAAAGGGGACAATTTGCATGAAATGTCAAAGTCTATTTTCTGGAAAAAAAAATAAGAGAAATATCATCAGATCATAAATTGCTGAATTTGCAAAGAGATAGGTAAAGGTTAACAGGATTTTGGGAGTAAGTATTTTGTCACTGTAAAAACGGAGCCAGCCAAGTTAAATTTCTATATTATTACATGCATAACCAAGAAATACCATGATTTCTACCAGATATAAAACTGATATTTTCCTTGTTTTCTAAGAAGAAATATTTCCTCTTAGCTGGGGAAATAAATCTCTTTAACCGGAACTACTTTTTTTTTTTTTGTAACATATGAACAGCCTAGATTTTGACCCTGCTGTCAATATCATTTAGGATAACAACCTCGGGAGGCTTCGCACTCATTTCTTTATTGGATTTTTTTTACCTCCCTCGGTTTATAAATCCCATATATAAAATAGGAGAATGAATAAACTCTATATATTCTAAAATGTATTTGTGTGATGTTATAATTTACAATTTAGTATTTTATACAAATATGTTTGCATAAGTTTGTCAACAAAGTTACATGTACATACAGCATTAGGTGTGGGGTAATACATGAGTGGTCCCTCCAGTTGCCACATGAAACCAGCATGCCGCACTTTCCCTGTCTCATCAGTATGGTCCAAGGTTGCCTTAAGACGAATTGCCGAGTTTGCCTTAACCACAGGCTGTGGTTTAATGGCTCTCTTGTAGTCATTACTGCCACTGCCAAATCGTTCTGCATCAACCAAAGATTCTCCAGGATACAGACAAAATGGTTCCTGCAATATGTATGTATATAGAGGATCTTACAAAGTGGTCTTTTCATATGAAACTTTTTAATAATCCTCTGGCAAATTTCATGTTTCATATGAAGTGATCTGAAATGAATGTAAGATTCTGTTTCTCATGACTTAAAATGTATTTTATGGCGGTAGAAACTGAACTGTTTGCAAACAGAAACATAACATTTTCAGCATTTCCTTGGCACATGCAGGATCCATATAAAATTTGGCTTTCACTGGCCCAGTGGTTTCTTGAGGAGAAGACGTTTGAAGTGTGTGGATGATGGACGACAGACCAATGGTGGAGCCCGTCTATAATATAACTCTCCTATGAGTGTAAAAGCTCAGGTGGGCTAAAAAGCGTGGGGATAAATATCAGTACTTTTCAGTTAAAAACAATGCCTTATTTTTTCAGGCTATTTTATCAAATTTCTTCACATTTATTCACCATAATTCTAAAATTATGGACAGACAGCTCAGTACTTCATTTACAAGTTGCCTTTTATATCAAAAAGTGAGAAAAAATATGTTTCCTAAAAATAGAATTTTCCAATTAGTTGACAATAAAATTTCTTTCCAATCATCTAATATTCACAAAGGCAAAAGTGATCAATGGTTGTCTATAATTGATCATCGAGAAGTTGAACACTATTGCAGAAGTCCACTTGACTACCAGCTGGTAATGTGTCTAAACATTGCTGAATGAGCAGAAAATAGTGCCAGACCTGATAAGACACCATATTCTACAGTATCTGGTCTGGGTTTACACTGCCTGCTCAGGAGTCTGTCCAAATAATTAGGGTTAATATGATAGGTCTAGAGTAAGACATTTTGCCTGGAACATCACAAAGTAGAAGTAACATTTACCATAAATGTTCTAAAATTGAGAACACCAAAATTTCTGATAAAATGGCACATGCAAACAGTGTGGATCCAGATCAGACTGCTCCTGAAGGAGAAGTCTGATCTGGGTCCACACTGTTTGCCATACCACTAAGTATTATAAGAAGCAACTACATAAAAATAAAAATTTATCCAAAAAAGTATGGAATAAAGCGTTCAAAATTTGTGAACATTTACCATAACACAGTGGAAAATAATAGTGAAACCTACAAATGTCAGACTCACACAGTGGAATTCAACAGTGACACCAATAGAGTTATACTCACACAGTGGAAGTCAACAGTGACACCAACAGTTATACTCACACAGTGGAATTTAACATAGAAACCAATGAAGCTATAATCACACAGCAGAATTTAACAGTGAAACAGATTTATAATAAGTTATACTCAATAGCAGAAAATAACAGTGGTGAAACTGGTAAGTTATACTCACACAGTGGAATTTAACAGCAAACTGCCCAAGCTTAAGTTCACATAATTTGCCTGGAACATATTTCCTGAAAATGGAAAAAAATAAGGGTGTAAATTATTAAATACGTTATCAGCATACCCAGAATCATGGGATAGCTCCAGATGGGCACTGAAAAGTATTTATATTTTTCTTATTTCTCCACAAAACGTATGTCGTGGGTACTTATCAGAAGCGCTCGCAGAGGCACTTTTAATGAGAAATGACAACAAATGTTTTTGTGAATAAGAATATTATAATATTTAAAGGATACCTGCTCTTTCCTGGAGCTACATGTATATGAGACATGGTTTAGTAAATTACAATGTCAACCAGGTTGAATGTTGAGGTAGTATCAGCTTCTAATGAGTATCACTACATATTTTCTTGGAGAAAACAGAAAAATATCAATACTTTTTGGATGAAAAAAAGCGCATCACCAAAAGTTACAAGATCATTTTTGTGAACATCATTTTTGTCAACACACTTATCTGAAATATAATCAGACACCTCATCATCTAACCATACATGACAATGTACTCAAATTTGACTACTTGCAAATATTATAAGGCACTCTGGGTAAAATTTTCAGACAGCATATTGAAATATTTTTCTTATTTTTCCCAGACAACAGGATTTGACAGTTCATGCAAATTGTCTCCAATGGAGACAATTTGCATGAAATGTCAAATCCTGTTTCCTGGGAAAAATAAGAAAAAATATTATCAATCTGTCATCTGCTGAATTTGCCTAGAGTGTGGTAAAAGGCTAAAATGTTCGGACTGAATGACAATTTGGAGATCTGATGACATTGCTCCAATAGGAACAGTTTGGTATGCATCTGCAGAGTTTGCTGAAGCTCTTCCTCTCTGAATATTTAGGATATGTAAATGTTATTTTTACAACAAACCATATCTAAGGCCAAATTAAAAAATATGTGTGTTTCAGGTTACATGGAATTTTAAAACAGGTATGGTAGGTTGGAAAATATTTTTATTTTGCTAAAAGTTTTTATATGAGGTTAACAGGAAAACAATATAGCCGAACTGGGAAATCCCCTAAAAAACCTTAAAAAATTTTGGGTCGATGGTGAAAATTAGGCACGGTTGGGTAACCTGAAACACACACTTTTTTATTTTAGGCCTAATGGATACTCAATGGAATTGTCTTGACAAGGTCGTTCCAACAAGTACCGGTAAACACAAGATATAGCTAAACCAGAGGATCAATGGTCCTGTACATGTAGCTTGCCTCAGACCTCTGGTCCTAGGCAGGGATAGACAATCTGTGGGTGACAGAATTTTGAGTCGAGAGAAACCTTATGCAACTATGGCTAATAGATATGATTCAAATAAATCCCTTTGAACTGTGACTTTATGCAATATTTTTCATGATTTTATAATGTACACAACCCCAGGGAAGGGACAGATAACCCCTATGGAACAGAATCTTTATGTCAAATGAAACCTGTCACTATGGCCTACTATGCAAGTTTCAAAGAGATCTCCTTGAACTGTGATTTTATACCAGTAATATTTTTTTCTAATGATTTCATATATGTAGACAGCCCTAGGGCAGGGGTAGATCACCCCTGGGAGACAAATGAAACCTTTTGTCACTATGGCCAACTGGTGCATGTTTCTAATTTCAATGTCAACAGATAGCTTTTGTCATTGTGGTCCACTGATGCAAGTTTCATAACAGTCTTTGATAGTTGCTGAAAAATCCATTGTTTTCACTTTTTCCCATATAAAAGCAAATTTGACCTTGCAATAAAATAGGTCAAGGTCAACCCGGGGTCATCAGGTGAACAAACTATGATGGGCCCATGTCCCCAATACTGCATACTAAGTCCCACGGCAATTGGCCCATCCATTCAGAAAAAATTTTTTAAAGGGATTTCACCATATATGGATGTGGTGGCCATCTTGGTCATGTGACCTAGACCCCACGAATAAACCTTCATTTCCCCAACCCATGGAGGCTTCATATGCAATTTGGCTTCAATTGGCCTAGTGGCTTCGGAGAAGGAAAATGTTAATAACGACAACAACTCCAGTCTACCTACATATATACTATAAGCTCACATAAGAGCCTAAGGGCTTAGGCAAGCCAATTATAATAATATAAAATATCTTATATTATTATCCTGTTTGGATATTGGGGCATTGTACAAATAGTGTCACTGTCTGAATATGGGAAAATGTCGGTTTCCTCTGATAGCTCCCAGTTATTATAGCAACATTATCTGCAACATTGACCCTAAGAATGCAAATAGACAACCCAGATCAGACACTGCAAATTGTGGCATTTGATTAAGGTCTACACTGTTTGCCGCTCATCCAGAGGTTTTACCCCTTAAAGCATCAAACAAATTTGCAGCAGACAACCTTCTCATTTTTTATTATTTTTCAGAGAAAATAAAACTAGACATTTCATGTGAATCATCTGTCGAGTAAAAAATTCTCATGAAACATCAGGTTTTATTTAGAATGTTGTCTGCTGCAATTGTGATTGATGTTTTGAGGGTTAAAACACAATAACTGGTCAAATTTTAGGACCAATATGGTACAAAGTTATAGTGTCCAAATACTTAGGGTAATTACCTTGCATAGGTGTTGAGATGTAATACTCCAGCAGGGCTGTGGAAATACCATGCCCGACTTGTCCAACTTTTCCCTTTTCCTTGAGGACAAGTAAGAAATTTTAATTTACTTGTCCTGGGACAAGAACATCATAGCTCTAACTAAGAAGAGTAACCATATCATGAGATATATTTTTTTTTCACAAAGAAAACATATGTTGTGGGTACTCATTAGAAGCGCCTTGTAAAGGCATTTCTCATGAGTACCCACAACAATTTTGTTGTTTTTTTTTTAGAAATAAGAAAAATGTCGATTTTCGGGCAAGTAAATCTTGGATGGACAAGTGGATTTTGACAATAAATTTGTCCATGGACAAGTAATAAAATTTGATTATTCCATAACTCTGGCTCTAGTCTACAATATATCAGCCATGCCAAGACAATGCCTCTGAATTTGTGTACCCCACAAAATCAAAAACCAATCCTCATCTCCTGCCTTCAGTTGTTAGTTGTCCTTCCACAGACACACCACACATGTAGCTTCTGATAAGACACTTTATTTCAACCAGGAAATATTGATGTTTATATCCTATTTCTGCATGAAAACATATGTTGTGGGTACTCATTAGAAGTGCCTCACTGAGGCACTTCTAATGAGTACCCAAAAAATATGTTTTCATGCAGAAATAAGAAAATGATTTAGTTGGATTCTCCTATTATCCACACATACATGCCATAAGCTGTGGACTAAAATCTGTGAGATACGACAAAATTTTAAGGGAGATTCAACAAAATTGTGTGAGATTTTCTTAAACATCACTTACAGGTATGAGCTCCCCCAATATAGTCTAAAGACTTTTTTTTTTCATGTCAGAAGCTTGTGAAAACCAAACAGTGTGTGATTTATGTTTATTTCTCCATAAAATCTGTTGTAAAATAAATTGAAAATTGTGTGTGGTCTGAATTTTTTATGGAATTGCCTTCCAGATGGGCCAAATTCTGTGAGATTTTCTCTCACAGTGTGGCCAATTCACCTACTGCAGTATGTAATTCATGTAGAGAAATTGCATTTAATAACCTCAAAATTTGTTTACCATCAAAAATTGACCCATACCCAAGATGTAAAAGCCTGATGGTACATGTACCCCCAAATAAAAATATCAATGGGCATATACCATCACGAAAACATGCCTCTATAATTTTGACCCCCATAAACCCCACTTATATATAGTAAAACTGGGGTTTACAGGGGTATGCATTATTTTTCTTATTTTTGCTGAAAACATAGATTGTGGGTACTAGTTAGAACTGCCTCGTCGAGGCAGTTCTAACGAGTGCCCACAATCTATGTTTAAGCAGAAATATGAAAAATATCAGTCTGAGAATTTTTTTATCTGAAAATGTTCATTTTTGGTGGTAAAATTTTCAGTATATTTGAACAGGCATGTTTTTTTTTAATGCTGCATGAACCGGTATTTCACAAAAACTGAAGGATAGGGGTCTGAGTAAATACAGTACTTACGACACAGGATTTTTAATGACGCAGTAATGAGCTGGAGGTATAACAATCATGGGCATAGGACCCGCTGTAAGTCTTTCATTGCTTTCCAAGACCACCGTCTGTGGACCAACCTCTACCCGAGTGATGTTGGTATTCTGCAATTAATAAACAAAATAAAATTAACCACACTATGAGAAACTGAATTTCGCCCATTGTATTCTGGATACCACTAAAAGGTACATGTAATTGGCAAACAGTGCAGACCCAGATCAGATGCCGCTGAATGCGGCATCTGACCTGGGTCTCCAGCTTGCAAATAGTTTGGCCTTTTTCTCTCTAAGTATACATTATATAGCCTGACATACATGTACCTAAAATTGAAATTGGACTCTTCCAATATATAGTGTGGGAGAGTCTATTCAGAATAAAATGGGTTAAGAGGAATGGATACACTTCCAGGTAACTCTGTAAAAATGTCATCTGAAAAAAAAAAAAAAAAAAAAAAAGAGCCTAAGCACATACACTGACTGTCAAAAGGAGGAAGTCCTGAGACTTCCAATTGCTTCATAAAATGGAAGTCAAGCTAAACAAAATTAAATTCTTTTATACTGTGTAACAGGGTTTTCTCTTACTTTGTTTTATAAATTAAAGTAAGTCTACATCACCATCTCTTATATTTATTTTTTTTATGTTCCTCTATGTACAATTTATTTATTCACAACATATAAACTATATATTGCAACTTTAAGATGACAGGGGCCAGAGCCCCTGCAAAATGTTAATATATTATCTGGTCACATTATGTGTGTTTCTACACAGTCAGTCAAAGTATAGATGTTGACCCTTTGAAGGCTAACCCAAAACTGATTTTGTTGATCAAACTATATTTTTGATGATTTCCCTAAATGTTTAATTAGCCTATCAAATTTTAGCGTTGTTTATAAATTGTCCAATCAACATGACTTTCAATTTAATTTTTAATTCTTTTTGATATCTAAACATTGACAGCAATTGATCTCTGCCATCTTAATGCATAAGTTGGAGGAAGTAAAATTAACAAAATATACATCAATGTAATAAAATGAACATTAAACTGTTAAGTAAATGCAGTAGAGTGTAAACCAGTTCCTTGAGAAAACTTTAGGCTATTGAAAAACATTAACACAATGAAACTATTGATAAATATTGATAAAGATATGAAATAATTATAATTTAATTGTCTATGTAACAAAACTCTAAAGGATCCAAAAATTCCTTATTACAATTTTCCCGCCGCACAAAAATGATGATGTCCTCATCATCAGAATGAAAGATTTGGCTTCATCTGTTCAGACCTTTGCAAAAGAACTGAGCATTGCCACCTGTGACTTTTACTGTCAAAGAATTGTTTATCTGGTTTTCAAATCACTATTTAACTTATTATTATTATTATTTTATTTATTTATTTGGCACTATTACCATTTTTACTCCATTGAAGCTGTATTCAACATCCATTTGTTAATACACTTCTTTGCCCCATTCCAACATATCCGATACTTTCTTTAAAAGAGCATTATGGTGGTTTATTCTTTTAGTATCCTTTTGGCATATGTTAGATAGCTAGGCAATTTGTGTTTTGAAACCAAACAATATTTACTCTTTAACAGTCACTTTTATTTATAGCATTTACTATTATATAATTAGGTGACAATGACAGATCTGATGCATCAAAGGCTTTTCCAAAAGGTTAAAATGGAAAAACAATAATCTTATTTGATTATAATTAGATATAATTTCACAGGGTTGTATGAGCTGTCAGCAGACCCAAGAGGATTCACCATATTTTAATACCCAACCCAATTAGGAAAAAAGAAAAAGTGTACGAGTTGAATGCATTAGAGACATATAGCTGCTCTGAGCTCAATTTATACCAGCGCTTAGTATAATTCAACTCTGCTGTTTTCTTGTTGCTTAATGAAACTGACTTTGGACATTTTTTTTTTTTTTTTTTTTTATTTTATTCAGCCTTGAAATGAATTACACTGGCCATGCGTATTCCACCTCAAAACCTATAGTTTAGTCCTGTCAACATTTCATGTCCCCTATAAGTAAGTAAGTAAGTAAAGATTTTATTTATAGAGAGTTACTACATTCAGCACATACATATTAAACTTATGTAAAAGTTTATATTCCATGTGGACCTCAGTATTTACATGTTTTACACAAACTCACAAATGAAAAAAGAAACTGATTGATTGTACTTGCATGCTTGTTGGAGGTCAGGATTCATATACTATATTTAAATAGAAAAATGGAACATTTGTTTGCAATGGATCAAGGCAGAAGCTTACCAAAACGAAATGTAAGAAATCTACTGAAACATTGAATGATCATGGTACAAATATCGGTACCTATATCACTCTCTACTCATGATATCTTCCATTTTGCTCATTTATTTATCTATAAATATATGATATTTTTAAGTAAGTACAATTAACTGTTTAAAAAATTTCAGTGGTGATTTTAAAGCAGATTTGAGTGACTGTGAAGAAAGTTAAAGTGCATTATAATAGATAACATATTAACATTCAAACAATACAAATAAATCAAAAGAAAATACCTGTAAATAAAACATGAAAATAGCATAATCTTTATGATATATATAAACAAAATTAAACAGTTTCTAAAGTTCCATCTTTTTAAATTTCATCACTTCATCACTGTTCTCAATTTTAAGTCACAAACTTTTATACAACACCCGAAAGTTCCAAAACTGGCACGTTTAAAACAAAGTTTTTCATTGGTTAAATTTAAACTAGCTGAATTAGAAAGTTCAGTCTTCAAAGTTTCCATGGTCCATCGTTGGTATTGGCATCCTTGTAGAAAGTTCCATATTTTGATCACAAAGTTCCATTATTCAGTTTAAAATTCATTTCCTGGGGAATTTAGCTTTGATACTTCGTTCTATGTCCATGTTTAAGAGCTTGAGAGGTACCCGAGATCTAAGAAATAGCTAGAAAGTATTCCTTCATGTAATTCTCCGCCAAAAATGTAAGAGGGTTTTCTCTTACTTTGTTTTATAAATTAAAGTAAGTCTACATCACCATCTCTTATATTTATTTTTTTTATGTTCCTCTATGTACAATTTATTTATTCACAACATATAAACTATATATTGCAACTTTAAGATGACAGGGGCCAGAGCCCCTGCAAAATGTTAATATATTATCTGGTCACATTATGTGTGTTTCTACACAGTCAGTCAAAGTATAGATGTTGACCCTTTGAAAGCTAACCCAAAACTGATTTTGTTGATCAAACTATATTTTTGATGATTTCCCTAAATGTTTAATTAGCCTATCAAATTTTAGAGTTGTTTATAAATTGTCCAATCAACATGACTTTCAATTTAATTTTTAATTCTTTTTGATATCTAAACATTGACAGCAATTGATCTCTGCCATCTTAATGCATAAGTTGGAGGAAGTAAAATTAACAAAATATACATCAATGTAATAAAATGAACATTAAACTGTTAAGTAAATGCAGTAGAGTGTAAACCAGTTCCTTGAGAAAACTTTAGGCTATTGAAAAACATTAACACAATGAAATTATTGATAAATATTGATAAAGATATGAAATAATTATAATTTAATTGTCTATGTAACAAAACTCTAAAGGATCCAAAAATTCCTTATTACAACTGTACCGAAAATCCCTCTACTGCTGTTTTACTTCCAATTACACTACAACCTTTTTATAACACAGTTCGTTATAACACGGTTTTGGATATAACACAGTTCAAATATGGATCCCAAAAATGTATAGATTATATTGAAAAATGACCATAAATGGTCATTTTTCAATATACATGTAGTCTATACATTTTTGTTTGTTTATAACACGATTGTTTAACTAACACGGTTTATGCTATGGACCCCAACAATAGTGCTATAAAGAGGTTGTGGTGTATGTTTAACATGTATCATTGTTGGGCTAAACAATTTAAGAAAGTTAATCTGAATGTATGACTGGTGGGATGTGTCTAACATTGGGGTCAAGACTTCCTGGCATTTTTGGAAGTCCATGGACAACTTTTGAGATTCTCAGACTGTCTGTCAGTGCCAGAATTCCCATAATGCAAGCACCGAGGCCTTTCAATGATACATTTATGCAATGATAGACGACAACAAATTACATTTTCTATTGACTTTTCCAGTGTTAGTTAGTCAAGTGACAGTCAGAACAATGTGATGAGATGGAAATATGCACGACAATATCTAAAAATAAACTTTCAGCCTACCAGTAAGTGTACATGATGTCACTGAAATATACACGAAATGAACAGCACTTCCTGCGAAACAGGTAAGGCTGTCAAATAACTTGTCAAAATGCTGAGATTTTACCAAAATATACTGAACTTAACATCTAATCAGGTAATAGGAGCATAGGCAATGTCTATAGGTGAGCTTGCAATGCGCTGTGCTTTGGAAAACCACATTTCATGTTTTGTAGTTACAGTACAATTGGATAATATTAAAACCAAAAATCGTCCAAAAAATCAAAGTATATGACCCAGCTACACCGTTAAAATTTTGGTACCGGAATCTGGTACCGGATATTCCCAGTTTATCCAAGCAAATACAAATAGATCTGCCACATTGAGAACCGGACAAACTGCAAACAAAATGTTTAATCCAGTTGGGTTTGACGTGTGCTGTACCACAGAGCTTGCTCGCTAATACAATCAAACTTTAAATTAAAAACAGATGCCTTGATTTGTCTGGATGTTAGAACTGTTTATCAATCAAAGCTGACAATTGTGATTTTCAGTCCACCTTGTCAACTCTGGTACAGTTTCGTGATTTACACACACAGGAATTGTCAATAGAAATCCCAATGAGCAATGAGTTGTACAAGGTAATGGAAACCACTGCAACTATTGTACTCTGGAATAAGTTTGATCCTGAGGTCATCCATATCAGGGATCCTAACTCTTCCAAGGAAAAAACCAGGGTAATCTTGTACCAGTCACCATAAGCCACAAACACTGTTATAATGGCCTTTAACTTCACTTATTCCATGTCCCATTTTTGCACTTTTAATCCCTCCTATAATCTAACATTTATTCTTGCACTGATAGCACAACTGCACATCATACTTGGCAAGTTGCAAGAGGATGCTGCAGTGTACTAAGATATAGACAGATAGTTATTTGATTGGGTAGGGTAGAGAGACTAAATAAAACAACAGGTTCCATACTGCTGGACAGACGCTTACACCTATTCCTTCTTCCCTGCAGGCACTGGCCAGTGGAACAAGTTGAACATTGGAAGTCCTTGTCACAGTCCCCTCCTTGGATGCCTACAGAGATAAGCTTCCTTACACTAATCAGACTATAATTAACTGTTTATCCTCTTTTATCGTGTAAATACTGTGCATCACAAGGACTTTAGAATTTTTCACAGTGTGACAATGCTCCAGATTGGGCCCTGCACTTAATCGGAAGGAGAATAAGAAAAAATGGTAAAATATGACAATGACTATGACTTTGGTGAATCAGATCACAGACTGATCTTAACCGAGGACAAATGATATCTTGTGGAAAAGCATATCCTTACCCCCAGTCAGAAAACTTAGAATTCAATGAAGGGATAAGCCTTGTTGCTGGAGATGCTGACATTCATTAGCACCCAAAGCCTGCTGTGCTTTCTACATATTTCAGAAAGCAGTTTTTTGCTTGGTGCTTAATGCAGAAGTAAATTTGCAAACTTTTGTCATGATTTAATGCAAAACCATTTGTCATACTACCTAACTACAAAAAGTTTTATTGTAGGCATTTGTTTTTAAAAAATCAAATATTGTCACTTTTTCCTATGTAAAAATGAATGCAAATTATGCAAATCTGTAGTATAGGTAACTTGGAGGCAGATTTTCCACAAGTTTGGCTTGTCCAATTTTTCTGGAAATTTCACAATATTGTTGTGAAATATTAATAATTAAAATTTAGCAAAGAAAAAGTATTTTCTTAAAAAAAAATTAAAATAAAAAAAAAAAAAAGAAAGGGAAAGAAAAAAAATCACTTTTTACTATAGAAAATGCATAGATCAGACCAATGTTTGGCAGTATATTTAATTTTAGGATAAATATTTCAAAACAAAACACAGACACTGAAAAAACAAATGGTTTCTGATGACATATGGTCAATTAGTACAAAATGTTTTCATTTAACACCAAGCAAAAACGTCTTTCCAAGTGATGTCGAAAGGAAAGTAGTTGTGGACAGCAGGATAAGGTTGAAATTTTCTTGTCAAATATAATATATTCGAAAAAAACACAACTAAATGTATGAGGGTCAATTCACTGCGAATCTACAAACAGAATAATCCCGTCTGTATCTGCATCTAGGAAAAACAGAAGTGCACCCCACCCACTCTACACTACTGGACAAGTCAAATGTCAACAACAACAAAAAAGAATGTACTTCCAAAGAACAAGCACAAGGTTTATCATGCATCTAAAGAATATTTATTTCTATAATATTTTACTCACCAAATCTAAGACATGGACAAATTCTAACGGCGATATTCCAACTATTGAATCCATTTTTTCAGCTTCTCAGGTAGTCAAGAATTTCTACTTTCACTTCCGCTTTTCAGGGCACCTGTTATCGTGCTTACTTCAAGAATGAGTACTCGTCGCGAATCGCATCAACTGACGTCAATACATCGTCAGCATTTGCGTCAACAATGATTCACTGGATTTTATATGGGGTAGAAAATGAATAAATTTTATTTATAAATACCAAGGCCTCAGTTTTTACTTTTTCCACAAACACACCAAGTGTTAATTGTTCATTTATTGTTTTCCCTATATCCATATACCATCAAATCATCAAGCTATTTGGAGTCTAACTGAAAACGTATTTTTGTGTGTGACGTGTGTGTGTGTATTTGTGTGTGTGTGTGTGTGTGTGTGGGGGGGGGGGGGGGGGGGGGGTGGTCTCAGATGGGTGGTGAGGAGGGGGGGGGGGATAATGGACTCTCTCTCTCTCTCTCTCTCTCTCTCTCTCTCTCTCTCTATATATATATATATATATATATATATATATATATATATATATATATATATATATATATATATATATATATATATTTTTTTTTTTTTTTTTTTTTTTTTGAGTGGGGATGGGCTGCCGCAGAAGATATAAGTCAAAGGGGATGTGTGTGTTGGCGGAGGGGGGTGAGGGGCGGTCTGCCGGAGACGAAATTTAACAAAATTTTCTTCAAACCCCTGGCGTCGTGTGCAAAAAGAAAATAAAAGTGTAACAGTAGGTAAACGATAATAGGTTAAAGATGTAAATAAATCGATTAAGGTGAGTCAGCAAACTGTTGAAACAGTTAAACTCGGGGGGAAATCACACAACCCTGAAAGCAAGGTCACTTACTGCTTGGATTGCGAGGGCCAGTTTGTGTTAATTACTGGCCGGATGGCACTACCATCAACTGACTGGACACTAGGTAAGAGGGATGAACCGAAGTCAGTGAAATGGAATAGGCCTATCGATAGTCATGCAAGAGTATGGCTGAACTACGCGTATGCTTGGACATGTGTTGTCTAGGGTTTGGATGCTGCAATCCCCATGAAAATGAAATAATTTGGGCTCCATAGGGGTTCGACTGAACCCCCCCCCCCCCGCCCCTCTAAATCCACCACAGATTGTGCCGAATGAACTCTTTGGCTTTTCTGGTTACTTTTTATTATCACCATGCTTTATAGTATTTCACTTATTCAATGCAAACAATGTAGACTGGTTAAGGTCTACACTGTTTGTCAATGTCCATTGTACGGGCATTACTATAAAGTACAAGCCCGATTTCACCAAAAACAAATAGCCGGCCACGGTGGCTCAAGTGGATG